>OX451391.1:17596228-17988292 GCA_949629135.1 Eremobia ochroleuca
CCCTACTCCTAAACGTACAACCGCCCAGGTTGAGTTACAAAAACGAACTGACTCCGAAAAAGGAGGAACCGTTAAAAAAGATTCTACTAACAGATAAAGGGTTACCAGCGCCAACTCCAGCGCAATTACTCCAACCTTTACTAATGCAACATTTAATACCGTTCCCACAAAGCTTTAGTATTTTATACAATTTATTGAATACGTTACATGAATATGAGTTAACGAGTACTGAGTTAAACATACTGTACATGTATGAATGTGATGGCGTACAGTGCGAAAAGTACCAAAACGTTGATAAAACAAAACTGTACTTCAATCAGAAAATCGCTGAAGGAAAGATCCAGGCGTGCGCAACACATTTAGACGTACTCCTCAACCAAGTGAATTGTTACAATCAATTCGATGTTCTAGATATATTTTTGTCTCACTACATAGAATTGCTGCAAAATAAAGACACATCAGTATTAGCCGCATGGTACTTATTCGACACTGTAAGCAAGGCCTTAGGCCCTGCTGAGACCAGAAAAAAGTTACTCAAACATGTATTAAACCTCTACGAAGATGATGACTTTGCTGTTGATAAACCTGAACAGCATAAGTTAACAGATATCGATAGTTTGTCTCTATCAGGAGGAGTATCGAATAAACAGAAATTTGTCAAACTCTATCACAATATATTCCTTCTGCAGTTGATGGTGAGATTAGGTCTTCAATGCTTCCTGGACAATTTCACCCAACATCTAGTTGAAGCGGTTGGAGGTTACAAAGATGTTACGGAGGAAGTCGGGTCTCCAGGCCATCTGTGTCACAACAAGGCCTTGTCGAACAAAAAACCGAGATATTCAGACGATAACGTGAAAAATGCTCTATCTAGTAACACAGATATATTTTCGCCTGATACGTCATACGGGTCTGAACACGTCACCACCCCAAGTGTTGAAAAGACAGAGACAAATGAAGGTCTGAAGGAGAAAGACAGTGATAACAGAAGCGAGAATGAGTTGTTTCACTTTGAAACTGATAAGGATAGGCTCCCTAGTAGAAACAGCAGAAGCAAGTCTCCTGCGGAATCCATAGACTCTTATAACTCGAATACTACGCAAGAAAACAACATCCAAACTCCTTCACCATCTATAGACCACGTATCTCCAATATCCGCTAAATACTTCACACCGAACAACACAACGCAAAAAGAACTTAATTTCCTAGTCCATAAAGATCAAAACCACGAGACGGTAACTCCCTCAAATAAATCAACTTCCCCTATCATAGAAATACCGACCAAAGCCATGTTTACAAGTTACTTACATTTCGCCGAAGAGGATGATTCTGTGGAGGTAGAATTCATAAGAAAATCACACGATCCACAAGTCAATTTAGATCTTCGAGAACCTTCTTCAAAATCCTCTCAAAGTATGAACGAGGATGATTTTCAAGGATTTAAAGACCCAAATTCTTCTAAAATTTCTGATATGAGTTCTGAAAGTTTGATCTGGTTGTCTCATAGACTGGGACCAGTACTTACTTGTAGGTATATAACGAGGAATTTGTTAAAGATGTTGACGTTATGTTACATTGGGAGGGATAACTTGGCGCCTTGGGACAGTGACGAAAAGGATGAGTTTGATGAGATATCCATTGTGAATAGCAGAGTTGCTGGCGATAGGAATGCTATGAAGGTCATCAAGTGCCTCACTTCTATAGTTGGTAAGTAGCTAAAATATCTCGTAAATATCTATGAATCTTACAAAAGCTTAACTTGTGGCTAAAGTAAAGTATAACAGCCGTACGGGTCGATCGATCAGGTTAAGCTACGCTTGCCGCGGGTGGTCCGTGGATGGGTGATCATCTTCATATACCAAGACCCCTCCGTGCCTCGGAAAGCACGTTAAGCCGTTGGTCTCGGCTGTCATTCGTAGATCTTTGACAGTCGTTACGGCCCTTTCCCACGGCAAGATCCAGTTTTTTGCAGGTACGGTTTTTTGCAGGATCCCGTTTAGTAGTGTACGTGTTTAAATATACATATTCACACAAGCATCCTGTTTGCAGTATCCGGAAAACAGGATGCTTGTGTGAATATGTATATTATATGTGTTAATCCTGGTTATAAGCTATTTGCTAAATTTCATCAAAATTGGTTCAGTCGTTTGAGCGTGACGAAGTAACAAACATATACACACACAAACACACACACACACACACACACACACACACTGACTCACAAACTTTCGCCTTTATAATATTAGTGTGATGAAGTGTGATTTATTTATTCAAGTTACAAAGATACACAATATTCAATACATGAAACAAAGTTATATTCAATGGCATTCATGCCTCAACACATCTGTGGCGTAAACAGGGCTCGGAAACCGGTTGAAATTCTTAACCGGTTACGGTCATTGACCCCAAACCGAAATCGATTTAGGTTAAGGTTTGCACTTTACCGGTTTTTACCGGTTTTTGCGGGAAACCGTTTTTTCATGAATTTTGGTTTTGAAAGTGAAAATTAACCGGTTAAACACCCCCCGCCCCCTAACTAAGCAAGTCGCAACATGAATCTACCCGCACCATTTAAGTTCTCCGGTTGTATTTGACGTCCTTTCGTTTTTTTCCTAATGTTTTCTGCGGTACTAAATGTACTAATGTCACTATAACTTGTTGGAAGTGTTAAAAAAGTAGACGAAAAATATTTACGACTTACGGAATTAACCGGTTAATTTGGGTGTCAAAACCGTTTGTGCTTATGTAACCGGTAACCTTTGTCATTTGGGTTACATATGAACAGTTCACTTGTTTAACCGGTTAATGAGGGAACGATATATTTACCGGTATTTCATCGAAATTAACCGCTCTTTTTAAACCGGTTCAGAGCCCTGGGCGTAAATATTTTTAATATGTGATCATCGATCACTAATAAAGAACTAGTGATCGATGTATGTGATATTAGAGTTTTAATATGGAAAACCAGGTCAAAAAAGTGTTGTAAAATAATATATTGCCGCAATTTAAAAAGGAAGGTGGCATAATTCGTTTTATGAGACCCTTAGCTTACTTGATTGTACCACATTTTTCTTCATTTTTCAACTTTGCTGTCTTCCTTACAGCGATGTACGGCGAACAACTAATAATTTTCCAATACCTACCTCACATGGGCGAGTTGATCGCGTCGTGTCGCCGTCGTCTTTCCGCACCGCTAGAGGGCGGTGTTGTCGCGTGTTTGCAGCTCGTCAAGTATCTACTGCCGCATATGTCTGATGTAAAACTTATGGAGCAGTTACAGGTATCTATATAATGAAGTACCTCACCTATCTGACGTGGTTGGACCCAACAATCAACGCAGTGTATCAATAATTGTAGCCAAATAAAGTAGCAGGCGCAGTCGCAGCGCAAGATTTTAAGATTTTAGAACCACAGATGGTTTTCAGAGTATATAGCATAATTTCGAAATCCATCATTTATTTCGATCCTCACTCCCACAAAATCTGAATGAACGCAAATTTCCCAAGTTAGAGCCTCAATGACTGACTAGTTTTTTGTTCCAGGATACATTCCTAAAAACAATCCTCCAGCCAGCGCTCCGGCTAGCCTCTACAACGCGTTGCTCCTACCCCAGCGGTGCGGCGGCGCGATGTTCTCTAACAAGGAAACTGTTGGACGCTCTGCATGTGTTAGCTGTTAGAATCGGGCCGGAGATGACGAGGAGACATCTATGTGTGCCGGCTTTACAAAGGTAAGCCACTCATGTAGGTATTTAGAGGTGCATGAACGATGTGGGAAGTTCCTCTATTGAAAAGGGAGGTATTTCCAGCCAGATGTGTGATGTTGTCTGACAGTCCAACGGTTAGTAAACTGCAAAGAAGCTTAAAGTAAATGTCACAAATGAATTGAAATTTAGTGAAAACTATACTATACATCAACTCACCCGCAGTCGCAGTCCACTGCTGGACATAGGCCTCTCCCAGGCTGCGTCGCTTTCCGGTTCCAGCCTGTCCCAGCCACCTTATTAAGGTCGCCAGTCTCTCTAGCTTGGGGGCGCCCCGCACTACCCTTGCCGATACGCGGTCTCCACTTCAGGACTTGTCTGCTCCACCGGCCATTGGTTCTTCGACAAACATGGCCAGCCCACTGCCTGCTTACTCTGCAAGCTATGTCGGCCCTCCAGTTCTTTTCCGGATAACTTCGTTTCTGATTTTATCCTTCAAAGAAACTCCGAGCATAGCCCGGTCCATAGCGCACTGAGCGAACCTAAATTTGTGGAACATACTTTACATGCCAATAACAAATATTCACCTCTGTTGCAGATTCTTTTTGGCGTTCGATAAAGCGACTGGCAAGATCGAAAACTGGCCGAAACAAGAAGAAAGTACACCAGAAAAGGTAAGAATTAAAAAAACGATTTTCTATTGTTTTTGACACATTTTAATTCCTTGTGTCCACATGTATCATTTATAAATAATGATAAGAATTTTTATTTTTAGACTTGGAACGTCATAATCATGACGTTCCAAGTCTAAAAACAAAAATTCTATCAAATTGTCGGCTGATTGGTAAAACACAATCGTTTCATCACTACTATTTATTTCCGTTGTTTGGATTTAGGCATGGTTTCAAAAAACTCCTATGCATTGCCAGTTTCTGTCGTGCTTTTGTCTCCACATTGTATATGATCATTACCCTTTTCATGTCCAATTTTCACCTTCCCTTTCACAGTCATCAGACCAAGAATCAATCGACTCAAAGCCCGAAGGCTTTCTCGAGATCTGTCGAGACGGTACTACAGCCGAATGGCGCGTACAAGATGGCCGCGTAGTGCGCGCAGACCTACCAGATCTCGCCTGCACCCCGCCTGACATCTGCGAACATCCATATGACACTACCAGACTAACGGTCAGTATTACTTGACAAGGTGTAGAGATGGTTAAGGCTTAGACAAAGTTTTGGGCTGATAATATACAGGGTGGCAAGGACATCTACGTACAACCTGTTACCACGACCATAGGATTTTCAGTATATGATTCTGAACCCCTAGCATTTAAATTTTCCATTCGTAATAAAAAAAACCATACATTTTGAGCGCGTAGGTATTGCACTTTTCTATGAAACAGCAGTTATTTTTATTTTGATAACCGACGCAAAGTTTCTACGCTAGGGGTTCTAGAATCATGAGCTGAATTCATAGTTACAGTATGCGCGTCGATGTCACTGCCACCCTGTATAGGAATGCCAGAGTATTCTATTTTAAACAGTGATATTTGTTACGAAAATGAGGTAAGTGCTGGTCAGATGTAACAAAATATCAATAACCAAGTTGTATTTAGCATCGCCATTGCACCACATATCCTTGCAAATATACACGACAAAAGAGGTATGTATTGTAAAGGACACGGTAATAAAACTAACAGATCATATTGCAGGCAAACATAAATGCATAGGAGTCTTTTTAGACCTAGCAAAAGCTTTTGACACAGTCTCTGTCCCCAGGCTGCTGGAGAAGATGGAGAATATAGGGATTCGAGGAACCCCTCTTAAATTATTTACGGACTATGTTACTAATAGCACTCAGATAGTTAAAATTGACAAGTATATAAGTAATAGTGCTAATATAGATTTTGGTGTACCACAGGGGAGTGTGCTCGGTCCTGGTTTATTTCTAATCTATATAAATAAGATGTGTAATTTAAATCTACAAAATGGTTAAATAATAACTTATGCGGACGCCACGGCGATCCTCTTCCATGGAAACACATGGTCAGAGGTTGCCGCTCTTACAAACGCCGGGCTGAGAACAGTTCTTGGATACCTTAACCTAAACTTATTTACCCTTAACGTAGAAAAAAACAAAATGCCTCATGTTCTCGATAAAGAAGACTCCACCATCTGCTAATGAAATCTAGGGATACAAGTGGACGACCAGTTAAACTTCCACCACCACTTAAAAACACTAAGCTCTAAGGTTAGAAAGTTAACAACAGTTTTTAAGCCTGTGCCAGTCAGTACTGGAATATTGTATCTCTATCAATAGGAGTACACACAGAACTCATATAGTAACTGATGCTTATAGCACAGGAGTCCTCCTAGTTGCACATGTCTTGTATCTTGCCACTACGGTATAAATTCTAATTTCATCATCTGCATAGACTTTTCCCAACTATTTTGGGGTCGGCTTCCAGTCTAACCGGATGCAACTGAATACCAGTATTTTACATGGAGCGACTGCCTATCTGACCTCCACAACCCAGCTACTGGGTAATACGATACCCCTTGGTAAGACTGGTTGTCAGACTTTCAGGCTTCTGACTGCCCGTAACGACTGTCAAAGATCCACGAATGACAGCCGGGACCAACGGCTTAACGTGCTTTCCGAGGCACGGAGGAGTCTCGGCATGTAAAGATGATCACCCATCTACAGACCAACCGCGGCAAGCGTAGCTTAACCTGATCGATCGACCTGTGCGGCTGTTATTATTTAGCCACGGGCCCCTCGTATAAATTCTAATTTAAGGTATAATTGTAAAAAGGTTTAAGTCTACAACAAATAAATATTGTTTGTTATTGTTTTATTGTGTGTACGCACGCATTCGCTCTCTAACAAAATACACATACTCGTGCCGTCCGTACAAAGTCCAAAGTATCACAGAACTTTTTGATCAGTGTATCTGTCAGACTCAAGTATGTATTATTATTATTTGCTTAGACACACTAGCAGCTAATTAGGTGATGCGTGTGTATCAAATAGCTTGGAGATATTTAATCTGTACAGTCGATTCTTGAAGCAGATCACTGTGGGAGCCGTCACAATATTTTCCGGGAGCCTATTCCATGCTGTTACAACTCGGTTAGACAAGGATTGCTTCAAAGGCTTTTTCTTTGATGAATTTTCCCATAACTTTGGAGAATACCCACGCAAATGTTAGTCAGCATTCAGAGTGTAAAGGTCTTGGAGACTGAGCACTTCGTAGTGTTCTGTAATTATTTTGTATGTCTCAATGAGCCTACCCCTTTGTCTACGCTGTTCTAGTGTGATAATGCCAGGGTCTTAGAGGTGCTTCGTAAGGTAGATAACATATGGTATTATGTATGTATGTATTCGATATGAATATTATTTCCAGGCTCAAGAGGAACTCCTGATGGTATTCGACGAGGAGTTAGCCTACCGAGCGTACACAACCTTCGCCAAGTTCATAGGTTCAGAGACCATGGAGCGATGTCTTAAGAACATTGATACTGTGCGCGCGCTCTGCAGGAAGTACGAACAGAACCACTCTATAAGGTATGAAATCAATATATTATATTTCACATAAACCATGTAGATTTATGCACTCAAAACGGTGAAGGGAGACATGAGGAAACATGTCCTAGAAGCATGTCCTAGAAGCAAAAATTGGAAGACGTGACATCTACCAAACCGCACTGGGCCGTTTTTTAACACGCCAAACTAGACTTTTGGGCTTATTAAGACTTTATAAAGGTTCCGCCACCAACAGAAAGAGAATGAGTGTTTTTCAAATAAAAAATGTGTGATGTTAGATATTTTTAAGCACTAAATTACACGTGCTTATAAACACCTTGATAGCGTACAGACGCCAGCACATCAAGTTACCCGCAACTGTCAAATTTTCCCGATCAACTTTGAAGCTTATGTTTTAGAGATAAAGTTGAAAATATATTAAAGAAATTTGCCAGGTTGTAGTAGCTTGATGTGCTGGTGTCTGTACATTAGTATTTAAAAATAAAAAAATGAAATGAAAATTACGTAGGAATATAAAAAAATGACAGCCTTGTAAGTTCATATGTAAAAAAAAGGTTTTTAGAAGCAATAAACTTAACATAATTTGGTTTGGTTTATTAAACGAAACATTATAATGTGCTTAAAAAAAAAATATCGATGTGCTTGGACACATAGGTACACCTCTACCAGACCCTTCAGGGCCTACTGTTGTAATTTTTTTTTTTAAATAATCGATATAATTTTATACTAAAAGTGCTATTTCTCTGTTTTGGTCCACAGTTCCCCCCTCCAAATCCGTCCCGACAAACGTGTCCAGCCCTCATTCAGCGACGAGCCTCTAAACCGAAAGGACCTCTCTTCAGCCAAGCCCGAAGTCGTCATGGACCATATATCGAGCTCGAACAGTTTCGGATCCAACGTGACTCTTGTGGGCAACAGGATAGATGTCGCTAGTGATGCGTGTGATGTGGGGAATGGTGCGCAGGGGCATGGTTTCGATGTCGTGGCTTATAAGACGGATAACGGGATTAAGAGTAATAGGTGAGTTTTTTTGTTTGACTGGCCAGAACTATGAGGTATGGTATATCAAAGAACATACAATGATTGGTATCTTTTACTTACACGCACAGCCTAGACCGCTGGGTCTATTAGTATGAAATTTTTCACAAGAGTTCCATAAATAACGAAAGTGAGCACTAAGGAAGGATTTTTAAATTCGTCCTCTAAAAGGGTTAAAACGGGGATGAAAGTTTTTATGAAACTTCGTAATTTTTGTGAATGGAAAATTGCATCGGGCACACGGGTTTGTAAATAAAATATATAAAATGGAACATAAGTACGTCGTTCTTTACTTCAACGCAAAAAAAAAGCTAACAAAAATCATAGCAAGTATAACCAACTCTCGTTAGTCCGAATTCAGTTGGTATGTTGTTCATGATAAGAATAGAACATACGAGAGAATACCCGCGGACGAAAACAACTGACTGTCGCGGTGGATTTCTTGGGTGACCAACTATAGTCGGCTGCAGTTGGATAGAAATCTATCGCTGACAGAAAAACGATCGCCTTTTTTTTTCCATGAATTCTTCTATAGCAGTGTACATAATCTCAGATAATTTAAATTCCATCGCCGCTTCATTAGTTATCTACTTTAGTGAAATGTATTCTAAGTTGATTTTTGAGTTACTATTTGTAACAAAAAGGTTCTAATTCGTTTTTGGTTGCAATGGAATTTGAACTTTTTTTGTTCCATAGTTTGAAAATTATCTCAAATTCTTAATTCAAATATAAATATCTTACTTTACCTTGAAGCGTGTACCGCATAAATAAATTTTCTTTTTTTTTCTAGACATTTACGCGGTGACTGGCTAATATACTGGGAGCACGAAATCGGTCGCCCCGAAAAGGAGACGCGGTTTAACCTCAAACAGATCAAGTTGCAGACCTTTGTAGGACACACGCATTCTGTCAAGTCCATCCACTGTCTGGACAACGAGAGCAGCTTCATGAGCGGCTCTAAAGACAAGACTGTCAGGCTGTGGTCTTTGCGGAATCAGGTTAGCAGACCTTTGTAGGACATACAATACAGTCAATACGGACGTACGATTTGTTTTTTTTTTTTTTTTAATTAAATGAGAAACAGCTAAAAAATGCAGCCATTAAAATACATTTGTGTATTTGTAACTTGGATAATATTTAAGTCACTTTTACCACGTCAGTTTTTTAAAAGGGTCGACCTTTTAAAAAACTGACGTGGTAAAAGTGACTTAAATCCAATCAAACCTCTTAAAAAAAACTCTTTAACTAACTTGTTAAGCATCCATTCTTTCATTCCCAGGGTGACGGCAACGCGACATCTCAATGCAACTGGACGTATACGGGCCACAAGAAGGGCGTGCTGTCGCTGACGTTCCTGGAGTCGCTGCGACTGGCCGTGTCGACTGACTCCGTCGTGCATATATGGGACCCTTTTATGGAGAGCGTCGTATCGCAGGTTTGTTATTATTACAGTGGTTATATTTGAGTTTATCTTTGGCATTACTGACATAGGTGAAGGAGGGTAGTAGTTTAGTTAATTTCTGCTTGAAAAAAGTAAGTTACTGTGTACACCAACTGTGAGAAAAGGCCACAACGTTAAAAAGAGGCTTTTCTTTCTTTCTTTTTCTTTATTTATCGAATTCTTACTACGAAGTCTCACTTCCAATATCTATGTTCTTCTCATGCTAAGAATCTGCGTTCTTCTAACAACCTTCTCCTACTTTGTCCTTCTCATACTTCTGACTTTGTTCATTCTTCCTTTCATATTCAGTCCATTCTTCTTTGGAATGCGCTTCCTCTTGATATCAGGACGGCCACTAGTCGGTATGCATTTAAGCGGAAATTGCAGAGTTATTTTCAAAACAAATAGCGAGAAGTCATCTCAACACCTCTCTTCTTTGAATTTGTATATATTTATATATTATAGATATATATACACATAAATATTTATATATTTTAAATATATATTATAGTAAATCGTATGTATGTGTTTATAACCTATTTATGTATTTGTCTAGTGTTTTATTTTTATCATCGTCGTGTCAACCAAAGCACCTGCCATCTAATCTCTTCACCACCCTTGGTTGACTGGTAGAGAATACCTAAGGCATTAAGTCCGCCTTTGTACCTTTTGTGCGAAAAGTTTAAATAAATAAATAGATAAATTCTTCATTGATGCAGCTGGACAGTATGAAGTCCCCTGTGAGCATAGTCCGCACGCTGGCGGGCCCGTCGGCCGCGGTGCTGGCGGCCACGACCGACGCCACGCTGCGCGTCATCGATGCGCGCACGCCGCATACCTCGCACGAACTTAAGGTAAACTTGAACAAACTTACAGTTGTGTGGGTCGGACATGATCAATCTGCCTAGCCTTTTCCTAACTATGTTGGGTTCGGCTTCCAGTCTTAACTGAAGGCAGCTGAATATCAGTATTAATTTACATGGAGCGAGTGCCTATCTGACCTCCACAAACCAGCTACTGAGTAACACGATAACTCTTGGTAAGACGGGTTGTCAGACTTTCGGGCTTCTGACGATCAGTAACGATTGTCAAAGATCCAAGAATGACAGCCAGGACCAACGGCTTAGCGTGCTTTCCGAGGCACGGAGGGTATGTAAATATGGTCACCCATCCACGGCCCGACCGTGGCAAGCGGAGCTTAACCTGATCGATCGACCTGTGCGGCTGTTATTACTTAACCTCTGGTATCATCGATGTTAAACTAATATTTTATTGTTCGGACAAGATTATTATTAATGTTGTTTCACGTCTTAATCGTTCTTATTACAATGAAAACAAAAAATGAAATGAGGCTGTATGTAACAAAAGACAATGCTCAAACCGTCTTCATTTCCTAGCATTGTGCGTAGCTGCGAAAAGTAATGGCGCAACAACATCTCCACTAGATAAAATTCTTGCCAGAATTATAGTATAGCACCAAAAACACGTCCCGAAAATAAGGCAATCTGTATCTTGCCACCAACCACTTCTTGATTTAAGGGTTACTAGCATCAAAAATACGGGTTTTAGTTTTTTTTTTTTTTTTTACGAGAGACAGTTGATATAGCACTGTTTAATGACGATTTTTTTATTTAGTCGGTTTCGGCTATCCATCCACGCACATGGTAAATATTCTTCCTACTGGGGCATTTGAAGCTGGAATTGATAAAACCTTCCCTCCTAAAAAATACGGGGTTTGTTTACCCGGTAAATTATTTAATAAAATACGGGTTCCTATATTAGAAAAGCCGAAAAATGAGGTAACCCGTAAAATACGGGGCATCTGGCAAAGCTAATCTAGTGTATTCTTGAACAAATAATTTATCTCGATATTTCTGACTGCCTGACCACATCTCACAAACATTTGATTGGTTACTCCAGTTACCGATGAGCGCGACGACGTTCATCCGCTGCATGTGCGTGTGCTCGTCGGGCGGCTGGGCGGCGTGCGGGCTGGCCAGCGGGCACGTGGCCGTCACCGACCTGCGCACCGGCCTCACCATCGCCACGTGGCGCGCGCACGATGGAGAGGTAAGATGATACGCTACAAACCAATTATATATACAGGGTTATTTTTCAAAGACCAGCCAAATCTAAGGATGTGGATGTACATACCATCAAACTGAACAACTTTCTCCATGGGACCAATATCGTATTCGCGAAAAATTTATCAACTGTCCCTTAGAAAACTTCAATACCTACTCGACCTAAACGTATGGGACGGCTGAATTTTTATTCGCGAATACGATGTTGGTCCCATGGACAAAATTGTTCAGTTTGGTGGCCCGTACCACACCCTTAAATTTGGCTGGTCTTTGAAAAATAACCCTGTGTAATAAATATATATATATATTTACTTTTTTTTGAATAATGTTGCCCCACACTAGGAATTTCTCCTGTATTGTGGGTGCGTTTACAAACATTTAAACTCACATACACAAACAGTCAGACCCGGAACAACTACTTGTAGGTCATACAAAAATTTGTTCCGTGCGGGAATCGAACCCGCGACACGCAGCGCAGCAGTCAATCGCTTAACCACTGCGCCAACCGCGTCGTCATATTATAAGTTAAAAGCGGTATATGCGCTCCGCAAAAAGCACGTTAAAACTTGGCTAGTTAGAAAACCTGGACCCAGTGTTGCGCCTCTCGTCAACGGAAGCACGCTGTGTAGCAACATATGGTTGACTCTTTTTTGCACCCGATAATTACGAAATACCGTCCTAATAATTACCATTTTCGTTATTCAGGTTCTGAGGCTAGCGACAGTAGATGACCATAGACTACTCAGCTCTGGCTTGGATCAGGTCACAGCTCTATGGAGACCTGACGACGGAGAATTGATAGCACATCTCAAGTAAGTGACACTTTATTTCTATAACAAAGTCAGGGAAATTAATTGTTAAGCATGTTGACTAACAACACAAATTGTCCGCGTATATTCAAATCACAACTCTCATTCTTTGACAGTTGTATGAATTGCCTGAAACACAGCAAATTGACGTAAGGTGTCAATTTACTTAGCAATTATACATATTTTGGTTGGATGCTTTGGAAACGGTTGACAAGTGTTACAATGTTGGATACACTGAATCTAGACCATGTATATTAGTATTGCTACAACCAATCACAGTAGAGGAATTTAAAAACAATCGGAAATGGCACGTATCCTTATGGATTAACGTCGGGCCAATTTAATTTTAGCCGGGAAGAAGTAGCGGCGCAACAAATTCCCCAGCACCATCATTTTCTAAACTAAGGTAACTAATTTAATTTCCATTTTCGCCCTACAGAGGCAGCACTGAGCCGGTTCACTGCCTCTCAGTATACTACAAAGAGTTGATCTCAGGCACAACGAACAACCGCATCGGTGTGCACACGTCCCTCTCTCAAGACGCTAGCTTTTCAAGCACGAAACTACGCTCCGACACGTTTCGAGGCGTACTGACGTGCATGGCTGTATTACCGCTGAATAGGCTGCTATTACTCGCTAGTGATAACGGTACCATAAGCCTGCTGTGTTGAGTTATCGACAAAATTGGACTGGATATCGATATTATTGTGGTCTGTATATACAATGTGGAGACAAAAATACAACAATAAATGAAAACATTAGCAATACTAATACATAGGATTTTTTTGGAACTATCAAATTAATCCTAACACCGAAATAACAAAAGTGATTTTTTCAAACAAACTAAATAGTAGTGATGTGCCTACTGTGGGATTTGCCTATCTTTGGCGCCGATTCTGTTCTTCTCAAACTAAACTAAATTTAAGTTCAGTGCATCTTTTTCTTTTTATTTCATTAAGAAAAGGACAGAAGATAAATATTTGTTTAGTCCTGTCAAATTAGTCAGCGCCTGACGTAAATTGATTGTTGTTTAATTTATTGTTATATTGTCGTCTCCACCTTGTTTATTTTGTTGAGCTGTGTTAAAAATGTTGAACTAAGAATTGTTTGCACGATCTGCGGCGGCTTATCAACTACAAATGATCTGTCTTACGAAGTCCGCTCAGCCTCGGTTCTAGAAGTGACGTGTCCCGATATGCGTTATTGTGTGCGTGAACCTAGGTATCGTTAGCAATAAAAAACTAACGTTGTTTTAATTATTTATTTTTATTTGAAGAACGAAAATAATTGTTTAAAATATCAAAGAGGAAAAATATGAAAGTAAGGCAATAAAAAAAACAAAATAAATTAAATACAGAGTCGCTGTTGTTGTCGTCGGTATCATCTTTTATTTTTTTGTTAACCTATACTGTCCCACTGCTGGGCAATAACCAAATCCTTCCAGGAACTCTTTTCCCGGGCCACCTCAAACCAGCCCTCGCGGTACGCGTCTATCTTATCTCGCCATCTCTTTCTGGGCCGGCCTCAGCGAGACTTTTGTGCAGCTTTCTTTCCTACGAGCATACTGGATATATTATATCCTTTTTGGAACGCAGCGTGGTGTTCCGAATCCTGTGCTGTCTTTTTACACCCAGAATGCTGCGTTCCATGACGAGAATTGCCCTTCAGGTCTGAGCACCGTAGGTTAGGGCGGAATCATAAATATTTTAAATATTCTTTTTTGATTTTTTTGGTATTATCAGATGGTTTATGCCATATTTTACTGCCAATGGTAATATGTGCAAGCTTTCACTTATCAAGTTTTCAGTGCTAAAAATATTTTGTTGAATATTCTTTGATGCAATATATAATATCCGTTGCACAGTTTTTGATGTGTTGCTCCGCTATGCGCTGCGAAATATTTCTTGAATGAGTTAAATCACAGTTAGGCTCTGCATGTGATACGGTCAATTAATATTCGTTCTTAAAAATGATGAATGATAGCTATCATGCTTCGACCCTATAATAAATCTAATTTTTAATTGTTAACAAAATAATATAGAAAGAAAATGCCAAAAGCCTAGAATTATAAATTGTCTGTTGACGTACCTATGTCATCTTATCTCACTATTAAAGTCTTCGCTTAGTTTCTACGTTGACGGTACTCGGTGTAAAAATCTGACGTGAAAACAATAAGCACTAGTGACGCGTCGCAGTCACGACTGAGCGCTCCTGAGTTTACGCACACTAAAATAATGTGCATGGATAGGCACATCTACAAACATAGTCAAACGGACTTCGTGAAATAGAATATCTTTACATACAATCGCCGCTTAACTATTTTTAAATGATTCTGTCTTTACCAAGTTACAGAAATAAAATGGTATTTTATATTAGTTTACGATAATGTTTAAGCTGAATCGTATGTTTTAGCAACTAGCTTGTGTTGAAAGAAAAAAAAAAACATAATTGTAAGACCCAACAGATCATTCCTTTGTTCACATTCTTAAAGCATTTGCGTTTAATAATTAAAATTTAAGAAAAGTGTGTTTAGAGTTATCAAAAATAAACTTTTTTTTTGTAATGTGTAAGAATAGCGTATGGAAACTGTAAGTAAAAGTGAATGCTTTAGCAAAATCTTCTTAAAAAGGATTGTACAGTCAACAAAAGAGTTTGGTCAAAGTAAAAAAAAAAATGCCGTTTCATAGAAAAGTGCAATAACTACGCGGTCAAAATGTATGGAACAGCTAATTATTTTTTAATAACCGATTAATTTTTTTAACGCAGTGGGTTTCAGAATCATGTACTGAATCCATGTTAACAGGTGGCACGTCGATGTCCCTGGCAGCCTCAGACATCAACGTGCAACCAGTTACCATGGATGAATCCATGGTTATCATGGATTGTTCAGTTGTTTTACATAACGGAGCTGTTTTGTAAAATAGCGGATTCTACAGTCTATCTGCGACATTATATTTAAAGTAAACTTCTAATGATGGGGCAGCGCTCACAAATCGCGCGAAGTAGCTTGAAATTACGATTCGATCCATTTATTTGTTGTTTTTATCGAGTTAAGATACCTTTATAGTCTGTGAAGTTTCGCCAACTACTTGAATTTGACCCTACAATATTTTCTAAGCTACTAAATTGTAAGAAAATAAGAATCCTTTGGTTTCGCACGGAGTAAGATGTAGATAGACTAGGACCTTACCATATGTGTCGAAAGTACAAAATAGTCGTTACCAAAGATGTTATTCCATCATAATAATTATGTTGAGATTACCTACATATATAATTTGTATCCTCAGTTTAAACAGTAATATTGTATTTTTTAAGCATCCCCGAAATAACTACCGTCAAACGGGGTGAATAGGGATGCAGAGGTGAATCGGGACGAAACTTTAGAAGTGATTTTAACATTGAAATAATATAGTTTGTTGCCAAATAGGACTCTAATTTGTTTACTGTATTAAAATTTAATGTATTAAATTAAATAATTTAAAAATAATTATAATAAACGATTAAGTGCCTTTGTTGGTAATAAACTATATTATTTCAACGTCAAAATCCATTGTAAAGTTTCGACCCGATTCACCCCTACATCCCTATTCACCCCGTTTGTAGGTAGGTACGCTATTTTTAAATACACTCCCGAACTCCTAAGTCGAGCCATCGTGCTTTTTCATGTAAGGTTTAAAGGCCTAAAACATGAAAATAATGATGAATCAAAGAAAAGTTTTTATGCCGTTTTGAAGGTGACATACTGGCCATAATTTTGGGGTGTCATCATTGTTCGGAATTTGAATTCACGACTATTTAACCCTTAACCAGGCCTAACGTTTTTTTTTCTTTTGAATAATGATTTTGGTAGATTACAGGGTTATAACAAATATAATTTCTTGTTTTTTTTTCCTGTTTTTGATAAAAAAAAAATCCCTGTGAGGTCTATATGACCTGCTGCCCATGCAGACATGTGGTCTGTATGTGGCCACTGTCCTACATGTTATCTACGCAGCTTTTAAGGGTTAGACTACTCACTGTAATGAATCTCAGAAATCGGCTCGTCACAAAAAAATAAAAATCCATGTGGTCGCTATGTGACCACTGCCTGGCTAAGGGTTAAATAGTTTTACATACAAAAAGTGCAGAGCAGTGGTGGCCAAGTTGTAACGACCGCGACTTACGAGTTGGCGCTTTACTTTGTGTAAATTATAATATTTCATCACCACTGCTCTCAAAACGGTGAAGGAAAACATCGCGAGGAAACCGGCATGTCTTAGAACCTAAAATTTGAAGACATGTGACATCTACCAACCCACACTGGGCTCGCGTGGTGCATTACGGCCCACTCCCTCTTACCGAGAGGAGGCCTGTGTCCTGTGTTTGGCAGTGGGAACATTATAGGCTGATTTTGCTATGCAAAAAGTGCAGGGTAGCTCGATTTGGGAGTCCGGTATCAATGTATTTTAATCATCGAGTAATTTGTACTGGATTAATTTTATCACATAGATTTTCTAATAGGTGAATGATTATATTATATAACATAAGCGAAGTATATTATGTAACTGGATAAAATCGAATTCAGCAATAATGACAGATTTGTTTTCCGTAATAACCATGTATACTGGATGATTTTTTTGCAGTCTCCAAATTTTTACAGGATGTTCTACCCATGAATATGAACAACTTTCACTATGGGACCAACTCTGAAATCACGAAAAAAAATTAGCTGTTTAATACAAAAGTTCAATACCTACTTCACCAAAATGTATGAAACAGCTGATTTTTCTTTCGTCATCTAAGAGTTGGTCCCACTGTGAAAGATGTTCATATTCATGGGTAGAACAGCCTGTAAAAATTTGGAGACTAAAAAACACCCTGTAAAAATTTGGAGACGGTAAAAAAAATCATGCAGTATTATAATAAGATGTATGATTTTGTATGGGTATATAATACAGGGTCGCTGTGACATCGCTGCGTAACCTGTTACCGTGGGTTCAGCCCATTATTCTATTATGCCACCTTGTATTTAAAGATGTATGATTTTGTATGGGTATCTAATACAGTACACACATACTTTTTTGTTCCCGATTAGCTCAACCAATTAAAAATCCTCATTAATTAAAATTTAATTTGTATATAAGATAAATGAAAAAAACTAAAGATGTAGAGCTGCTAGTATAGATACTTAAATTTAATTGTATATAAGAAAATATAAACGAAGCAAATGAACAGTGTATTTTTGGACTGGTTTTATTTGGTAATCCAATATAAAGGAAAATCATAACTTCATATAAAAAGTGTCTGACAGACACCCCCCCTGCCCTCCCCCTAAGGTGGAAGGACATCAATGACGATTTTCCACCCCGGAAAAAAAAAGGAAAAGGAAGCCGACCCCAAAATAGTTGGGAAAAGGTAAATTTGTTTGATTTTTTTTTTGTAAAGGGAGGTTCGGTAAATCCGCAAAATGCATGCCAGATACTGACCTACAAATTGCAAAAAACATTAAAAAAAAACTTGCAGGCTACCCTGGCACTTCTCCCTTTACCCGGCGAGCTTAAGGTTGGGTATAATACACCCAGACCCTAATAAATCGCTCGATAGTTTGTGATATATACATTTTTTTTTTAATATTTCATGCTTGCTGAATGAACCAAATAGTACATACTAATTCCATGATAAAAGAAGAGAATAATAAGAAGGAATGAAAATCTGTCACAGCTAAATGACAAACTATCTATATACCACATAAATTCACAAAATACAATGCAATTTTTTACAAAAATATTATATTCTTGACATAAAATAAGTGGACGGCGGCGTCGTGACCTTCAATGTCCAAGCACCGTATCAGCTCCTTAAAGAACTTGCGCCGGGCAAGTGTGTTGGGCCAGAATTCCCTCGATAAATCTCTGATATCCGTCCTTAAGGATGAAACAAACACAGGGGAACATTTCCTAACGCCAGAGCAACTCGAACGCGTGTATCGGACTAACGTGGACACCGGAATGTCGGAGAGCTTTGCCGCGGAGATGTTAGAGCGCTATGGTCCGAACGAGCTAAAGGAACTCGGTGGCACCAGTCTGTGTTCATTACTTATGCACAATCTGTTTGGCTGGTTTTCATGTGTACTTTGGGTGGCAGCAGGAGTCAATTTCGTAGGGTACTTCTTGTCGAAAGACCAGGACACACCAGGGGATGCCGAACATGATGCCCACACTGCAAGAGAATATCTCTATTTGGGATCTGTGATCGCCGCGACTGTTGTGGGCACAGGCCTATTTGCTTTTTATCAAGAAGCCAAAAATATAGCAGTAATGAGCGGTTTCGAGAAACTCGTCCCGCCGAAAGCAGTGGTTTTACGAGATGGAATTCGAAAAACTATACCTAATAGAGAACTAGTCATCGGCGACATCGTAGAAATGACTGGGGGAGATATAGTGCCAGCCGATGTCCGAATACTTACATGCACCAATTTAAGTACAGACATGTCTTCTTTGACTGGAGAATCTGAACCTATAAAGCACAGGCCTGAATGCACTCATTCTAATCCTATGGAGTCTAAAAATATGGCTTATTTTGGTTGTCCTGTTACTGAGGGTACTGGCAAAGCCATAGTAATTGCGACTGGAGAAATGACTCAAATAGGGAAAATTGCTGGACTGGTAACCGGCTTAAAGAAAAAAGAAACCCCTATTGCGAAAGAAATCAAACATTTTGTTACGTTATTATCAGGCTTAGCATTTTTTGTGGGTATAGTGTTCTTTATTATGGTATATATCACACAGAAAAATTGGCTGACAGCGCTGCAATATATGCTGGGTATGATATTGGCCAATATACCCGAGGGTTTAATTGTAACGTTAACAGTGTGCATGACACTGTCAGCGAAATCTCTTAAACGAAAAAACTGTCTTGCTAAAACATTAGAAGCTGTAGAAACATTAGGATCCACTTCGTGTATATGTTCAGATAAAACTGGAACTTTGACTGAGAATCAAATGAAAGTGTCCCACTTATTTTGCAATTTTAAAATAATAGATAAAGATGACTTGCATTCTCAGGTTGTAGACTCGACTTTTTCAAATTTGTGTTTAGCAGGTTCACTTAATTTAAAAGCAAGCTTCTACCATGATACAACAGACCAACCCATTGATAAAAGAAAAGTTATTGGCGATGCTTCCGAGACCGCTATATTACGGTACATGGAAAAGATCCGTGCAGCCACGAAACTTCAAGTAGAAAACCCGAAAGTAGGAGAAATTCCATTTAGTTCAGCTTACAAATATCAAGTCACGATTCATCATATGCTAGCAACCGATTCCTACTTCTTAATAATGAAAGGAGCACCAGAAATTGTATTAGAATACTGCTCTAGGGTTCTCATTGACGACGGTCCACAGCCCCTCACGCCACAGTTGAAAAAAGAATTGAAAACCAACTTCATCAAGATGGCAAATATGGGAGAGCGTGTCATTGGATATTGTGATTTACCATTGCCAGTCGAGGACTATCCAATAGGTTTTAAATTCGACACACAAGCACGTAACTTTCCCGTGGAAGATCTTATTTTTATTGGAGCAATCTCATTGATCGATCCTCCGAGACAAGATATTGAGAAATATATTGGTTTATGTAAAACGGCTGGAATCAAGGTGATAATGGTCACTGGAGACCACCCCGTCACCGCCTTGGCTATATCTCGCAAGTGTGGCACTATTTCATTGCCAACTGCCTATGATTACGCGTTTGAACACCACATTGACCTAGCTGATGTACCGCCGCACATTTACAGTCGATTTCAGGCAGCTGTTATGACTGGAGACGAACTTCGTAAGTTGAGCGTTAACGATTTGAAGGCGGTTTTAATTAGGTACAAAGAAATTACGTTCGCGAGAACCAGCCCTCAGCAGAAATTGTTTATTGTTGAGACTTTACAATTGATGGGTTACGTCGTGGCCGTTACAGGAGACGGTGTCAACGATTCTCCGGCTTTGAAGAAAGCAGACATTGGTATAGCTATGGGTATTAACGGTACTGAAGTATCCAAAAAAGCTGCCGATATGATCCTATTAGATGATAACTTTGCTTCTATCGTTCTGGGTGTACAAGAGGGTAGGAGAATCTTTGACAATTTAAAAAAGACCATCGCGTATACCCTTACATCAAACGCAGCTCAAATGGTACCTTTTGTATTGTATGCGGTCTTGGGTATGCCTCTACCCATTAGTCTCATTTTGATCATTGTTATAAACATTGGAACAGATCTACTTCCAGCAATAAGTTTAGCATACGAGGACTCGGAAGAAGATATCATGTCGATACCGCCTCGCGAACCCACAGATCACCTCGTTACTGGCCATTTGTTATTTATGACGTATTTTCAAGTAGGAATGATCCAGTTCTTCGCTGCGATGTATGCGTATTTCATGGTATTCGCAAAGGACGGGTTCTTTCCTTCTAGCTTGATGTTTGTTCGAAACGAATGGGAAAGCGAAAAGGTAACTGTGAGAGATACATTAGGTCGTGTTTGGAATTACTCGGATAGGAAAACGCTTGAGAGAAAATCGCAGACGGCTTATTTTGTCGCTGTGTGCTGGACTCAGATATCGGATGTGATTATTTGTAAGACTAGACGAATCTCGATTGTGAAGAAAGGTATGAAAAATCACGTGTTGAATATCAGTATAGTTATTGATTTGATATCTGCGGTATGTGTGTCTTACTTGCCACTGTGTCATGAACTTTTTAGTACGGAGAGGATAGCTTATTCGGATTTCTTTCTGGCGATCCCTTTTATGGTCCTTATGATCTGTATGGATGAAACGAGGCGTTACATAATAAGGAATAACATATCCAAGTGGCTCGAAAAGGAGACTTATTATTAGTTGGTACTTATTGTTTTATTTTTACATTAAAGGAAGCAACATGAAGTACTTACGTTCGTGTTATTAATAGCCCAGAAAAATAAACAAGCTCTAAGGCAAATCTACGAAATAAATATCTTCTATATAAATAAAATCATTGGGTCAGTTACACCATTTATAACTCAAGAACGGCTGGACCGATTTTTATGATCTTTGATTAGTTGGATTTGTCTCCACCCCGAATATCAGAATATTAAAAAATGGGGAAAATTCACGAAAAAAAAATCATAATGAAGATTGATTCTGAGGCGTTACGAAGTTCGCCGGCGGGGTATTTGCGTAGCACACTAACAGCAGGAATGGCTTTCATTTTGACACTTCAACAACATTCAATCCGTTATTTATATTGTTAAGCAGCATTGATGTATTAAAAATCCACACATCAATGTTAAGCAGACACATTTTTCGAACATATGGAGCAATGGATTAGCAATATCTGTTTTTTGGGTTCAATGACCGCTGGTAGTTTTGTTACTTGAAGTTTGACTTGAGAAAATTTGTTTTCGTTTGTTTTATCGTGTTTATCGAAACCCATTACGTCTGAGAACCTTGCAAAAAAAAATAAACTGATATTTCAAGTGACTACACTAACTGCGGTCAATAATAACAATAATAATAAAATATTTTATTTCGGACAACTATGAGATCCATAAATTGTTAGTAAACAGTAAAACAGTTTTGCACTTAAAATACTATTGTTAGTAACTTAAAACTAAAGACGAATGAAAACGAAGACCAGAAACTAAGGAACAAGTCTTCGCACAAATTGCCTTATTATAGCGGAGGAGGTATCAGTCGCCACAGCCCTCAGGATGCTATTGCGTCTGCCTCTTCCCCACAATGCCCCACAAAAAACTTTTGGTTTGATCGTGTTTTTTATTAGATAAGTACTACACTTTTGTGATGTTTCGCTAGCCTTAGCCCAGTTTCGAAAAACCTTGATACACGTTATTCTATACTTTTGGTCTTAAGTATAATTACTTACTTAGTTTCGAGTTAATCGGACTGCGCGTGAAAATTCTTCCATACAAATTTTGATACCCGCCAATCCCCCTTTAGTTATGAAAAACAAAAAATGACAAACCTCATAATTTACTTAGATATTTCGTGGCAAGTTTCAAGTTTATCAACTCAATGAATAAGATTCTTCATACAAACAAATTCCCCCCTTTCACCCCCCTAAAGGATGAATTTCCAAAAACATATTCTTAATGCTCCCCTACATTACCACCATCCGACGAATATCTGGGATCGCAGGGTCGGCGTTGCGTACGAAGCGTTGCGTCGCATGGCGTGTATCTTGTGCATTATCTAGTGTTACAAGTCTAGTTACCATATAAAAACTATGGGATCCGACGCCTCCAGTTTGGCGTACGTGGCCCACATGGGTCTAATATAGTTCTACCTTAATACATACATGCATACAAATAAACAAAATTGAAGAGTCTGTTCGTTATGTCAAAATAACAGTTGTTTACTAAATGCATATGATTTTATTTAGTTAGTTAGTAATGTATACGGTACTATAAAAATAAAATAACATTTTTTAATTTTTGGTCTGTCTGCCTGTTTTTTCTGGCTAATTTAAAAAACGGGTGGACCGATTTTGATGAAATTTGGTATGGGGTTACTTTGTACCCTTTGTACGTTTCACCGACATACCACCCGGGCGACGCCTGTGCTGAAGCTAGTGCGTAGAGATACCAGTGACAAATTTTCATTAGGATTATTTTACATAGCGTTATTTTTTGGAGCTGTAAGAGGAAGGTACGAAAAAGTGATCTCATCTTCAAGACCATTTTTTCCGTACGTCCATTGATTATACAACAGAAACTATGTTCACGGTTTTAAGTTAGTTTCTATTTACAATTTAAAAGACATAAAGCACTCCAGATTTATTTAAGTTCCTTGCAGTTAGTCAGCTGATCGGTGACATCGGTGCCTGTGTCCGGGATCAGGAGAATTCCTTGAATAATTACAAAAATTTTTCTAAAAATCCAAACCTTTGTAGTATTCCTAGCCAAGATTTTCGCAAAGAACCGATTATTTTAATAAATCCTACGACAATCGTCGACGCATCTCAGTATACGACATGTATTATGAAAACCTATTTCATGCTTGTCGATTGCATAAAAGCAAAGAAGAATAAAATAGGATTTGAAGCAATAATGATTATTAGGTAGAAATAAAAATCTGTCAAAATGACACGTTTTCTTTAACGTCGCTAAAACCAAAGTATTTATTATAAGACAGTCATTTTATGCTGTGTTTGCAGAAAGTTAAAGTAAGTTTAACCGCGACTTCCAACCATGAGGAGGCAATCGCACGCTCACGCCCTCCGGGCCAGCAACACCTCCATGAGGAGCCTCCGCCGGGCGAGTGTGATGGGCCACAGCACCGTAGAACTATCCCAGATATCTCTCCTTAAGGAAGAAACAAACACAGGGGATCACTTCTTAACACCAGAGCAACTCGAAAACGTGTATCGTACAAGCGTGGTCACCGGCCTGACCGAGAGCTTTGCCGCGGAGCTGTTAGAGCGTTATGGTCCAAACGAGCTAAAGGAACTCGGTGGCACCAGTCTGTTTTCATTATTTATGCACAATCTGTTTGGTTGGTTTCCATGTGTACTTTGGGTGGCAGCAGGAGTCAATTTTTTAGGATACTTCTTATCTATGGGCAAAGAATCAAAAGGAGAGGATGACGAACATGATGCCCACAGCGCAAGAGAATATCTCTATTTAGGATCTGTGATCTCTATCACTATTATAGGCACAGGCTTATTTGGCTTTTATCAAGAAGCCAAAAATATAGCAGTTATGAGTGGTTTCGAGAAACTAATTCCACCGAGTGCAGTGGTTATACGAGATGGAATTCGAAAAACTGTACCTAATAGAGAACTGGTCATCGGCGACATTGTAGAAATGACTGGGGGAGATATAGTGCCAGCCGATGTCCGGATACTTACATGCACCAATTTAAGTACGGACATGTCTTCTTTGACTGGAGAATCTGAACCTATAAAGCACAGGCCTGAATGCACTCATTCTAATCCTATGGAGTCCAAAAATATGGCTTACTTTGGTTGTCCTGTTAGTGAGGGTACTGGCAAAGCCATAGTAATTGCGACTGGAGAAATGACTCAAATAGGGAAAATTGCTGGACTTGTAACTGGTTTAAAAAAAGAAGAAACCCCTATTGCAAAAGAAATTACACATTTAATTACGTTATTGTGCGGCGTCGCATTTTTTTTGGGTACATTGTTCTTTATTATGGTATATATCATACAGAAGAATTGGCTGATAGCGCTGCAATATATGCTGGGTATGATATTGGCCAATGTACCTGAGGGTTTGATTGTAACGTTAACAGTGTGCATGACACTGTCAGCTAAATCTCTTAAACGGAAAAACTGTCTTGCTAAAACATTACAAGCTGTAGAAACCCTAGGATCCACTTCATGTATATGTTCAGATAAAACTGGAACTTTGACTGAGAATCAGATGAAAGTATCCCATTTATTTTGCAATTTTAAAATAATAGATAAAGATGACCATTCTCACGTCGCAGAATCGAGCTTTTCAAATTTATGTTTTGCAGGTTCCCTTAATTTAAAAGCAACCTTCCACCCTGAAACAATAAACGAACCCATCCCTAAGAGGAAAATCATTGGCGATGCTTCTGAGTCCGCTATATTACGATACATGGAGCAGAACCGCTCAGCCACAACGCTTCAAGCAGAAAATCCAAAAGTAGGAGAAATTCCATTCAGTTCAGCTTACAAATATCAAGTCACGATTCATGATATGCGAGATAAGGATTCCCACCTCTTAATAATGAAAGGAGCACCAGAAATTGTATTAGAATATTGCTCTAAGGTTCTCGTTGACGATGGCCCGCAGCCCCTCACGCCACAGTTGAAAAAAGAATTGAAAGCTAATTTCATCAAGATGGCAAATATGGGAGAGCGTGTCATTGGATATTGTGATTTACCATTACCAGTCGAGGACTATCCAATAGGTTTTAAATTCGACACACAAGCACGTAACTTTCCCGTGGAAGACCTTATTTTCATTGGCGCAATATCAATGATCGATCCTCCGAGACAAGATATTGAGAAATATATTGGTTTATGTAGGACGGCTGGAATCAAGGTGATAATGGTTACTGGAGACCACCCCGTCACCGCCTTGGCTATATCTCGCA
This sequence comes from Eremobia ochroleuca, assembly GCA_949629135.1. Lineage (NCBI taxonomy): Eukaryota > Metazoa > Arthropoda > Insecta > Lepidoptera > Noctuidae > Eremobia > Eremobia ochroleuca. Next base: position 17,621,962 of record OX451391.1, read on the forward strand.
AGTGTGGCACTATCACAATGCCGACTGCCTATGATTACGCGTTTGAACACCACATTGACCTAGCTGATGTACCGGCGCACATTAGGAATCAATTTCAGGCAGCTGTTATAACTGGAGACGATCTCCGTAAAATGAGCGTTAACGATTTGAAGGCAGTACAACTAAAGTACAACGAAATTACGTTCGCGAGAACCAGCCCTCAGCAAAAATTGTTTATTGTTGAGACTTACCAATTGTTGGGTTACGTCGTGGCCGTGACCGGAGATGGTGTCAACGATTCTCCGGCTTTGAAGAAAGCAGACATTGGTATAGCTATGGGTATTAACGGTACTGAAGTATCCAAAAAAGCTGCCGATATGATCCTATTAGATGATAACTTTGCTTCCATCGTGCTGGGAGTACAAGAAGGTAGAAGAATCTTCGACAATTTAAAAAAGACCATTGCGTATACCCTTACATCAAACGCAGCCGAAATGATACCTTTTGTATTGTATGCGGTCCTGGGTATGCCTCTGCCCCTTACACTAATTTTGATAATTGTTATAAACGTTGGAACGGATCTACTTCCTGCAATAAGTTTAGCATACGAAGACTCGGAAGAAGATATCATGTCGATACCGCCTCGCAAACCCACAGATCACCTCGTTACTGGCCATTTGTTATTTATGGCGTATTTTCAAGTTGGACTGATTCAGTTCTTCGCTGCGATGTATGCGTATTTCATGGTATACGCAAAGGACGGGTTCTTTCCTTCTAGCTTGATGTTTGTTCGCAACGATTGGGAAAGCCACAAGGTAATTATAAAAGATACATTAGGTCGTGTTTGGAATTACTCAGACAGGAAACGGCTCGAGAGAAAATCGCAGACGGCTTATTTTGTCGCTGTGTGCTGGACTCAGATATCGGATGTGATTATTTGTAAGACTAGAAGAATCTCGCTTGTGAAGAAAGGTATGAAAAATCACGTGTTGAATATCAGTATAGTTGTTGATTTGATCTCAGCGGTATGTGTGTCTTACTTGCCACTGTGTCATGAACTTTTTAGTACGGAGAGGATAGCATATTCTGATTTCTTTCTGGCGATCCCTTTTATGGTCCTTATGATCTGTATGGATGAAACGAGGCGTTACATAATAAGGAATAACAAGTCCAAGTGGCTCGAAAAGGAAATTTATTATTAACTTGCAACATATTTATTTGATTTTTATTTTTTTACAAGAGGAAGCATTATTAAGTTCATTAGTTTTGTTATGATAATTCCTTTAAATGCCGAATTGAGATAACGTACGATGTTTCGCATTTTGAGGCACCAATACCAAGGTATATGTGGATTTGAACCGTATTAAAGACCTAGCAGGGTATTTCTAGGCCTCAGATACGGTTTAGTTCCACAGATAAAATATAATATAATTCCTTTAGGTATAACTTAGCGGTTCTAATCGACATATCAAATTATACCTGCATTCGTGCATTGCTTAAAGGGCGCGGCTAGATATTATGAATTTGAAACTGGCTTGGACATGTCTGCTTGTTATACGTACCGGAATAACTGCCGAATGTGACCTACATTACTCCAAATTATGTTTCTGTGCTGCCTAGAATATGTAGGTACACTGTTGTGTCTATAGTATAGACTGGCACACTGCTAGCGTGGAACATTTGTCTGAGTCTTTTTAGTTTTTTTTCTTGAAACTTATAAGTATTATTGTTTGTGTTAGGTGTACCTTCATGCTGAAACAGAACATACTTTATGTTCTATTTCATGTGCGCTTTCAGTGTCAAAATGTTATAATATATTTTTTTTCATGTAATTTCACTTCTCATTGTACGAAAAGCCTATACAATGAGAGCTCAGCTAAAACTGGAAATGTCGTCGTGTGTAAGTAACCCCCTTACTTACTAATAAACACAACGCTTTGTCTTCTTCTTTCGAAAGTCAAATTACTGACGACTGAAAGAGAGAGATCGGTGTGTAACTATTCACCTGATATATAATACGTTTATTAGTAAGGGGGTTAGTAGGTATCTTATGTTTTAAATAAACTCTTGATTTGAAACATTACATTTATTGTTTTATTTAAATATTGCTAGTAATTTGGGGGGGGGGGGGGGGGGCGTGGCTAAATAATAACAGACGCACAGGACGATCGATCAGGTTAAGCTACGCTTGCAGTATTGACAACCATGGTTTTATTGGTGTTATTAGTATGTAATAACTCGTTTATTTATTTTACTTCGATGGACCTAGTTTATCATTTGTGACTTCAAGTGACAGCTATGTGAACAGAACCCACCATTGCATAAATATGTAAGCGGTCACGCCCTTTATACCTGCCGTGCGATTCTGAAACCATCTCACCGTGAAAGCTTGGGTGAGGTGAGCGTGGAGTGAGCTGTCATTCGCTAGGGATTAACACTATTAAGAGCTCACTTCACTTATGACTTCACGGTGAGATTTTTACAGAATAGACCGGCAGGAGGCTTTTATTTAGGTAGTAAGTTTTTGCTTACATTTTTAATTTTGATTTATTATTTTTTTGCTCGAGTACGTATATTTTTTATTGTATTTGTTGACCTATATTGGCGTAGCTAGCTGACACATGACAAATAATTTAATTTAATGTTCTGTGTCTTATAATGTTGGTTTGTTTGCGTACCTAGTATTGTGTACAATCAAGTATTTTCCAACTGAACAGACAGCTGTGCTGCTGCGGAGTTTTGTTTCGCCACTTCTTCTCCCCAGCGAAAGCACTAGGAAGTGATGAAGGGCGGGCGTTTTGGGGGACTGTCTTTTGTAATTTTGACGTTCGAAAAGTGCTGATTCTCAACCTAGTTTGAATAAATGACTTTTGATTTTGATTTGTCAAATCTGAAATGGTGGTGCTTAGAGGTAGACATCATATATAATATGATACTTTTTAGCCCGGTGGTAGGTACGACCACCACACGGGCGGAGCCGCCGGCAAAAGCTAGGACGTTATAAATTCGCTGTTAGATATGTCGCCCTTCATATACTTATTACTATCATCATCACCTGCCTAGCCTTTCCCCAACTATGTTGGGGTCGGCTTCCAGTCTAACCGGATGCAGCTGAATACCAGTATTTTACATGGAGCGCCTGCCTATCTGACCTCCACAACCCAGTTACTGGGTAATACGACACCCCTTGATAAGACTGGTTATCAGACTCGAGCTGCTGACTACCCGTAACGACTGTCAAAGATCCGCGAATGACAGCCGGGACCAACGGCTTAACGGGCTTTCCGAGGCGCGGAGGGTTTTGGTATGTGAAGATGGTCACACATCCACGGACCAACTGCTGCAAGCGTAGCTAAACCTGATCGATCGACCCGTGCGGCTGTTATTACTTAGCCACAAGCCCCTCAATATACTTATTTCTAATTAAATTATTATAAAGCGGGTAACGTGGGTAACCAAACCGTGTTACACATGTAGATTGGCTCATAACTGTTCCAAGCAAGTTATGCCAAGCCCAAGTGTGTCCATAACCGTCCATATCACTACATAGTATAAAACAAAGTCGCTTCCCTGTCTGTCTGTCCCTATATATGCTTAGATCTTTAAAACTCCGCAACGGATTTTGATGCGGTTTTTTTTGATAGATAGAATGATTCAAGAGGAAGGTTTATATGTATAATACATGCATAATATAGTAGAGAAACACTGATAATTTTAGAGGTTTCTAATGTGATGTCGTAAATAAACACATTTTTTTGCGCTTACATTGTAAACGCTGGCTGAACCATTCGAGATAGATCAAAATAATGTACTACAGTATTGTACACCTTAAAAAGCTCTACAAAAAAGTCCGCGATGGTATATGTCTATCTCTTAGGGATAACCCACAATAACGATTTTTATCCCATACTTTTTACGAGAAATAATGGCTCTAAAATTATCAGTGTTTCTCTACTATATTATGCATGTATTATACATGTAAACCTTCCTCTTGAATCACTCTTATCTATAAAAAAAAAACCGCATCAAAATCCGTAGCGAAGTTTTCAAGATCTAAGCATACATAGAGACAGACAGACAGCGGGAAGCGACTTTGTTTTATACTATGTAGTGATCAGCATTGCACCCGTGCGAAGCCGGGGCGGGTCGCTAGTTGATACTAAATAACTGATAAATTGACAAGTACGCGCAAAACTTTGTGTTTCTTGCATCAGATTTTAGAACTTTCGATTTATTTAGGTAGCTGTTGCAGTGGTCTCTAGTTGGATATTTGTCAATTTGATACACATGTGTGTGGGCCAGACAGTGTAGTGACTGCATTCATGAATCACATACAGGGTCAAATCAAATTAGCTAGCGAAACTCCGCAGGTCGTGATGAGTCATCATTCATATCAACATTCTTCTGCCCTTATACCAATTTATTTGAGGTCAGCAGAACATGTTGTTTTCTTCCACACTTCTCTATTAGTAGTCATCCCTGTAGTAACCCCCCTCTAACTATATCATCATTCAAACACTCAAAAAAAAATACTGTATACATACATGTATAATAATACCTTTGTATCTTTGATACCTTAGTAAAAAAAAAAAAAATATATAAGTATAGCACTTTTTCAGGAGACAGGACGCCGGCAACGACGACCAATGGGTAGAGTTGCCATCAGGGACACACATGGATAATTTGTAAGGGATCAAGAAGCGCCTGCGGACCGTCAAAGTAAGATTTCTAAGGGTGCTACGAGTATGTCCGCAGCCGCCCCACGTTTCGGCCCGTATAACGAACGTTAGAAGGGCCATGGAAAGGTTGGAGAGAGTCCATCCATAGTTTCTTTGGTCTTCCCCTACTCTTATAGCCATCTAATGACGATTAAACAATAAAATATTTTTTTATTTTATTTATGATTACAGTGTTCGGAATCATCTGCTAAATTAGCAAAGGAATTGTATTTATAGCAGAAACTATGTCATAATTTCTTCGTTGATCACTAGTCCTAACGTTAGATACTTTGGCCCAGCTGTTTGTGTATAGGTAATCACAAGTAGTGTCGATTCATGTATAACAAACGATTTAAATCAGAACACCAATGGATAATTAATTAATGGATATGCCACGACCAGCCTCTCAACTAGATTGCGCTCGATCGACGTGGACGCGAAATTGATCGCTTCGAAATATAATCGATGGTCGATCGATTAAGTTACCTAGATAGAAAAATAATTGAGTCTGTCAATAAGAAAAAACACAGATCAAATCAAATTAAAAGTCATCTATTCAAACCAGGCTGAGAATCAGCACTTTTCGAACGTCTAAATTACATAGTTAAGACAGTCTCCCAAAACGTGCTTTCGCTGGGAAGAAGTGGCGCAACAAACTCCCCAGCGCACAAGTAAATGATAAAAACAAGATATAAATTTTTTTAATGCGTCCGCTATTTGCTGAGGAGGTGGTGCAAATCAAAGTAAAAAAAAAACTGTAAAAAAAGAGCTCGATTCATATACCACACTAGATCGATTTTTACGATCCATGACGTTGATCGACGTCAATTACAATCTAATTTCACCAGTGAACCCACAATTTTATCTACAAGGATATATAATGTAAAATGACGTCTGCATATTCTGATGGATTGGACAGAGGTGCATAAATACCATCTCCAATATATAATAAGGTACTTGTTGAGGTTCAGCCCTGCCCCTTTTCTGTGAGCACTAGAATCTGTAGACCAGATTCGTGTCGTAGGGTCTTGGATTCGATTTCCAGGTCGGGCAGTTTTATTGGCCCATATTTTTAGGAATTCCTCAGTAGCAGCCCTGGGTCTGAGCGCGACGTCCCATATTATATGATTCTTAAATATAACGGGCGAAATGTAGGTTTCACCCCTGTTACTTCATTAGTCCCTAAAAAAAATGTCAGGGTGACACCCATATTACGTCAAACAGAACGGCACGCTTGCAGCCTGCAAGCGTGTCGTTCTGTTTCCGTAAGGGAATGCAGGCGTGGTGTTAAGTTAAGTCTAGATTCTAGACCAACGACTATCCCAAACTAATAATTAAGCATAACTAGCCTTTAAGCCGACACGTTATACACATATCAGTGCATATGTCAGTATCCTTGTTGCGAAATATGTATCAAGTGTAGATCGTGCGTGGTCGCAGTCCGCACCGCTTTATATACGGCGCTCTGGCGGGGAGCGTCACACGTGCTCCACACCTCAAGACGTGCGCCCGCCACAGACATGCTCGCTAAGGTAAACATTATTAATAATATATTGTTTTAAATAAAACAGAAATATCAGCGAAAAATTCAGCGAATTCACAAAACTTTCCGAATTTTGGTGTCATTTTCCAATCACAATTTAGAAGCCGAAGCTATACCTACACGGGACATATCACGCCACTTTAACCCCAGTAGGGCTAAACAGAGGTGAACTATTGTAGATCTAAAGATATGAGTCAGCCACCTGTCAGCCTGTCAGGTTCAAGACCTTTTCCTTTCACCAGACACGAAACGTACAAACTTTCCAGATATCGCCTGAACTGGTGAACTCTTATCTATAGTTGATCAATGAGGTCAAAAATCTACAATCTCTATGATTGTGAAATAGATTCAAATCTTATATGAGCTTGAAACAGGCGTTTTGGCGCGCCAAGTCTATGAAGCAATTTCGATCCAGTTGCCTATATATTTGCACAAGACTTTAAAATGACAACGTATGGTCCGGATCGGTTCTGTGTCGCAGAGCGAGCGGCTTAGCGATTAACATTCTAGGAATCTAGGCTACCTACCTATGCATCGCGGGTTCGATTCTCGCATAAAAGCAACCATGATACAAAAAAAATCCACTTTGTGGAAACTTGTATTTTAAGTGATTAACTTTATGTAACTAAAAATACAGAGAAAAATTGTCTACAGAAAACCAAGAGTGTTACATAGAGGAATAACAGAATTTTAAGCTTCCCTATTCTTGTCAGTTGTTATTATTATGCTGTGCGTGCGCCGGAGCATTGGCGCGGCCCGGGCTGCTGGACGGTATCGGCTACGCGTCCCAAGGCTACGCTGCACCGGCGTACGCTGCACCAGCATACGCTGCGCCAGCGTATGCCTCGGCGTATGCGCCGGCGATCACTACACACGCGATCGCAGCTCCTGCCATCGCACACGCGGCATATGCTGCTCCTGTCGTTAAAGCTGTGAGTATGAGGAGAAACGGTTCAAATTCAATCTAATACGCTTCTGTTTTTATTTTAAAATACAAGTCCTAGCTGTAAACTAAAGTATGCTGTCGCTGATATCATTCGTCATTTAAAGCAAGACTAGTGACGAGATCAGATTCTTGAAGAAAAAACATCACACTTTGACCTTCAAGTTTTCTGCAGGTACCTTTATCAAGGTCACATGACCTCAAAACCAATACTGCTCGACTTAACTATTCCTTTTCCAATTAATAACTTACCCAAACCGTATCATCACAGGTGGTACGCGCTGAGCCCATAGACCCGAACCCCGCGTACAGTTTCTCATACGGCGTGGCAGATCCTGCCACCGGCGACCACAAGGACGCCTCGGAGACGCTTCAGAATGGCGTGGTGCACGGCTCCTACAGCCTGGTGGAGCCTGATGGCCACGTGCGCAAAGTCACCTACACTGCCGACAAGATCAACGGATTCAACGCCGTGGTTGAGAGGACGGGCGCTTCTGCTCATGCGGTGAGGGGTTTATCTCAACATAAAAAGACGTAAAACTGTTTGTTTGTAAGAGATCATCTCCGGCAGTGCTGATCTGATTATAAAAAAATAATTCCTCTGGTAGAAAGCTACTCTACTGCCGAGTGCCATAGCATATGTTTTTTCTATGCGAACTAAGTCACGGTCTTAAGCTACAGGCCTGTAATCTGTCGAAAGTTGTTGGAGTAAAATAAAAAATAAAAAAAATGCTGCTACCGGATTGGGTATGAAGAGGGCAGAGAACAGTCTATCAGTCTTGCGAAACCGCGAACCGTCTACCGTATTGTGAGTTATTTGAGAGAAAGTGTTAATGTTCCATCAATATATCCCTCCACTTTTTAGAGTTGTTTTCTGCCTGTCGTTATTATATTAATTGTGAAAGTCCGTCAGAATTCTGTAATTTTACAGTCCGCTTGTCTTAACGATTGAACTTCTTCCAGGTGGCAGCACCAGTAGCAGTGGCGGCTCCCATAGCTAAGGTATACGCTGCGCCGGCGCCGGTCGCTGTCGCCGCCCCCGTCGCGAGGTACACGCTACCAGCTGCCCACGTTGGCGTTGCCCACCCGTGGGGCTAAGCCCAGCAACAAGGAATACAAAGCGACCTAGCACCTTGCTGAACGTTTAGCGATTGATGTCGATGAACAGAAAATAGTGTTGGAAATCGAATTTAACGTCACTATCCCGTACAACATTATTTTCTGGCGTCGTCAAGGAATGGGCAGATTTCAAGTTTAGTACAGCGTAGTCTGTTGACATTTGGATAAAAGCGGATGTGATCACAAGGTTGTTGCATGATTTTTAACTGAGAATTTTTGGGTAATAGTTTGGTTACAAGTCATAGGCCGCGGCTATATGGTAAAGGCGAATTGTAATGTGTTTTTTACCTATCTTTTGTAGAAGTTAATGTTTTTTGTTTTTGGGCCCTGTTTGTTAACATTTTGGAAAATGATTAAAACGTCAAAATGTACCATTGGACGTTTTTCGTTTGAATGTAAAATTGTGAAGAATGGCCCTATTTTCTAGTTTTTCTCGCCTTTGCTCTCCGGCCCCAGTCTGTAAAACTATGGAGATTCGTTCAGCAAGACTAGGCGCGCCTGATGACCTCGCTCGTCTACTGTAACTTATTATTTATTATGTACTGCTTTGACTGTTGCCTACGGACCTGATCTTGACGCATTGTATTATTTACGTACATGTAAATATAATGTAGTTTTATAAATAAATGCAATTTTTGCAGTATTTCATGTCTTTATTTGTCCCATGCGTGAAACATGCCGCTAACGGCAGGATGCTTCTAACGTTCTAATAGGCTGTTATTATGCCTGCACCCTAATTGCGTAACACATTTTTTTTCATAATCCGAGAGTTTTGAAGGAAACTCCTAATCCTTTGGTTCGTCAGTTTGAAAAACTCGCCTGCTCATAAAATTTTCGTTTTTCCTGGATTGTTTTAATGTTGAGATCGGCTTTCCCCAATGTAAATAAGGCAATGAGCGTGACTGAACAATCAAAATGAAAGGCATTGCGATTGATTTCCTTTGTGTTACGGAATTACCCCGCTGTTTTCCCTTACACTCGGGGGAAACTTTAGGCATCTTTAGTGTTAATGAATATGGGCATGTAATGCCACTAATTGAATAATATCAGTAATTTTGTGTTCTAGATCTAGGATCTAGTAACTAGTTAAGGACTTACTTATAACCAACTACGTGAAACATGTCCGTAAGGATTGAGGAGCCACACATGACATGGACATGGACATGGTAATGATAACCTTCATTAATCTACATGGTCTTCACATAATCTTACCAAGATTATATCTGGATATTGGATATTCAGAGAGACTCTGACTTTTGAGTTTGTTTCGGCCTTTCTTCTCAGAGACAGATAGGAAACGCCTACCTCATCTAGTTTTTAAAACATAATTGACGTTTAAAAGTGTTTACAAACACCACAGAAAACAAAACATAAATAAAATCATTTATTTAAACTTTTCGCACACAAAAAGGTACAAAGGCGGACTTAATGCCTTGCATTCTCTACCAGTCAACCAAGGGTAGTGAAGAGATTAGATGGCAGGTGCTTTGGTTGAGAGGAACAATGATAAAAAAAACTATTACACACATTATCATCATCATTTATCATTTATCAATGAGTAAGTCATAGAAATAACATGAGACAAAAGGGGGGAGAGAGCTTTTGGAGGTGGAATTGGTAACCGTTTCGTGACGGTCACACCTAATCGTTACCTATGCCGTTGGCATCAAAAACGACCTAGGTAGGTACTAATGAACATGTGCAATACTCAATTTAGTATTAAATCCACGATAGAGCTTAATTCTGCAAGCGGACTATGTCAGTTCCATTTTACGACGGATTTGATAATTTTTTCGTGTATGTCCTAATCGGTTTCCCTTAAATAGTAAAACCGGTTCATTTAGAGCTAAAACATAGTTTTCCTCTTAAATCTAGTAATTATTTATGAAGCCTGTCCGACTCGATTACTAAAGGAGGTATCCAGCCTCCCAGCGGAAATGGTGGATGTGGAAATCGTCAATGTTAGAACCGGTAACTTGCAGTGCCAAGTTAGACTTGGCATAGACATACATAAATAGTGGCTTGTGTGTGTAACACATGTGAGTATACGATAACATTTGTCCCGTGATAAGTAATTCATCGTGAGGAAACCGGTATGTCCTAGAACCAAAAATTCGAAGACATGTGACATCTACCAACCCGCACTGGGCCCGCGTGGTAGATTACAGCCCAATCCCTCTCGAAGGGAGGATGCACTCGGGCATCCTCCCTTCGAGAGGGATTGGGCTGCAGCAGTGGGAAGATAATAGGCTGATTGTGCCAAGTAATTCAAGAAGTGTGGTCCATATGGTAAATGTACTGTATAAGAGACTACTTCTTGAGGAGACCGTACCACTTCTGGGAATCAGGCCTCTCTGTGAGGAGTGGGCCATAATCCACCACGCAGGCCCAGTGCGGGTTGTTGGATGTCACATATCTTCGATTTTTTTTTTATTCTAGGACATGCCGGATTCCTCACGATAATTTCCTTCACCGTTTTGAGTGCAGTGATGACGAAATGATCAACACAAAGTAAAGCCTCGGTCTGGGTTCGAACCCACGACCTACAACTCGTAAACCGGGGCCGGTAGAGGTTGTAAAGTTAGGTTCAATTAAAAGTTAGGTTCAGGTGAAGGAAATAGTGCTAGTGCGTGAACATTTGAGATAATTAAAAGGAATTAGTAAATTAAGTTTCTAGATCTGGGGCAAGTGAGACCAAATCTAGAAACGATACGTGTAAGGATTAAGAAATAACATTGGCATATTCCGCCAATTTGCGGCTGTATAAATATTCAATGTAACTAACATTTAGGGCGAACGTACGAATATGTCCGAGAAATACTGGTTCTGTGAATAAGTACCTATTTCTAGTAATTTACTTTGTATGTAATAAATGTTACTTTTTAGCGAGTTCGTGAGGTGAATCATTGATGGCGAGAATTTGTTTATGTTATGGTTTAATCAGTGGCGGACTAAGCCCGTCAGAGGTCCGGGGCGGCAAAGCTGAATGAGGCCCCCCAGCTTTAAAAAAATGTAGTTTTAAAAGCTTTTTATTCAGTTCATATTTGTATGTATAAATAAGTGTTTATGTTTACGTTAAAATCTGGCAAGTGAAATTTAAATTCGAATTAAATTATTTAGGCTAAATAAACATACATACCTACAATATGGAATGGATGTGGGTGAGGAAAATAATATACGAATCGATCGACAAAAAAAAAAAATAGATAAAATAAATCAAAGACAGTTTATTTTTATTTTTCTTATATGTTTTCGTGCGTTCAATTTACTGAACTCCTCAATAATTTCTATGACTAACGTATGCCGCTCAAACCTATCTATCAATAAACATGGGCAGGTTTTATAAGCATTTCCACTAAGGAGCGGAACTAAAACATGATAGCGAATGAATGACCATCCTATTTAAAATCTTATAACATACATAGGTACTTACTTATTTTCATAGAGGACCAATTTTGTTGTTTCCGGCTAGAAAGACCAAATTCGGGGGCTTAATATAGAACCTTGAGGCACTCCAAATAAAAGAAAACCATTAAAAAGTTAAAATAATTAATTGAACTAAACAATGCATCACTTAAATCCCACTATGCAGTTCTACACTATTCTACAGAAGGCTACGCTACAAGGCAAGCCTTGGACTCCGATCACACTGGAATCCTATTCTGTTGGGCCCACTTGGTGATGGTCCTGACGATGTTGTCTGCTCGGGTGTGGGACCTGGGGCCTTTAAGCAACGCCAGGGCGTCTCTGAGGTCAGCGGCAGCATTGGGCTTGTTGGCTGCGGCAGCCTGGGCGCAGCCACAGACTGCTCCGCGGAGACCTTCCCACATTTCTGGGCCTCCGTCCAATCTGGGACATTGAATTCATTAATGATGAACAGTTTTTCGAAATATGGAAACTTTTCTATGTATTGTGTCCTTCCACGTTAACTTAATTAATTATGTGTCATTTCGTAAAAGGACCAATAAAGAACCAGCCTTGCGATTCTGTAACCATCTCACCGTGAAAGCTTGGGTGAAGTGAGCGTGGAGCTGTTATTCGCTAGGGATTAACACTATTAATTAAGAAGAAGTAGTAGTATCATACACAAGTGAAGTGAGCACTTCACTTATGATTTCACGGTGAGATTTTTACGGAATCGACCGTCTGTACCTAGATATAATATACCTACCTAAATAATGACGAAACGAAACTAAGAATAAATCACTACAAAATTGTATTACACATACCTATTTAGAAATTTTGTGCAGTAATTATACGGTACCAATTTCAAGGTATTTTAGTCCACATTCAATCTGGTCGAAATAGATTGATCTGTGATAATTGGACTCACCTGTCGAGCATGTGGAAAGCTTTGGCGGCGACTAGGAACTGCCCCATTCGGTAGCTGTCGTTGGCAACCAGTTGCAACAACGCGAAGCTCTCGGGAGTGCCCGCTGACTGTCAACCAAATACTTACGTGCACAGATTTAATATTATAAAGGAAAGTCAGCTCAGTATTTCTTTATTTTTGTTAAGTGGCGCAAAGAAAAACTCTTAATAAAGTCAAATCGAAATTACATTATTTTTCAAACAGGACCCACCCAACTAAACCTACATATTATATATTTTTATAATAAAGTTATGGTCGAATGATTTTGCTGGGCAAAAAGCCTGTGTAGACTTTTTTTTTCTTCTTTTTTTATGAACTATTTGGCAATTTTTCGTCGCGTATAGAAAACAATCTGCTGTTTCATAGAAAAGTGCAATACATATGTGGTCAAAATGTACAGAAGATCTTTTTTTTTTTAATCCTACAATAATTTTCAACGCAAGAGGTCCAGAATCATGTGCTGAATCCATGGTAACAGGTTGCTAAGTATATGTCCCTAACACCCTGTATTAATTTATATAAACAAGTGTTTTCATCAAGGTCGCAACGGGCAGAGCACAGTCATTGTCTTTTTTATGCAACGTTCCAAGAAAAAAAAAACAGTAAATTGAGGTAGGCTTTTTTCAATCTAGTTTCTAACTCCCACGCGAACGCAGCATAATTGTTCATGACGTGACAGCGACACAAACAGGCGAGGAATGTGAACTAGCTGCGCATGCACTCGTCTTGTATCTTCAGGAGACTCTCTTCAGATGCATTAGTTTACATACCTTAACACACATCTCCCACGCGAGCGCAGCATCCTTGTTCATGACGTGACAGCGACACAGACAGGCGAGGAACGTGAACGAGCTGCGCATGGCCTCATCTTGTATCGTCAGGAGACTCTCTTCAGCCTCGCGGTAGAAACCTGTCGCTACTTTAGCCTGCCGTATTAAAAAAACGTTAGGAAAGAAAGAAAATTGCGTTTAATTTGGACCTAAAGGTCACGGACAACGATGTATGAAGGAAGTGGGTCTAAAGTATAAACCAAAAGATACGTGGATACTACATTTTCAGACGATTCGTAATAATTTATAACGACGTCATCGAAATCCGAACAGAAAGTTTAAAAAAAAAATTTGCCCAGCCTACTAAAAAGCAAACGAAGAATTGGCGTACAACCACGTGCAAGGAGCACGTGGTTGTACGCAACAGAAAATATGATAATCTAAACATATTTAAATGAGTAAATCATTAGGTAGTACTGCCTCAAACCCCCTTTTCCTGCAAAATATTTTAACGCATGAGGATCATCAAATTTTTACAGCAATATTAACAATATTTATACAATATTTACCTGAGCATAGTTAAAGTTAAAAGTATCATCATTGACGAAGAAGCTCTTGATAGAGTTGAGATACACAAGTACTTCCTCATAATGCCCCGCTAGGAAGTAGGAGGAGGCCATGCACTGGCGGCCCGGGATTGTGTCGCATTCCGACGCTGAACTGCCTACCAGGTGGAAACTCTGCTGGGCCAGTTTTAGTTGCTCGTCCTGTAATGAAACGGAGTTTGAATAGACTGATTTCTTCTCGCGTATCGTTGTGAAGCTGATATTTTTTTTATTATGATTGTGTTGTCCCAATGCAGAGCAAAGGCCTCGCTTAACTCTTTCCATTTTTCCCGGTCTACTGCGATTGTGGGCCAATCCTTTAAAAAGTAGTCCAGCTCATCCCATCTCTTTCTGGGCCTACCGCGTAATCATTTATGCTATTCGGGATCCACTGAGTAGTGGTTTTTGCGTATTGCGACCTGCGTATTGTGACCAGCCCAGTTCCACTTTAGTCCAGCAGTTGTGCGGGCCGTGCTAAAAATATTGCTATCGGCCAGCTAGCAAGATAGCAGTAATAGATAATATAGATGTAATGTCGATACGAAAAGAAGAATAAGAAGATAATCTGATAGTCTGATAGATAATAATCTGTGAACAGCGTTGTGGGCTGCAATATCGTCTATATGTTTTGTGTATTCCTTATTTCTATGTTTTATATTGTGGCTGTTTGTTGTTCCTCCTGAATAAAAATAAAAAAATAAAATAAAATAAAAGATGGCGGGGACGTAAACAATTCGCCGCTATAGATTTTGTTCGTGACGCTACGCCCTTTCCAAAGTGTCCGTTATATTTTCTGCATTGACATTACATCATAAAACGATCGCCTTAACAAAATATATATATGAAACGCAGGATATTAGAAAGTATGCTATCTACTTGGACACTTAAGGCTTCAATAAGACTGTTCACTCTATCGTAGACAAATTAATGTATCATTTCGTACAGAAACTTCCTGACTTTGGGTACATAGCTAAACTGGGTCTCTCGGCTGAATCATTGAGCGAATCCTGGTTCCATTCTACTTATTTTTTATGTGTACTCACATCACTAGTTTCATTATACAACCTCACTGCGACCACAGCCCTCAGGATGTAATGCAAAGGCGAGGTTGGCTGCAAGGGTTCCAGGAGTGTCCTCGCTTCTAAAGGCTCTCGGTTACGAAGCCGGTAGCCTGCCAAGTTGAGCCGGGCTTCTGGCACCACGTCCACTAGTTCTGGTAGGACCTGGGGAAAGGTATCAATAGGTCGTCTCCCTATTTTCTTGGGAATGTTTAAACATAACTAAAATTAAATTCGCTTTTCGTGTCTGTCTGTGCATGTGATAGCGTCGTTACATGTGATACTGATGTGGATTTTACCATCATTTAATGAGTTTATTCCGGAAGGTTTTTGTGCATAATACATTCATTCTGACTACCTCGTAAGTCTAGTGGTCTCAAGAGTCTCTGCTGACCATGAGGTCCTGGGTTCGAATACCGGGTTGGGTAAAGTAATATTGGGTTTTCCCACCTGGAATTTCTCAGTAGTAGCCCAGAGTCACATTCATATTAAACTTACATTTAATAAAGGAATCTCAATGTTTTGTAAATTCCTAAAAACCGTGCGAAGCACAAGCGGTAAAAAAACAATAGCTTTGAGGAAATGTTACCTTTAAAGCACCTTCGCCATTCCTGAACACTACCAGATTATGCTTCACCAGATCTTGTCCGAAAGTATGCTGATCTGAGGTCATTTGTTTCAATTCGTTCTCAGCTGCTTTACCGTTGTACAATCTGAAATTGTCGTAGTCATAAGTTAAGGGGTTGTAGTTGTCACACGCTTGTTCGGGTCGGCATAACTGGGTACAGCCGGGCGGCAATATTTATTATTCGATTTTGTCACATCGTCGAATGCCAATGATGACGATGGCGTGCGAATCATGACCTCTTGCCGATGCCCAAAGTACACAAGAGTGTTTGCTGAAAAATATGGCTTTTCAGGTATTACGCTGAATGGTTTTCTGACGAAAGAATGTTTATCTATTCTAATAATAAAGCTGAAGAGTTTGTTTATTTGAAGTGATTAGCATCCCTGCAACAACCGAACTGATCGGTCGACGTCGGATTTGAAAAAAAAAAAAAATTACGCTTAATAGCCCAATTGTTGACGAAAGCTATGAGCTATTTAAAAACATCACGCTAGGACTCTTTGGAGCCCAGTAAAAAGAAAAAAGTAAGAAAGAACGGTAATCGAAAACGAAGTAAGTAGGTACTTAATAGCGCGGGCAGGCGATGCAATACGACAGAGTGGGTCGAGGGAACAAGAAATTCCCCGAGGACGAAGGCACGGACATGAACTAGTAGATTTTATAAAACCTCATATAGTTACAACGTGTAACGTTAAATGCGCAAAACCTCAGATAGGTACCCCAACTGATTTTTAATTCAATTGACCTATTTCAGAGAGAAAATAAGTCATTAAAAAAATTGTAAATGTTTTATGTGCTGTTTTAGTTTTACTGGCCATTCTGATCGTTTCTTGCGTCTGCGACGACGCTTTACCGGGGGAGTAGTCGTCACCGGGCCGCTGCGCCGCGCTGACATTGGGTTGCTTGACCTATTAATAAATTGTAGACACGGCAACGTTTTTAATGAAGATTTTTTGAAAAATGTGACCTATATTAAAAAATGGTTCAATTCATTCTGCTCGTTATTCTGATCAAACTATTTTCAGGTTTTGCGCATTTAACGTTACACGTTGTAGACAATCAAGTGTATCATCTTCACATCATATTTCAATATAAAATTTCAAGTCTGCTTAGCGTCCCAGTTGATAAAATAATGAAACCTTCCTCTTCCTTCCTAACAAATTAACAAAGGACGTTTACCTGAAAAGATTGCAAGCCTTCAGGTTCCCCGCGACGGTGGAGGAGGGATGCTGAGCTATGTAGACCCCCAGCACCTCCTGGGACACGTCGTAGTAATCCAGTTTGTAGTAACAAAGAGCCACGTACACGTTCAGCGCCATAAACGTGCTGGAGGAATGCAAGAATGTTAGAAATGCAAGAAGGATGCTGATGATTAAGGATGCATAAGGATAAGCATAATCAGCCTATAACTTCCCATTGCTGGGATACAGGCCTCCTCTCGGTGAGAGGGAGTGGGCCATAATCCACGCGGGCCCGTTTCCTCACGATGTTTTCCTTCACCGTTTTGAGAGCAGTGGTTATTCAATTAAGTGGAAAAAGTAAAGTGCCTGCACCTGGGTTCGATTTCACGACCTAAAACTCGTAAGCCTGGGCTGATAGCATTGGGCCATCACTGGTGACCAACTAAGGATGCAAGAATATAGGCAGGCCTGTTGGTCTAGTGGTCAGTGGCCCTGACTACTATACGCAAGGTCGTGGGTTCGATTCCCACCCAGGACGAATATTTGTGTGATGAGCACAATCATTCGTTCTTTGTCTGGGTGTAATTTATCTATAATATGTATGTATTTAGAAATATATATGTATGTTTATCAGTTGTCTAGTACTCATAGCACAAGCTCTGCTTAGTTTGGGACTAGATGGGGTTGTGTGAAATTTGTGGAATATTATTATTATTATTAATAATATTAAAGATGAAAGAGAAACATTCTTGATGCTTTCAATTTTAAATGAAAAACTAGTGAACAGTGAGTCTTTTTGGTGTCTTTCAAAATATAAAATTACTTAACGTTTTATTCTCAACTGCTATGATAATAGGTAAGTACCTACAGATGATTTCTAAGTAGGTACTACAATGTGTGTTTTAAATATTGAAACAATGAATTGCGCAAACTTTTAGTACGTACGTGGCTACTAACACCAAAACCAGAAACTATTGAGACGAAGAAACTACTACTCTTGACCACAGCCCGATCCAAACTTTATGTCGGCTCTGAAGTGCGCTAACCTCTGCGCGGTAAGGTAACTCACCCCTCACTCCCGCTGACACATGAATTCATTCTCATGTTCCGAGCCGCCATACAGTTTGTATCGGGCTATACCTATGCGCTGATCTTATTAAAGAAGGTAAGTGATTACCCATCGATAGAAGACAACATTTTAACCCACTCCAAGTCGTCTTTTTCAAATCTCTTATATCTGTAGAACGAATGTTTATTGCATGATGATGCTGCTTGTTGTTACTATTTGATTAAATAAAATAAAGGTACCTAATTTCTCTAATGATATTGGAATTTATTTAAAGGACCCGAAGTTCCCCAGGCTTCCACAGAGTTTCCTTTACATAGAAAAGAAAGTAAGGTCGAACCTTAACTTATAATCCCACAGTTTCCTATTGCTACGGCTACACTGTCGCGATAATGAGAACTCGCTTTCTGTTGTAGGTATACTGGTACAGCGGGACGTCGAGCGGTATGCGCGGGTGAGGGCACGAAGCGTACTTCGCGATATCGCGACAGTGTAGCCGTAGCAGACACACTTCTACGCTAATCGTATTTTATAGGAGTCCTATGGTTAGACTTCTCGCATCACTTTTTTATCATTAATTTTAAAACTACCGTCTTTCAAGCAACAGCTTCTTATACACGTCAATAGCTTCCTGGTAATGCGCCCTTAGGTAGTGCACTGAAGCTAGACACAGTTGGTCTTCGGGCACGTCGCGCAGGGTAGCGTGTGCGCGCATCAAAGACTCCTCGTCACTTAGCTTGTGGGCCAGGTGGAATTGTAGCCGTGTCTGTAGAGGAATTTAATTTCAAGTCAAATCATGAAATTATATTTAAATCGAGTACGATTTCTTTCAAACGTCAAAATTTACAAGAAAATAGAATTGATTCTAGCAGCACCTAGAAGCGTTTTGTCAGCTGCTCTTTGAATACAGCCGGTCGATTCTGTAAAAATCTCACCGTGAAGTCATAAGTGAAGTGAGCACTTAATAGTGTTAATCCCTAGCGAATGACAGCTCACTCCACGCTCACTTCACCCAAGCTTTCACGGTGAGATGGTTACAGAATCGCACGGCTGTACTCTAATTGAGTAACACACGTTTAATCACAATCTGAATCATTTTGAAGGATACTGCTAATCCATTGCTTCATATGTTCGAAAAATTTGTCTGCTCAACAACGTAAATAACGCAATGAATGTTGTTGAACTGTCAAAATGAAAGCCATTGCTACTGATAGTATGCTACGCAATTGCTCCGCAGTTGTATTGTAAAGAGAGATTATTCGAAATGATATACCTTCAAAGAACATTTCGGTGCTTCTTCAGCTGCTTCCTGTGACTCCTGGTACATACCTGGACAGAATTTAAATGAACTTATGTAACACACTTGAATGTTTATCTTAAGTAGTCTCTTTTAATAGAACAGAAAACATTTATTTCAGACAGGTGTCTGTACGGTTAGTAACAATTTATCTTAACTTCTAGTGTTAGTAGGTTACAGACACAGATAAACATAAACAATAAACATTCAGCGTGGAGCCGCATCCACTTCAGCAACTTCGGAAAATTCCAAAGTTAATTATTCATTTAATACTTCAGGCACATAAATATACAGAGGCGTACTTAATGCCGGAAGCATTTTCTACCAGTCAACCTTTGGGTGATGCAGAGACAAATAGTAACGTAAACGCACCTAATAACGACCCGTTAAAATCCGCGCTCATTACCGCCCTATTCAGAAAACTATCATTTTTATGTCATGTATTAAAGCTACACCATTGGTTGCTTTAAAAAAAATGTAGATGTATTTGTATTGCAAATGTTTATCTCTTTTTTGCGTGCGTAACTCGACGATTTAAATAATAATTGCTGAGTTCGTCCGTGGAGGCCGACCTTAGTGCATTTTCCATAGTGTGGCATTCCCGATGGCGTAAGTACTCTTGTTTCTTTTTTAGCAGAAGATTATATCGTAAAGCATTTTAATGTAACTTCTAGTTCTTTTGATGCATTTTTGATACTTTCAGGAACACAAGTAATGATTCATTTTAATGAGATACTATTTTATTTTGCTTAAAATTCAATATTAAAAATAGGCGGTAATAGGAACAAAAATCACAATTTTATTCCTATTGCCGACCCATGTCGCTGATAAGTACTTGTCGTATCTTTTGTGTGCCATGATTTTTGTTAAAATGCATAAATTAATAGACAGGAGGCTATACTAACTCAGTTCCTTTGTATGTTAACTTATATTTGAGCTATTAACGCCATATATTCAAGAGCTTTAGTAGCCGTATACACTAACTTTGTTCTTATGTAAATATTTTGATGAATAAAGGAGGTATAATTTTTAAATAGTGTATTTTTATAGTTGAAATATCATTATTTTTAAATATTTTTAGCAACCGCACCACTTAAAATCATATACATGTACAAAAATCACATGTAGGTATTTACACAATTCATATACATTCCCTTGGGTCGGTAATAGGTTATACGATTTCCTTTAAGAAAACCTATTACCGATCTACTTGTACATTTACGACGGACCCCATACTACATGTATTTTTATTTGGTATTTATTTTCAAGTAAACATAAAGTTATTAAATAGACATTATAGTATTCCATAATAAACATACAGCGCATACACAATCATATCTCGGCCGCAAATGCGGCCGTGATATGATTGTGGATTTGATTCAGAGTCAGATGAATCTATTTTTTAATTTTTTTTTTTTTGCCAAATGTTAATTTTCTTAATTTGTTTTATATTATAATATTATTTGATTTTGATTTGACATGACTGCTAGAATTAAGATTTCATTCTAATTTTATATTTCTGTATTACATTTTGTAAAATAATATACTAATATTACACTTTAGGTTACAAATAATTCATATTAAGTAGTATATTTTTTAAGACATATTAAAGGCTGTTAAGAATATTATAATAACGTTAAGTTTTGATAACATTTTGTAGTGAATGCTGAGATCACAGTTAATCTTAACTTTGATTCAGAGTCACATGATGCTATTTTTTATAATTTTTTTTTCACATGAATAATTTTATTAATTTGTTTCATTTGTAAATCTTAATCCAAGATTTGATTTTTGATTTGACATGACTACTAAACTTAAGAGGCGGTTTACAGTCCTTTTCTACTGTTTTAATAGATCACATTTTGTATTTTTTATTCTATTTACGAGTTATGATACTTTTTCAATTAGCGGCGCTAGTGGACGGTAAACCGCCTCATAAATGTTATTGTAATTTTATATGACTATGTTACATTTTTACTAAGATTCTATAATGCCATTTACTCTTGTATAATACCAAATGCCCCCAATGGTTATATATTATAGTAGTTATAATCAATGCTGGCTTTTGGTAATTTGTTATACATAATTCGTATAAACATGATATTTTTTATTGATTTAACGCTGTTAAGAATATACTATTATAAGAATACATATAATTGTTAAGTGTTGATAGCATTCTGTACTGTGTTGGAGCATTTATATAAACAGTTTAATATACACGAGCATTTTTATTTAACTTAAACGGTTCCACTTATTTAGTGGTCGGTATTACTTATACCCAATTACATATAAATATAAGCACAAATAAATATACATAAATACACGAATATACTAAAAAGAAACAAGACTAACAATAAGAAAATATTATCGTTGTGATGATACTGCCAGCTTCTTGCGAATGTGCTCGCGAACCATAACTTTAAAGGATAATCGGCTGGTTGCCATCCTGATTTCCTGGGGGAGCGCATTTCACAGAGAGATAGACTGAACGAAGAAAAAAGAGTGAATGAAGTCTGTGCGGTGAGTGGGACCAAGTTAAATTCACAAACCTAAATAAAAGTAGCACACAGCGATGTCCATGGCAATGTAGTCAGAAACGCGCGCGTCGAGTTTGTCCCGTGTGCGTACGCGCAGGTACACGTCCAGTGCGCGCCGGTACTCGCCCAGGTGGAACCAGCACCACGCGCTCCACACGTCTGGCCACACGTCTGCGTTACCCTCGTGTTTGAGGAACTGGAAGAGATATTACCTATTACAAAGACTGCCGCTTGTCTCGCTGTTGTAGTGGCTGCAAGCGCGAGCATGGTGTCCTGGAGGACTCCACATCATTCTAGCGACAAATAAATACGTGACAAATGTTAGGACGACAGTACGATTTCAGTGGAGATCATCAGTGGTACGACCGCACATCAGCTCGACGTACGTAACTAGTGCGGCTGATTGTTTTTTTGACAAACGACAGGACGACGGAACTTTTGATCGCGACACAAAAGTTGTGTCGCCATATCATTTGTCGCGTTTTATTTGTCGCAACTGTGATGCGAACTCGTCCTGGTGTAACCTTAGTAATTTTTCAGAACTAGACCGGCTAAATGTATTCCAAACATCGCTCTGTTTTTGTCAATCGTCTAAAGATTTCAGAAGCAGGCCAGCTACATGTATTCAAAACATCGCTCTGTTTTTGTCAATCATTTAAAGTTTTAAATATAACTATGTAACGCTAAACGCATTCGGTGATTTCTGATGCAAGCAGACATATATGTCTGTTGATAGTAACACATGGGGACTTTAAGGCGAAAGCGTCTCGAAATTCAAGTTTTCTTATGTTTTTTTTGCAATTTGTAGGAAAAATATTTATTATTGATAAAAAATATTTATTTATAGAATTATAATCACAAAATTCATCAATACATCTCTCTTAAGTTTATATTACCCTATTAAATGATTATTTCTTGAAATCAGGACATTTGAGTCCAATTCTAACTCTTAAAGAGTTTTATTGTGGATTCTAATGATTATAATTTTTTTATTTTTTTACTTTTTACTCGAGTGGCCTGTGGGTGAGCTATACGCGACGATCTTACGACACCCTGCGGGTTCAATATAACAATGCTTTCAGAATGTTGTTACGGCTACCGTGGCGCTGCAGTGCCTCCGGTATGTTTGCAGATGCCCACACAGACGGCTTCAAGGCTATAATTCGCAAAAAATCGGCTTCTTTGCTGCAGCGTCTGCGGGATGCTAAGAATGGCATTCTGAAAGTCATTGCTGCTAGATTTGACTGCCCTATCCAAAAACACTGGGTAAGGGTAGTGAATGGTTGTATATAGTAGTCTAAGTACTAACAATACTAACATAATACACACACAGTCTTCCCATACCTACACGTACATTCACTCACACATACACATACAACCACACATCCATCACACTCATTTACACTCCACAACTCATGCACACTCATGCACACTCACACACACGCTCACATAATTATATTTTGTTTTACTACACCCATTTACTGTTTTTTATTGTGTTTTAAGTAAGTACCTACTGTTGTGAAGGAGCGGAGTCTTCTAATACAGGCATTACTTGCTTAAATGAAGACTCCAAACCCAAAATTGTTTGTGTATAACTTTTGGA
This sequence comes from Eremobia ochroleuca, assembly GCA_949629135.1. NCBI lineage: Eukaryota > Metazoa > Arthropoda > Insecta > Lepidoptera > Noctuidae > Eremobia > Eremobia ochroleuca. Next base: position 17,645,381 of record OX451391.1, read on the forward strand.
CACAATAAACGTTATTATTATTATTGAACATGTTTTTTTTTTTTCTTAGCTCTTTAGCTAGTTTCAGCTACATTAACGGGCCTAGGCCAAGTCAGTGTAGCGTGTGTGGTGATTTTTGTCACGAATAATGATTCTTATGAGGAGATTTCATGTTCCTCAATTTGCATGAACTTCCTCACTATTCTGCAGGTGTTTAAAATTGCAGCTTTTTGAAGTGTTATGTAAATGGAGTCTTTCAGGTCTATTAGTTTGAGGCTGTGGTGGAGGTGATTGGGTATAACACCCGTCGTGGATACTACAATGGGTACTACGTACACTTTTTCTTGTCTCCAAATTCTGGTTACTTCGTCCTTCAGTTCAGCGTATTTACTGACTTTCTCAACTATGGTTTTTTGCAAATTATTTGTATTAGGGACTGCGATGTCTATAAGGTATGTAATTTTGTTAACTTTATCTTTAAGGGTTATATCTGGTCTATTATAGTGAACGGTCCTGTCGGTTAATATGGCGCGATCGTAGTAGAGTTTGTGTGTGGTACTTTCTAGAACTGTTTTTGGTACGTACTTGTAATAAGGAGTGTTTTTGTCTTGTATGAGTTTATATTTAAGTGCTAGTTTTTGATGGATGATATTTACTACCTGATTGTGCCTGTGTGTATAGTCTGTTTGTGTGAGTGTTGTGCATGCCCCTGTTATGTGTTGTATGGTCTCTGGTTGGCTGTGACATTTGCGGCATTTATCGTTTGTTATCGTTGGGTCTTTTATAATGAATTTCCTGTAGTTTTTAGTATTTATGATCTGATCCTGTATTGCAATAATAAATCCCTCGGTTTCCGGAAATAAGTTGCCGATTTGAAGCCATTTATTTGATGCTATGGTATCTATATGAGATTTTTCTAGATCATGGGGGTGCCGTCCATGCAACACTTTCTTTTTCCAGTCTTCTAACTTTTGCTTATGTGGGTCTTCATTGCTAGTGTGTTGTATATCTATCTGTTCGTGTAGGTTAAGTGGGGTGTAGCTGATATCGTTCGTAACTACGGCTTTATGCATGTTACTTGTGCGAGATTTAGAATGAAAAAAAGTTCTTAGATTGGCTATCTGTTTCTGCCAAAGATGATGGACATCTATAAGGCCTCTCCCTCCGTATTGCCGTTTGATGGTCAATCTTTCTATTGCAGATTTTGGGTGTAGATTATTGTGTTTAGTAAGTGTGGTGCGTGTTGTTCTCTCTATTTGTTGTATGTCAGTGTTGGACCATTTGATCACTCCAAACGAGTATGTTAATACCGGAATTGCGTAGGTGTTCAGCGCTTTTATTAAATGTTTTCCGGAGAGTTGGGTTTTACATATTATTATTATTATTATTATTATTATAATTGTAAGCTAATATTGTTGCTAATATATAAAATAAGATAAAAAAATATATTAAAATTAATAGATTAATAAAAAAAACTCAAAAATCATTAAAATGCCAAAAAGTTAAGAAATCAAATATAAAACTGAGGCAAAAAAAATTTAAATTTAATACAAGAATTAAAGAACTGTAACAGAGAAATAGAATTATGTAATACTAGGTATGACACTGACACTCAGCACCTGCAGGATGAGTTGTTTGTTAGGGAATATGCTCTGAAGGACATCTTCAGTAAATATGAGGCTTCTCAACAAGACCTGAGTAAGCGCATGCAGGAGGCTAATGAGTTGGCAGACCTGGTCAAGTACAATGCGGAGAGGTATGAGTCTCTGACTAATAACCTCTCTTTTAGCTGTACCTGCTCCCAGGAACCCCAGCCTCAAGTTATTACACCCACACCCTCAGTAGCTCAGTCAGTAGATAGCTGTATTAAAGATGATAGCAGTAGTATGAATAAATTGTTTAACACTACTTATGTATTTTCTGACAAATTTGGTCAAGGTTTTGGTAGTATATTTAATCAGTGTTCGCCACAATATGTAATTAATCATTGTTTACCCGGTGCCAGTATTAGCCACTTAATTAGTAATATTAAATTGACAAAAATAAATCCCAATTCAACTGTTATATTATTATATGGGGATAGTTTAACTGTACGTAAAAAGGACATAATTGAATCTGTCCAGTTAATGTTACATCTCAATGAGTCCAATAATTGTAAATTTATTTTCTGTGCCTTGCCTTATTCTCATTATTTGTCTGATGAGCAAAATAGGCACATTTATAATTTAAATATGTTAATTTATAATAGGACATGTCATCACAGTGATGCTATTTTATATTTTGATTGTAATCAATTCATTACTGATTACAAACTGACAAATTATACTATGTATTTGCCACCTAGTTGTAGGAGACAAATTGCTAATCTTTTAGCATACAATATACACAGTGACACCGGTACCTGTAGGGTACCATCGATTACTGTTAGTAGTGGTACTAACACTACTTTTGATACGCCTTGTAGTTTAAACTATTAGGTGCGACAACGGGTCAGCCACATATGTTGAATGTTGTACATCAAAATATGCAGGGTCTGTCCGGCAAAGAGCTAGAGTTAAGTTTGTTTATGGAGAACTATGATGTTCAGGTGTTATGTTTGACTGAACACTGGTTGAAAGAACATGAAGTAGTGTTTATCAATGATGATAACTTTACCGTACAGAGTGCATTTGTGAGAAAAAGTGCTATTCGCGGTGGCTCTTTAGTTCTTGTTTCAAACAAGTTAAAATGTAAACAACGTTTAGATTTAGTGAATCTTTCAATCGAACGCACTATAGAGTTGTCTTGTGTTGAACTTGAGCGATACGTTATAATTTGCGTTTATCGACCCCCCTCTGGGGATTTTATTAGTTTTGAATCGGTAATGGAGGATTCTCTCAATAGGTTGAAATCAAGTAACAAAAGTATTATTTTATGCGGAGATTTCAATATTAATATTTTAGATGTTACTCCATTAAGTATTAGACTTCTCAATTTGTTTAGGTCTTATAATTTAATTAACTTGTTTTTTGAACATACTAGGATCACGGCATCTTCGTCAACCTGTCTTGATAATATATTTAGTGTTTTTGATGCCAAAAACAAATTAGTCTTAACTGACTTAACGTCCGACCACTGTGGTTTATTAGCTAGCTTCCCCATGCCATTACATAAACAGCCGTGTAAAATTGAATGCAGGCCTTATACAGCTACCCGTTGCAAAATTTTTAAAAATAATATAGTTCATAGAATTACACCATCTATAGTAGAACACGAGAATCCTAATGAAATTTATGGTGCCCTTTTTGATGTTGTGCAAAAAGAGTACCAATCTACTTTCAAGACCAAAACTGTTAATATTAATGGATCCTCCGTTGGCTTTAACCAATGGGCTACTCCGGGTATTTATAAAAGTAGAGCGAGACTATACGAGTTATATGGTTTGAAAAAATACAGGTTTGACACTCCTTTCCTAGAGTATGTCAAAAATTATTCAAAATTATTTAAAAAGATTAGTGCTTTTGCTAAATCAAAATTTTTAAGCGATGCTATTAAAAATTCTAATAATAAAGTAAAAACAACTTGGAAAATTATTAACAATGAAACGGGTAAATCGGTTAAACAAGTAAAAGTACTTGAGATTATGGTCGATAATAAATTAGTTAATAAAGCCGCTGACGTAGCTGAAGCTTTCAATGAGTTTTTTGCCAACATACCCATAACTACGACTCGCTCCTTAAATTCGTCCCCGTCTAAAGCTGAAAACCTTTTGCATAGTAGTGTACCTCAATGTAGTCGTTTATTTAGTTTCGAACATGTAACCCCACATGATGTAGTTAATGTTTTTAACCTACTTAAGTCTAAAAATACCGGTGACTACTGGGGCATCTCCATTAAACTTTTAAGTAATATAATAGACATCGTAGCCCCCTATCTAGCTGTTACTTTTAATAAATGTGTTGATTTAGGAATTTTCCCTGACCTCATGAAGAATAGTAAAGTCATACCTTTATTTAAATCAGGTAATAAAAACGATGTTGGCAATTTTAGGCCTATTTCCATCTTACCTGCATTTAGCAAAATATTTGAAAAATTAATACTCAAGCAGTTGCTAAGACATTTTAATTTAAATAGCCTCCTTCATAATGAACAGTATGGCTTTACAAAAGGTCGTTCGACTACAGATGCGGGTGTTGCTTTGCTGAAACACATATTTAACGCATGGGAGAGCTCGCAAAATGCTATCGGAGTTTTCTGTGATCTTTCCAAAGCCTTTGATTGCGTGCACCATGACACGCTTTTGCGTAAACTACGTCATTACGGTGTCCAAAACGAAGCTCTCAACGTAATAAATTCTTATTTACATAATAGGTTCCAATGTGTAGATGTTAATGGTGTGAAATCTTCCGCGCTACCAGTTCAGTTAGGTGTGCCGCAAGGCTCAATACTGGGCCCATTCTTGTTCTTAGTTTATATCAATGATTTACCATTCCATTTAAAGGGAATCTGTGACGTTGTACTGTTTGCTGATGATACATCTCTTATTTTTAAAGTAGACAGGAATAGACTAGATTTTGACGAGGTAAACAGTGCACTCTCAATAGTTACGGATTGGTTTACGTCAAATAACCTAGTTCTCAATGCCAAGAAAACGAAATGTGTAAAGTTCGCCTTACCGAATGTTAGAAATCTAGGACCCAACATCGTCTTAGATAAAGAGGCGCTTGAGACTGTGAGCTCAGCAGTTTTTCTGGGAATAACAGTAGATGCCAAACTTCAGTGGGGACCACATATATCGAGCCTAGCAGGAAGGCTCAGTTCGGCTGCCTACGCCGTCAGGAAAGTAAGACAATACACTGACGTTGATACAGCTCGTTTAGTATATTTTAGTTATTTTCATAGCGTTATGTCCTACGGTATTCTGCTGTGGGGCAAAGCAGCTGATATACAAAATATATTCGTCCTTCAAAAACGAGCTGTTCGAGCTATTTACCAGCTAGGTGCTAGAGTTTCTCTAAGAGATTTATTTAAAGATATTGGTATTCTCACGGTTGCATCACAATTCATATTTGCCAACATCATATATATTAGGCAAAATATACACTTGTATACTAAAAACAGTGATGTTCACAATGTTAACACCAGAAATAAGGACAAACTACGTGCTCCCTTTCACCGGCTTCATAAGGTTCATAACTCATTTGTTGGGCTTGGTATAGCCTTTTATAACAAACTACCCTCTTCTTTGCTAGATTTGCCTTTTAATGCATTTAAAGCTCAAGTAAAATCCAACCTTTGTTCAAAGGCATACTACTCCATCAACGACTACTTAAACGATAAGAATAGTTGGTCGCCCTGATTAACTCAAGACAATGTTTATGTTCTTTCTCCAGAATTAGATTACTGATAGGTTATTATACTATGAGCTCATTATACAATTGTTTTTATTGGGCTGTATAAGTCAAATCAGTTTAGTTTTATTTTTATTATATTATTGACATAATCAACCCATTTAAATGTTTTCTAATGAGTTGATTGCAATATGTGGTTAGCTAGTGACCTCGACGATTGATCATATTATTCTTACCTGAGCAACCGGCAGCAAGTTCGTCATGCTCCCTCAGATGTCACTGCTTGCGGTAGCGTCGGGGGTCGGGTTGCCTCCTTCCCTCAAATATGGCGAGGGGGGTAATGGCTGATCTTTGCGTTATGCTCGTGAACGGGTGCTGCTTGTGGTGACTGGTCGTCTTGCTGACCATGGTTTTATTATTGTTATAATTAGTAATAACTTGTTTATTTAGTTTCCTTCGATGGTCCTAGTTTATCATTTGTGACTTCAAGCGACAGCTATGTAAACAGAACCCAGCATTGCATAAATATGTTAGCGGTCACGCCCTTCATACCTGGAGGCTTTTATTTAATTTTCATTTATTAATTTTTGCTTGAGTACCTACGTATAGTTTTTTATTGTATTTCTTGGTATATTGGCGTTGCTAGCTGACATAAGTGAATTTAGTGTCCTGTGTCTTGTAATGTTAATTGCTTTGCATACCTTGTATTGTATTCAGTCAAGTATTTTCTAACTGAACAGACAGCTGTGCTGCTGGGGAGTTTGTTGCGCCACTTCTTCTTCCCAGCGAAAGCACTAGGAAGTGGTGAAGGGCGGGCGTTTTGGGGGACTGTCTTTTGTAATTTTGACGTTCGAAAAGTGCTGATTCTCAGCCTAGTTTGAATAAATGACTTTTGATTTTGATTTTGATTTTGATATACTAACAAGATATGGATTTTAATTATCTGAAATAAATTATTATTATTATTATTATAATTCTGTAAAGCCATATTGGTTACGGTTGAGATTCATATTTTAATCGACATACAACCAGACCTGCAAATTGCAAGAAAAGTCGTGTGTTACCTAATTTGAGAAAACGGGAAAATCCATGGAAAAACAATTAGGCGGATTGAACGGACACCATTTTTCATTTTGGTTAAATTTTTAGAGGAGAGGCTATCACTGATGATGACGAATGGATTAGGTTTACTTTATCAATCCATGCAGCATTGTTCTCTGGCCTTGTAATGACGTTCAAACAAACCACTTCACGGACTTACCTCAAGCATCGTGAGAGCGCCGACATAGTCCCTCTTTAGCAGAAAGTCTTCTAATTCTGGGAAGCTTTTCTTGGCGGAACTACTGTTTGTATTGACCCTGCTCTCAGTCGCTGGTTTTGATCGAGATAGAATCTAAAATGAAACCAAACAAGTATTTTTATGATTTCAAGAAGTGACAGCTTTGTTAGTGTTTTTTTTTATCAACAAAACAATAATAATCTATAATACTGCTTACCATGATTATTTATTTTTAATAAAATTATAAAAGTTCTCTGTTTTAATATCACAAATGATTTGTTTACTTCGCATCCATGCGAACTATCCCGCGCTTTTGTTGACACAACGTTCCTATGGCAACGCTTCAGCTAAGGAGGTTCGATAACCAAACATGCTGTCCTATGATGCCATAAAATCATTAAAAACAGCTGTTGCTTGGCAACACACAAAACTGTTAAATGACTAATTTTTGTATAATCATTTTCATTTTCAATTGGCTCCTTGAAATTTACATTGGTTTTTATAGTTTAGCGCAAAAGAAATCGAAAACCGACTCAAAATGTCGGAGACTGCAAAGTCAGGGGCATCGATGCCTTGCGTTTGTACTGAGGATAGTACAACTGAAGAGTCCCTTGTCAGTGGGAGCTGCGAATGCCCCAGGGATGATATCGGCATCGTCATCCATGAGCCAACATGCCTCCTGTTTAGGCATGAGACGATTGTGTATGATGTGAGTTATTGATATTTAGTACTTTTTTATTTTTTCGTCTGCCTAAACTTAATAGCTGACTTTACTTACTTAGCCTGATTTAGGCTTCCTGTACATGAAGCCGGAACCGGTGCCTTGCCGGAACCGCGTGTACACCGCATTGACGCCAACTTTTAAATATTAAAGCAACGATCACAGTTCTTTAAACCATTGCCAATGAAACTGTGAAGACTTTAAAAAAGTTTTTACACTCATTCTGACATATACTAAAAATTTTGCTTCATAATTTCTTATTTCTTCAAGCGGTGCACACGCGGCTTGCGGCGCGGTGCCGGTGCGGCGCATGCACGATGCACAAACATGCTGTCAGGGGCAGATGCTGCTTCTACTTCATGTACAGGAAGATTGCGATTTCAATGCTTGTGTTATTGCATATGTTGAAGCAACAATAAAAATTGCACCGTCTAACAGCTTTTGGACGATGCAAAGCATTTGTTACTTCTATTTTATTGTATGCCACAGACAAGAAACTCGCAACCTGTATAAAGTTGGCTTGCTTAGCGCCTAGTAGATTCTAGTGAGATGACCATGAAAATAGGAGGATAAGGAGATTTTTCTTATTCACACTAATGATCTGCATTTTTTTAGGAATCTATCTGCTCATGCGATCACCCGCCATTTGATGAAGAGGTGTGTCCCTGCGTGTGCGCTTGCCCTGCCGACAAGTGCCGCTGCAATAAGTCTGGCAGGGAAGCTTTCGACAAGTTAGTATCTTAGATATACTACATAAGGTCGTGGACACCGATTTTTTAAAATTTTATTTTTGTTTTACCATGTTAAGATATCGACACGTCTGCGGAGTTTCGCTAGCCAATTTTATCTGACCTTGTAGTTATATCCAGCAGTGGACTGCCATAAATAGGCCAATAATAAAAATGATGAGGTTATTATTCAGTATCAAAAGTTCATTCTTTTTTGTACCTTCAGGTGGCGCGCCCAGCGTGACATCGGAGCGATGCCAGCAGTACTGGAAGCCACGCACCCACTCATGCAGAAGTTCCAGGAGACGCTCAAACAGTTCTTGGTCAAAGAGAACGCTATCGCCGAGGAGGAGATAGTCAATCTGGTAAGACGTTAATAATTTATGAGGAATAGAGTTATAGTTTAGTATCTACAGAATAACATGATCGATATCGATAGTTTTATTAAAACTTTATGCACAATTAAAAAAAATACTGTACAAAAGCAGACTGATGTCTGAGGCATTTTGTACCAGTCAACCTTAGGGTGATGCAGAGGCAAGATATGGCAGGTGTGACATACGGGATAGATAGCTAGGAAATTACTAAAAAAAACAAAAATTAATACTAATACTACTAGATACATAATATACACACACATATAAACAAAATGAACTGTCAGGAAAAAATGAATACTAATACTACTAGATACATAATATACACACACATATAAACAAAATGAACTGTCAGGAAAAAATGAATACTAATACTACTAGATACATAATATACACACACATATAAACAAAATGTACTGTCAGGAGAAAAATGATCGGTAGAGGAGAAAAAGAAGATACTCTCGTGGTCACGGTTTACATCGCGTCTGGTGTAAATATACTCAATAGACAACGTTCCGTAGAGCTTAGCTTCACCGCTAGCGGCAAAGTAGCCTGATTCAGACTCCACCAAACAATCTGCCTAGCCTTTTGTAACCATTTTGGGATCGGCTTCATATCTAACCGGATGCTACTGAATGCCAGTATTTTACATGGAGCGACTGCCTATCTGACCTCCACAACCCAGTAACCGCGTAACACGACCCTCTATAGCAATACTAGTTGTCAGAATTTCGGACTTGTGACTGCCCGTAACATTATAAAATGATTTTATATTTATTTTATTTTATTTTATTTTACAGTTTTTGGAAAACTTACAGCTAAAAACTTTTGCACGATTAAGAGTAACAGAAATAAGGCCAATTACAAGTTTTCACAGATAGCATGTTACAACAAAAAAAAACAAATATTTTAGAAGGTAAACATTTTGCGTAGAAACATAAGTAATGTAAAAAGGTAAAAATGTGTTTCAAACAGAGTAAATTGTTACTAGATAACAATCTACTCTGTCCGAAACACATCTCTGCGATCTCTTTCTCGACCACGCAAGCCGATAGATTTTATAAGTTTACCTGATCATAAAAGAAATCACAAAGAGTCCTTTTTGAGATGCTGGTACTGAAAACATCGATGTCGACGTCCCGGCAGACAGCATTATACGTATGACTCGCTCTAATTAAGTACGAATTTCGTCTGTAATTCGTTCCTACCCTAGGAGTATGCAACAGATAAGGATTGCGCAGCAAAGCAGAAGGAGCCCGCAGTCCGATTTTGTTCAGCAATTCGGGAAGCTCGGTTGAACCGTTAGCGATTCTAAACAAAAACACCAAGTCTGCAATTCTTCTACGTTCAGAAAGAGGAAGTAGATGGAATCTTTTACAGCGTAGGAGATAAGTGGGAGAATAAGTTTTAGACCGGTATTGAATATACCTCAAAAATTTTCTTTGTATACCTTCCAATCTATTGATGTATATGTTCTAATTGGGATTCCAAACTTGAGAGGCATACTCGAGATGACTGCGAACAAAAGTACAGTAAAGAATTTTAATGGTTTTGATGCTCCTGAACCCAGACGAGACCCTCAAGATAAACCCTAGAGATTTTGATGCTTTACTAATGACGTTATCTATGTGTTGATCAAATAATAATTTTGAATCAAATACAACTCCCAAGTCTTTGACTATATTAACCCTAGTTAGGGATCTGTCTAAAAGTTTATAGCCAAATGTGATAGGTACGGGCTTCCTAGTGTAGGAGCAGACGTAGCACTTGGAGACGTTTAGATGGAGCTTATTAGTTCTGCAGTAGTACTGGAACCTATCTAAATCCTCCTGCAATGACAGAGCATCTGATACGGAGGATATCTTAGACATAATATTCATGTCATCTGCATATAGAAGTATTTTAGAGTGAAGGAAGCAGGAATCAATATCGTTGACGAATAAATTGAATAAGAGCGGCCCTAATAAAGATCCTTGAGGCACTCTAGATGGGATACGCTGTGATCTTGATGAATACCCATTCAGCACAACAGTCTGACACCTACCCTCCACATATGACTTAAACCAACGGAATAGATTACCCCTAATGCCCATCGAAAGAAGTTTGCGCATGAGAACGACGTGATCAATTCTGTCGAAATATTTAGCATAGTCTGTATAAATGACGTCAATTTGGGACCGATTAGACATAGCCTCTGACAGGAAGTCACTACAGAGAACGAGGTTTGTGGTTGTTGACCGACCACCCAAGAATCCATGCTGGTGTTCGCTGAAACTGAGCCTGAGAGCAGAGTAAACTTGTCTGTACACAATTTTTTCTAATATTTTAGCAAACACACATAACTTGGATATCGGTCTGTAGTTTTCAACGCAGTTTCTCGGTCCCTTTTTGTGAATAGGAGTTATATAAGCCGACTTCCATATAGCAGGCATATCCCCGGTATCAAAAGATCGTCTGAATAATAGTGTAAGAGGTACCGAGAGGCTTGTAGCACAGTTTACTATGAAAACCGGTGGCAGCTTGTCTGGACCAGCAGATTTATTTAAGTCCAAATGCTTTAGCAGTTTCATGACCTCGTCTTCACAAACTTCGATAGCAGCAATATCATATGGACTGTGGTCAGTCCACTCACTGGAACAATGATATTGTGCATTATTCACGAAAGTTTGACAGAAAGTACTCGCCGAAGAAATTGCAAATTTCATGACAAGCCTGATTCGTCTCGCCACTTCTTCCTGGGCCGGTCTCGGTGGCGCCTTCCATCCTCAGACACTCACCGTGTGGAGGCTGTGACTGCCCAACAGTCACTGTGCATACGGCTGACGTGACCCGCAAGGGTCGGGTCGAGGTGCCCTCGGAACAGGATGCTCGGAAGGATTTGGGGGAGGCCTTTGCTCAACACTAGGGCAGTGCTGGCTAGCTTAAAAAAAACCTGATCTATCTTAGCTAGAATAACGCTATACTGGGTGCCCGGAAAGTCATGGATTACCTTTTACCTGCTGATGGGCCACATTGGGATCTACCAATAAAAAAAATGACCATGGTAAAAGTCTTATGGTTTCCGAGTTTTTTGATGTTTAATGAAATTTTGGAAAATCTCTACCTTTGATCAGTTTTTTCCATGCCATTTCTACGAATGAAAAGTTTTTCAAGTACAGGTTTTTTTTATTTTCATCTTGAATCATCCTAATATCGATTGAATACAAGAAAGTTACAGATATCATCTTTTAAATACCTAAAATTTAGGTTAAAACTTAAAATTTTCACCAAAAAAAAAATTTACCTTATTTTTGATCGGCCCTGGTGAAAAAAAAAAATTATTGGTAGGTCATTTTTTTTTATTGGTAGATCTCAATGTGGCCCATCAGCAGGTAAAAGGTGATCCATGACTTTTCGGACACCCCGTATAGTTCAGTGACTATGTTGTGTCCATCTTCACTACCGTCATACAGCCATATTTTGCAACAATTACCAGCTATTTCTTTTATTACAGCGTGAAGACCTAAGACTGAGCAAGCTGCAATACGACAGGGACCTGGAGACTATTTACCGTAGCGACCATGACACCAACGCGCAAAGGGTATGTGCATTACTTCCAACTATATTAAATGTAATTAACATCTTAGCAGCTTCTTTGCCCAATAACCTGTTATAAATATTTATGGCTAGACAGCCTGTTGAAGGGGACTGTAAAGGTTAGCGTTTGTACTTTATAATATAGCATCAACTTGGTAAGATATTAATTATTTAAATTGATTTAATCAACTCGTCATTTAAGTCAACTATTATTAGTTGGCTTAAAGATCAGTGGCACTATGTTCTGTAGCTGACTCCTAAGATACTAGGATCATCCTAGTTTAGGAGTCAGGGGTTAAATTCTATATTTACTGTACTTTAACCATCTCTCGCACACAATTTCTGTTTGTTAATTTTCATTGCCCCCTAGTGACTACTATGTGTACCTTAATATGTATCAAACTTGTATATTTTAATAAAGACTATATTATTATTATTATAGCTTATAGGTTCCTACGAGTCAAACCACTGACCACGGGAATGCCGCTATTCTTGGTATTTCGTTCTGGCTTTTCAGACTCAGCATTTGGCCCCAATGGCTCAAGTTTGTTTTCATTCCAACCTCTGGAATTTAATATTTAGCCTACAAAACCTGCGGGGTAATTTCATTACTAACAGTAGCAATGGCTGTCATTTGGACAGTTCAACAACATTCATTGCGTTCGGTTGTTTAGGTTGTTGAGCAGACAGAGCAGACATGTTTTTCGAACATTTGAAGCAAGGGATTAGCAATATCCTTCAATATTATTCAGGCTGTGATTGATAGTGTGTTACACAATTAAGGTGCTGGATAAACAATAAAATACTTTTTAGTATTACTTTGTAGTAGTTATTTACAATAGTAAGCAGAATTATTGTGTTGTCATAGGTCCTGATAGAGGAATATGAAGCAACTTTAGCGCAACGCACTTTGGAGCGTGAAGCAGCGGACAAACGTGCCAGAGAGTCCAACGAGAAGCATAAGAAAGCCAAGGCAAAACTAGACGAAGATATAATTAGAGGTACTTTTTAACGACCACTTAACTTTATCTGTCGATCGAAAAAAAGTGCTGTTCCCGAGGACAGACATATAATGCATATACGTTGTCCCTATGTCCGTTTCTGTACACCTGACAACGTATATGCAAACTTTTAGGATGATCCGCCGAAGCGCCGAACCGCCTAAGCGTGAAAAGGTAACAAACAAACTTACTTTTGCATTTGTAAAACTATTTAGGATATTATACGATATATTTTTCGTATTCAGAACGTGAGGCCACTGAGGAGATGGAAGCTCTCACTGCTCTCTGCAGGCAGCTGGAAGCGTGGCGTGACGAGACCGACACGGACTTGACCGTCAGTCAGCGCGTGTCTGACAAGATGAGGGCAGAAAAAAAATCCCTCGCAGATGAGAAGAGACAGCTGGTAGGACACTGACAAGTTATTTAGTTGTAGTGCTTCTTCTTTATAACTCTGGAGTGAGAGTGAACCTGAACGTCAGCCAGCGCATGTCTGACAAGATGAGGACATAGAAGCAAGCTCTCGCTGATGAGAAGAGGCAGCTGGTAGGATACTGACAAGTAGCTTAGTAGTAGTGCTTCTTCCAAGTACAAGAGCTGGAGGGAAGCACTTAGTCAGCAGTGAGGTAAAGCGTGGCGTGACTAAACCGACAAGGACTTGACCGTCAGTCAGCTCGTGTCTGACAAGATGAAGGTAGAGAAGAAAAAATGCGAAGAGACAGCTGGTAGGACACTGACAAGTTATTTAGTTGTAGTGCTTCTTTCTCACAATAAGGGGAGGCCATTGCATCTTCTTTTCAAACGTGGCGCGACGAAAACGACTTGAACTTGGCTGTCAGCCAGCGCATGTCTGACAAGATGAGGGCAGAGAAGCAAGCCCTCGCTGATGAGCAGAGGCAACTGGTAGGAACTTGAAATTTTATGAAGAGTGCTCCTTCCTTGCTAGAACGAATGAGGGCAGACAGTGCAATTTGTTAAAAAGCTCGTGCGGAATAATCTAATTAAAATTTTAATTACTTCCAGTCGTAAAGGTTTTCACAGTCCTGTCCTGCCCCATGAGCATGTATGTACATTTTCCAATACAAATAAAATATATATGATTCCTTACAGGACATGTTTCTGTTTGGTCTGAGCAATGAAGTGTGGAAGCTCGAATCCAAATTGGAGATGTTCAAGAAACAACTGGAAATCAAGAATGGCGAGATGGAGAAAGTAAACGATAAGGTAAGTTTTTTGGTAGCCTATCATTTCAGAAGTGTTAACTCACACTGTGCGTGTCACTACTGGTAACAGGAGAAGTCCACATCATTAGGACCAGATTCGTCTGGTGTGCGCCAGTGTTGACACACAAGAAAGCAGTATTTCCATTTCAATAAAGCAAAGGAGAGAAGACGCTGATCACATTTAGTTTCTCTATCCAAGTCTAAATTTTAAATACAGATTCAAAATGAAACTGATTCTTTAGGTGACAGCATACGCAGCTGAGCTGGAAGACCTGGAACTTGACAAGCGGCGACTGGTCAGTCTGTGGAACACTGTCATCGTGAACATTACGCAGCGGGACAGGGTGTACGACTCCGTCAGGGATGATTATAGGTAAGTGTCGAAAAAGAGGTAGGTCTTCAGTAGAAAACAAAGATCCCTCCACTTTTTCGTTACCGCTTTGCCAGGTGATAGGGGAGCCCAAAGGGTTTTTGAGCAAGCACATACAGGGCGAAAAATTGATAGGTGAGTAGGTGCGGCATGATGGGAGAACAAGAACGTGTAACGTTAAATGCGCAGAACCTGAAAATAGTTTGATCAGAATAACGAGCAGAATCAATTGAACCACTTTTTAATAAAGGTCACATTTTTCAAAAAATCTTCATTAAAACGTTGCCGTGTCTATTTATTAATAGGTCAAGCAAGCCCATGTCAGCGCGGCACAGCGGCCCGGTGACGACTCCTCCCTCGGTAAAGCGTCGTCGCAGACGCAAGAAACGATTAGAATGGCCAGTAAAACTAAAACATCACATAAAACCTTTACCATTTTTTTAATGACTTATTTTCTTTCTGAAATAGGTCAATTGAATTAAAAATCAGTTGGGGTGTCTGAGGTTTTGCGCATTTAACGTTACACGTTGTATATATGAAAAATTCTATATAGTAGCCCCGTGGTTAGATTCACGAACGACGACGACGTGGTTCAGATTTCAAAAAAGGACCAAAAACAAAGTAATCTTCAGAGCCGTTGATTTTGGTATGATCGTGTGCAGCCTAACCCATAATGACTTAAATAGGCAAATCTGATACCTACATAATGTATATGATTTCTCAAAAACCCTCTGGGCCTTCTACCAAGGTGTTTTCTTACGATGAACTTCCTCGTGACCCAGTACCTTCAGACAAGAGAAGGAAAGATTTGGTTTGTATAAACTCTCAAACCAGACATGCTTTTGCTAATAAACTAATGTGTTTTTAGGACCTTACCTTTATAACAAACTCAACAAGTTACTTAACATATATAGTTTAAATTATAAAAAATGTAGTATGACGCTAGCAGAATATTTATCTAAACTTAATTACACAGACACAGAAAAATTGCAAGAAATTCTGGTATGATAATAATATTACTTCGTAATTATTTATATTTGTAAATAGCTTAATTTTAAAAGTAGTTTAAAAAAAAAATTAATGTTTGCTTATTTTTATAGTCGATGAAGATGTATTTTTATTGATCTAGTTAAGATAGGTACCTGACCCATTTAATTTACGATGAAGTGATAGCCTGAAACACAGGTTTGAATAAACCTAGATCAGGCAGGTCGCAACATATAATTTAAATTTCTAGTTAAACATCCTGTAAATACCTCTAATTAATATACTTTAGTTGTACATCCGTTTTACTAGACACTAAGTAAATCATTGTATAAGACTATACTATATATTAACTTTCTGTAGCTATTTAAACACACCTCTTTTGTAAAAGTATATGAATAAAATTATTTATTTATTTATTTCTTTATTTATTATACCTACTACCTACAAGGGTCGTATCAAAGACATAATTGTTCCAGAAGGACGATTGGATTTTCCGTTAGGAATTTTTCAGAAACAGATAACTATCAGGAAAAATTCAGCCTCCGGGGTTTGAGCCCATCACACTCAAGCATTAGATTCACTCCCTTTATGTTGTGGGAATACATAACTGGTGACAATTCGGTGCTCACCACACGCCCACATAGATCTCTGCGGCTCTATCTAATCCTACAAGCGATACTGGCGTGACGTTATTGTTCTATTCTAATCTCACAGTTTTGGCGCCCAGCGTGACACAAAACTATAGTAAAATGTGGATGAAGATTATTTATTCTTCCAGTACTTAATTTTTTCTATTTTTCTTTTATTTTTATTTTTTGAACATTGGGACCCAGCTTTCATATAACGGGTGTAAAAAGACACGTCCGACCGTCCTCCTGGTTACGGAGATATTGAAGGTCAAAATTCCAATTTTTACTGACCTTTTTTTAAGAAAACAAGTTTTTAATGGTATATAACACAACTTTAAAATCCTCACGACCCATGTACAGTTGCATGCACCCATAAGCACAATGTTTTGCGTGTTATTTTCGTCTTATATATTGCGCACTACCGCAAACAGCAAATTTTCACACGAAAAATAAAAGTCGTTTCCCAGCAGTTTTTTTTTTTTTTGCAATGTTACTTAGTTTGATATACCTACAGAATGCGTTGGACTTGACGGCAATGTGATGTGTCTTTTTACACCGTGTAACGTAAACGCACCCATTACCGCCAGTTTAAGCGGAGTTCAGATTGATATCCAAAAAATAAGCACATTCTTAATATGTGGCTTCAATAAAAATAATTTTTCAAGTACTGAAATTATCGAGTTGTTTAGTTATGTATAAGAACAGGTAATCAAAGAATTACTTAAAAAATTAAAAATTAAATAAAAGGAAAAAGGGTCATGTCCCTATTACCGACTCAAAATATCGGGTGTGTGCCTAATACCGTTTATGTGACACCTAATACCGACCACTAAATAAATGGAACCGTTAAAGTTAAATAAAAATGCTCGTGTATATTAAACTGTTTATATAAATGCTCCAACACAGTACAGAATGCTATCAACACTTAACAATTAAATATGTATTCTTATAATAGTATATTCTTAACAGACTTAATATGTTATTTTAAATCTGTATGTTTATTATGGAATACTATAATGTCTATTAAATAACTTTATGTTTACTTGAAAATAAATACCAAATAAAAAAAAAAACATGTAGTGTGGGGTCCGTCGTAAATGTACAAGTAGATCGGTAATAGGTTTTCTTAAAGGAAATCGTAATAACCTATTACCGACCCAAGGGAATGTGTATGAATTGTGTAAATACATGTGATTTTTGTACATGTATATGATTTTAAGTGGTGCAGTTGCTAAAAATATTTAAAAATAATGATATTTCAACTATAAAAATACACTATTTAAAAATTATACCTCCTTTATTCATCAAAATATTTACATAAGAACAAAGTTAGTGTATACGGCTACTAAAGCTCTTGAATATATGGCGTTAATAGCTCAAATATAAGTTAACATACTAAGGAACTGAGTTAGTATAGCCTCCTGCCTATTAATTTATGCATTTTAACAAAAATCATGGCACACAAAAGATACGACAAGTACTTATCAGCGACATGGGTCGACAATAGGAATAAAATTGTGATTTTTGTTCCTATTACCGCCTATTTTTAATATTGAATTTTAAGCAAAATAAAATAGTATCTCATTAAAATGAATCATTACTTGTGTTCCTGAAAGTATCAAAAATGCATCAAAAGAACTAGAAGTTACATTAAAATGCTTTACGATATAATCTTCTGCTAAAAAAGAAACAAGAGTACTTACGCCATCGGGAATGCCACACTATGGAAAATGCACTAAGGTCGGCGTCCACGGACGAACTCAGCAATTATTATTTAAATCGTCGAGTTACGCACGCAAAAAAGAGATAAACATTTGCAATACAAATATATCTACATTTTTTTTAAAGCAACCAATGGTGTAGCTTTAATACATGACATAAAAATGATAGTTTTCTGAATAGGGCGGTAATGAGCGCGGATTTTAACGGGTCGTTATTAGGTGCGTTTACGTTATATTAATGTTATTTGTTATCATTTAATGTGCTTTTATGATTATGCCATGTCTTTTGTGTGCTCCGAATACATGTTTTATCTATCTATCTATGTATTTACAGATCTTTACAAGATAGCTACCGCACATTGATTCACTCCCTCGAAATCACCAAGAAGATGTTGATGGAGGAGATGAACAAGGGCAAAGAGATCACTATGAACAAGGATAAACTCATCTACGATATCGACCATTCTAATAAGATGCGTGAGAACCTATATAACTACTGAATCAACTTCTCAAGAAAATACATTTGAAGCGCTACTTTTGAATCACTTACTTTTTACATATAGTGCAGTGTTGACAGAAGAAAGTGGGACTAAACCTACCTATTTGTACAGACGCCAGCACATCAAGCTACTACAATCTGTCAGATTTCTTTAATAGATTTTCAACTAAAGCATAAGGTTCAAAGCTGATTGGGAAAATCTGACAGTTTCGGGTAGCTGGATGTGCTGGCGTCTGTACGAGACTACCTACCTAATTACCAAAAAATCCACCGGTGGAAACGCGGAAAGGCATGTTCGAAAATACACCCTACGCCTAGTTTGATAAACGGAATGTATAGGCTTAGG
The DNA here is from genome assembly GCA_949629135.1 of Eremobia ochroleuca. Classification (NCBI taxonomy): domain Eukaryota; kingdom Metazoa; phylum Arthropoda; class Insecta; order Lepidoptera; family Noctuidae; genus Eremobia; species Eremobia ochroleuca. Next base: position 17,664,141 of record OX451391.1, read on the forward strand.
GCTCTTTCCCACGGCAAGATACCGTTTAGTGGTGTACGTGTTTAAATATACATATTCACACAAGCATCCTGTTTGCAGTATCCGGAAAATGGGATGCTTGTGTGAATATGTATATTTAAACACGTACACTACTAAACGTGATCCTGCAAAAAACCGTACTTGCGAAACACGGGATCTTCCGTGGGTAAGGGATGTATTCTCGGACATGCGTTTCCGCGTATCCAGTTTAGGGTGGATAAACGGAATAACCTCTAATTACATACCAGTAAATTGGGAGAGATATTCACCAATTGCACGTGCCCACGTATTATAGGCTAATTATAGATAGTTTTATAGTCCAAAGAAGCTAATTTTATTAGCGTTTAATTGCATGGTGCGCTCCTGTGCAGGCTTCCGCACTTTTTTACTTTGAAATCCCATTTCTAATTTGGATAGTAGGTACCTTCAAAAATTAATGCTATTCCTGAATTTGCCCAAAGGCTCACCTGTGCTAGTTAAGTAAATAAGTATAAATTTAAAGCAATTTAGATAACTATATTTATTATTAAATCGTTCATTATTCGCAGATGAGGCTGAGGAAACAAGGCGCCAGAATTTAGAAACTCAGATCAATCAGCTGACGGAGTCTATTGAAATGACCGAAAGAGACCAGGAGATGATAAAATCAGTACGTATGATAAGTAGGACTTTATTTATGCTTAGGGACTTTCCTTCGGAACTCAAAATGATGAAAATCACCGAGTAGGTCTTTCATGTTAGTAAGTGTCTACGAGGATGAGGTCCTCCTCATCCATCGCTTTCTACCAGCCGAGATCGTGGTTAAGAGCAGACTCATTGCGTAACTAAACCAACACTAGATACTGAAATAATAGATTCCTACTTAATTTTCCTTGCCACCATTTCAGGAAAACCAAACGATGAACAACATACTGAAGAGCACTTGCAAGGAGTTGGACAGGAAGATGGAATACAAGATAAAGCTAGAGAACGAGATACTCTTGAACCTGCAGGAGTGTCTGCTGAACGACAAAGCCGTGCAGTCCATGGCCAACGGCATCCGGAAGATGAGGGAGATGTCCCGGAAACAGGTGACTATGAAAATATGAAATATAATATATGAAATAAGAAGGTGGAATGAAATGAAGACTAACTTCAAAGAGTTTTTAATACCATCTAGCGGAAAATTTTACGTAACTAGAATCGTATGCAGAAACCATACAGAGCATTAATAATCCATGTCGCGAGGTATTTGACTGTAAATTTTTAAAATATATAATAATTGGAATGAACATTAATACATTATTTGTAATAATACAGGGCAAAAAGAGGGAATGTCATATGACATTCCCCCTTCTTGTCAATTCTATTTTGGGGTTAGTCCAGTTTTTACAAAAACACTCTTTCAAAAGATACAAAACATTAGTTTTTCACCTTTTTATGGTTGACTATAAAGTAATGCTACCCTTTGTATCAAATAAATATTTAAAAGTGGCTCACTAATAGGCAGTGAGTCTTGTAATCTTAAATTTCGTCTACGGAAAAAAATTGTCGGATTGACATTCATCCTTTTTCCCCTGAATCCTTCATATGTTACCCAGTAACTGGGTTATGCAGGTTAAATAGGCAGTCATTTCATGCATCCGTTTAGACTGGAATTCGACCCAACATAGTTGGTAAAAGGCAGATGATGTCTTTTGTTGATCGGTTTTTGTGGGACGTCTGCCTTGTTTGGATATATATATTATATATATATTCTATTTCTCATCGATTTGTTTACGTGCATTGCGTTCTCTCTTACAGGAAATATCTCTAATGACAATGGAAAATCAACACGCGCACATGATGCTCGAGATAGAAGTGATGCGAAACCGTCAAGCGAGGAATAATATTGTGCTAGAAGAGAGCAAGAACATAATGCTGGCAAAAGAGAAAGAGATAGAGAATATGGAGGCCGAGTATGACCAGAAGACGTCCCTCATGATGCGGAAGCAGAGGGAGTTGGATATTATACAGAAAAAGTATTATACGCTAAAGGAATTGTTTGATGTGAGTTCTGAGAGACATTTTATTTTCAGAATCTAAGCCGTGTGGCTTTGAGAATATATTTTTTTCTTTGAGAATATATTTTTTTCTAGAGCTTCCCAATTTTTTTTACTTAGGTACCATCTGTCTCGAATCAGAAACAGCTATTATCACGATTATATTTAAACGTGTAATATTATAAAGTCGTAAGATAGGATATAGGTATAATCTTCTCTGGGTCATCTGCTGCCCCCTGAAACGCTCACGAGGGGGCGTTATTGCTCACGTTGAGAACCTAATGTTTATCAAATGTTTGAGATATATGTAACTTCTCCATGAAGTGTAGATGCTGAGATGGAATCCGCATCACAAAAGACTTTAAGTTAAGGTTTTGGTGTTACTCCAATTTTTCTGCTCTCAAGATCACCTTGGTCTTGATTCTGATATTGTCTCCTCGGCCTTCATGCAGTGATGGACTGCGTGAGTCTGAAAAAGTCGAAACCATACTGATTTCATTTAACCATTTCATTAAACCCATTTCATTTAATTAGAGAGGCCACACAAAAGTTATAATTTTGGCTCTAAATCTAAACATGATTGTGTCATACATAATAGGTATGATTACTAATATTAGAAATTATGAAAATAAAATTATTAAAAAAAAAAAATCAAAGAAGATAATATAATCGAAAAAAAAACTGTAAAATCTGGATGCAAATATGGAGAAGCTACACGCTATTAGGTATGTTGCTAGTATGAAGTTAACATAATACAAACATTATCGTGACGTCAGTTCTATGCACAGACATAGTCGTGACGTCACTTCTATGATATCACAGTTCTGTCAATTTTTGAAGCTTTCACACTGTTAATAATATTGTTTTCACTATTTGCAAACAAATATTCTTTGAATAAAAAAAGAAATTGCCATTATCTCTATTTGAATAGTCTACATACATTTTAATGTTCACATTCGTCATGATCTATATCCGCAGTCGAAGTCGCCCCAGGAGCGTCGTATCGAGGAGTTGGAGAAGCAGGTGAAGTGCCTCCGCGAGCGCACGGAGACGATGCAGCATGAGTGGCTGCGGCAGCAGGGCCACGTCGTCAAACTTGCCGACCAACATCACGTCATGGTCACCGACATCAACCTTATCTGCAAACGTTAGCACCTACAAATATCTTCCATTTAATCAAAATCTTATATTCAGTGACAGACAACGCACAGCCTAAGCCGCTGAGTCTAGAAGCATGAGGTACGAGGATAGTGAAGGTTTGAAAACTCATCCTCTGAAAGTTTGTATGGAAGTGTGTCATTTTTTTCCGATTGGAAATTCCATCGGGCACGGCTTGTACATTCATATTTTAGAATTTGTTGACCAAACCAGAACACGTTTTGTATTTCAGCCGGTCGATTCTGTAAAAATCTCGCCGTGAAATCATAAGTGAAGTGAGCACTTAATAAGTAGTGTTAATCCCTAGCGAATGACAGCTCACTCCACGCTCACTTCACCCAAGCTTTCACGGTGAGATGGTTACAGAATCGCACGGCAGGTGTCAGTAGGCGGCCCTTACGAAAGCAGCAGAAGTTTTAGCAGAAGCAAAATATGTCATACTGGCACAGTAGCAAAGGCTACAAACGGAGGAAGCTAAAGTCTACCAATGAATTATATTATGTAAGTCTAACTAAAAAACTCATACATTTTATTACTTTTCACTTTTTCAGAGATACAAATCTGTGACCAGAAAATAATGCGCTTGCAAGCGGAATCCGACGCGGTGGAGTCAGACAAAAACCGAGTGGAGCGCTCGCTCCGGACGTTGAGCGGGAGACTTCAGGTGCTCGAGCGCACGCGCAAGGAAGCTTTAGATCGGAACCAGGACTCGCAGAAAAGCAACATGGCAGTCACGCACGAGTATTCTGCTAATCTCAAGGTAAGGACGAAACTGCAAGTGTCTGAGGATCGAAAAATGCAAGCTTTCGATCTAACTAATGATCCAACTGCAGCGCTAAAGACTTAGGCCCGTATTAATAAACGTTCCTCAACAACGTAATCAAGTGCGTAATCATTTTGATACGCCATTATTACGATATCAGCATATCAAGATCATTGCTAATTAATAAACAGATTAAAAAAGTATCTCAGTTACCAAGATCAGCTCCTCAAGACGCTGTACTTGAGGGCTTGATCTCGTGAACGATTAGTACGTCACATTGACCGAAGTTTAGAATAACATTCATTACATTTCGTTAGTGCTATGTCGTAAGATTTAGGCGCACGCCTTTCCTAGCCAGGTGTAGCAAGCGTCTGGTTAATTATGCCATCTAATGATGACATGACTTCCTTAGACTGCCTGTAGCCCGATGACGACGTCCACCAGCTCTCTGCTGGTGTGTGGGTGTGCTCCTGTAGCCACCTGCGTAGTTGGTTGAAGGGGATAGTCACGACAGGTTCCGGTCCATAGACTGGCGTACTGGATGCCCTTCTGGCCAGCTCGTCAGCTGCGTCGTTTCCTAGCGATCCACTGTGTCCTTTTATCCATTGTAGTGTCACTGTGTTGCGGTTCGATACGGTTACCCGTTCAAGCGCATTGTGACATTCTAGTATTAGGTTTGATGTGATCCGGTGCACGTTATAATACTGCAAATGTAACCTAAACACCGGTAAAAAATAAAATGGCCGCTTATCCGGTGAAAAAACGGACGTCTACGAGCGGATTACACCAACGCCTGGCTTGCCGGAAAACGTTCCTTTTTTTACCTATTCCTTCCTATAAATTTCTAGTTGGTAGTTTAAGATTTTTATACGCTTCAAAAATATGGATGCCACATTTCGAAACGATTAAAATAATTCTAGTTTGCATCATGTTTCAAAATTTCCTACAGGATGCGGAAGTCGAAATAATTCAATTAGAGGAAGAAATAGAAGAGTTGGATAAAGAAAAGATGAACCTCACACAACAACTGGATCGGGTTCAGAGGGAAGCTCTCATTTGGCAGAGAAAGGTCAGTTGTACCCAATATCATCAGCGTCATGGCGCATTGCTTCCTAAGTCAATCTAAAACCTGTTTGATGTATTCATACACACACTGGTATGCATACAAACATTGACACTAAGCATACGTGCGCACGGGCGCTTTTATAACGCGACTTTTTTTTATCGTAGGTACTCTGGATTATCAACTCTCGGCTTCGAGCCGAGCGTTGAGAATACAAAGGAGCACATCACATAACATTGTAAAAGCGCACAGTTGGATTTTCAACTATCAGCATTAAGCTGAGCGTTTGCGTTAGCGAGAATTCATAGTACGGTACGGTAAAAAAATGTCGCCATTAAAAACTATGACTAAGTACCTATAAAACTGATTTACTTCCAACATCTGTTGAAAACCAGCGTCAGGCACTAGTTGTCTGACAGTTGTTGTATTGCGACCTGCAGCACCCTAATTGCGTAACACACTATTACTATCAATTTGAATCATTTTGAAGTATATTGCTAATCCATTGATCTACCTATATGTTCGACAAAAGTGTCTGCTCAACAACGTAAATAATGCAATGAATGTTGTTGAACTGTCAAAATGAAACCCATTGCTACTGATAGTGAGTTACAAAATTACCCTGCTGACTAATTGCGTAAATAGTGTGTTACGCAATTAGGGTGCTGGGCCTATTTGGTGCAGCAGTGAGTGATACAATCTGCTAATTTCTTACAACGCCATACCTACACTTTTATCTTGCAGAATAGGCTGTGTACCTTTTAGTCGGTGCTAAATAAATGTGTTTTCTTTCTTTCTTCTGTTCTTTAGGGAATATTAGCAGTAGAGCTGAAGAAAAACATGAAGAGCGCAAAGTCAGCCGCTGGCGAAATTGGAGTAATGAGGAATGAAATACACAGAATGGAGGTAACATTGAATAACTATTATTAACTATAATGTCAGGATAGTGACAAAAAATCTTTAGTCGATGGAAGGTTTCGTGGGTGTTAATCAATCCATATTTGACTCTATACAGGGTGTGGCAGAGACATCGACGCGCAAACTGAAACCATGAAATCAGCAGATGATTCTAGACTCTAGTTTAAAAAATTTTCGTCGGTTATCCAAAAAAAAAATCTACGGTTTCATAGAAAAGTGCAATACCTACGAGGTCAAAAGGTTTAGAGTGTCAGTACCTACTTACTGAATTCATGGTTTCAGTTTGCACGTCGATGTTGACCCTGCTACCATGTATGATACTTCAATCGACTGAAGCACAGTAGAAGAGATGGTGCTTGCTGAAATGATGATTACTTCAATCAACTATCTACTTTAGGGTCGTGCAGTATTGAGTTGATTATTAATTGACTGTTAGTGATAAAAGTCCTTAAAATTATTAGTTGTAGTGTTCGCTGTTTCAAATCTTGATAATTATCTCAAATTTTAATTTGAAACAGGTTCGTCGAGAAACCCTTCGACGCACTAGCGAGAAGTTGGCTGATGACTTGGCGCTGTACGTGACGCGTCGAGACACGGTCATAGAGAAGACCAGGGCACAAGCCGCGGTGGCGAAGTCGAATCCTACAGCCACCTCGCAGACAAGCTACCATCACAAACTGAGGCTCGCCAAGGCAGACGTTACTAGAGTTTCCAAGGTATAATACATGATGATATAGGTAGTATAGCTTTTGTCCGCAGCTGCGCTCACAAACGTACGACCGGGACTAAAATCCTATGTTCTAACCCAGGTTCTGCCTGTCTGCCAAATTAATAGAAATATGGTCGATGGCGTCCTAACCAAAACGATCGTCGCATTCATTTTGTTCGGCGAACCCAAATACATGCTCGCGGCCGACAGGAGGCGCCTTTCGGTTTTCCGAACAAATGAGTGACTTAATTGAATGAACAAGCGCGTCTTCGCGCACGATCATTTTGTTTAGGACCCAGGGTTCAGCCGTTATGGCGTAAAAAGGTACAGTAAAACGGGGTGAATAGGAACGCAGAGGTGAATCGGAACGAAACTAAAATGGATTTTAACATTGAAATAATATCGTTTTTTGCCAAAAGGTCTCTTAATGTGTATACTATATTATAGTTGACGATTAAGTGTAATTGTTGGCTACAAACTATATTACATCAACGTTAAAATCCATTTTAAAGTTTCGTTCCGATTCACCCCTGCGTTCCTATTCACCCCGTTTTACGGTAACAGACAGAGGTACCTACTTTCGCATTCATAGTATATATGTCATTAGAATGGATTGCATATCAATCGATTGTTGATCGATAGTCGATAGATTCGACGATCATAACCATAGTGAATTACGCACCATCGATCGACGTCAAATGAAAACATTCGACGTTGAATGAAAACGGTTTTTAGCTGTACAAGGATCTTTTGGCACGTGGCCAAACTCGGAACTATGGACGCCATCTTATTTTTCAATCATCATAATCATTTATATTTATATATTTCTGATCATAAAATCCAATTTGTAAGCACGAGTACTTACATACACTACTTAAACACTAGTGTTAGTACATCCATAATAATTGTTAGTTACAAAAGTTCAATACAGTTTACGAAACAATATTGCACAAATGTTTACCAACAGCGCCCCCCTGTTAGTGTCATTCGAGCGCCAAAAGTTTCTTGTAGCAGTGTACGTCGATCGATCCGCACTGGGTCGGCCCGAATGATCGATGTCGTCGATCGATCGCGGTCTGGTTGTAGGTACGTTTATACGTATCATATTATGTACTTATGTACTTGACAACTAAGTCGCGCGCGCGAACGGACGTGTTACGGAGCTGTTGTTAAGTTGCAAAATATCGTACTTTACTATCATACATTTTAAATGGATGCGAAATGTAGCGGCTGTGATGCTGCTTTGTTTGCATCCTTTTTTATGGAGTGTTCACAAGAAAAATGCAGGAAGAAGTTTGATCTCAAGTGTCTGGCATTAACAGAGGAAAAAGTTAAAACTTTTTCGCAAGAATACAAGGATCAGTGGATTTGTCCTGAATGTGTTTGCACAATGCCGAAAAGGGGTAATACCAACACGCCTGTTCGACTACAATACAAGTATCAGCAAGACTGTTTCACCGAGCAACTGTGTGAACACTGCTGTCCGAGGCAGTCGTCCAAATACAGGTGAAATAATAGTGAATACTGATAGTCAACTACTGGATGAAATACGGGAGTTTCGCTGGGAAGTCAAGAAGCAGCTGGAAGAACAACGAAATGAATATGTCTTGTTACAAAATAGATTTATAAATACAGAAACTGAGTTGAAAGAATTGAAACAAATATTGAAGGTAGTACAGGAAAAGGCAAATAAAGTTGAGATGTTAGAAACAAGGATTAAAGGTCTTATAGGAGAAAATGAGAAACTGAGAGCTAATGAGAAAAAAAGTCAGGTACCAAATCAAAAAGAAAAAAGCTCTAAAGACCTAGAATTATCTTATGCGAATGTTATCAAAGATAAGCAGGTAGTTACGAATAATGTGGCGAAGGAATGTGTGGCCACAAATTCGGCGATAATTTCATTGAATGAAGAACAGAAACAAGTACTAAATAGTGAGAAAAATATGCTAAGCGTGGAAAAGGAAAAATCTGAAGAAGAGGGAAAATGGAAAACCGTTACCAGGAAAAAAAACCGATTATCGACCAGCGAAGTGAGAAAAGGCGGAAATACGAGTGATGTTATTAATATACAGGGAACGGAAAAGAGGAAACATTTACATGTTTGGCGTTTGAAGAAGGAAACGACAGCGGAAAACGTAGCAGAGCACGTGCGAAATATATATGCAGAGGAAGTACCCGTAAAAGTTGAGCAAATACAGCATAAAACCGAGAGAGATTATGCATCATTTATTATAGGAGTTCCGGAAAGCAAATACGAAAAGTTGTGTCAACCTGAAAGCTGGCCAGTGAACATCGAATTTGCCGAATGGATATGGTTTCGTAGAGCAAGCAACCCCAGACATCCCTCATAACCCTGTAGAGGTATTTTACCAAAATGTAAGAGGGTTGCGAACAAAGTTGGAGGAATGTTATACAAATATTTCATCCGGAAGTGCAGATCTATTTGCTTTAACGGAAATAGGCTGCAATGAGTCTATCTATGACGCAGAAATAATTCCACCAGGGTACACCATACTACGGTGTGACCGAGCGGACGGGCGTAAACAGGGAGGCGCGTGTCTCGTGGCCACACCGCGTTTTGAGTTGCGGCGAGTTTCGCTGCCTAATGACGTGAACATTAACAATCATGTGTTCGAACTGGTTAGTGCTACGGTGTACCTACGTAAACGATTTATGTTTCTGATTTGTGTTGTTTACATTCCGCCAAATAGTAATGATAATGAATACTTGTTGCTATTTAACATTATTGAACAGTATTGTAGTAAGTATAGGGATATTGTGGTTATAGGGGATTTTAACTTGTATTCATGTTCTGGAGCTATTAGTGATTATTATGAATACTTTCATACATTTTGTGGATTCACTCAGAGTAACGCGGTGGGAAATTGTAATGGGCGTTGTTTGGATTTGGTGTTGAATACGTTAGCGGAGGGAGGGCGTGTGAGTGTGCGCGCGGCGGAGGCGCCGCTCGTGCCAGTGGACGCGTACCACCCGCCTCTCGAGATATTGGTAAGTACTCGCTCGCGCCAGCGGCAGCGTCAGCTCCCCGACATGGTGAGTACGGCTGCAGCCTGCTCGACGAGCTCAGTACCCGAAGAAAGTTGGAACTTTAACAAAGCCGACTTTTCAACATTATATTTTTTAATTGCAGCCATAGATTGGACGCCTTTGTATGACTTGGACTTACTAACAGGTTTAGATTATTTTTACAGTATTATTAATGCTATTATTGATGACTGTGTTCCGAAAAAAAAGCGAAGCTGTGTAAACTCAAGGTACATTTACCCTGAGTGGTACACTAGTGAAATAATTCGCGACATAAAACTAAAGGCTGTTCTGCATAAACAGTATAAGGCAAGCGGGTCGAAAGTGGACTATGAAGCGTTTGCTAGGTGTAGGACGCGTATTAAAGAAATGATGGTAGTCGCACATGAACAATATCGTGACCGTGTTCAGAGTCAAATGTTGAGTGACCCTAAAGCCTTTTGGAGTTACGCCAAATCCAAAAGACGTAGGAGGAGTCCGCAGGAGATTTTGAAGGATGGGGAGGTACTGTCTGGTCAGCAGTGTGTCCAAGAATTTGCAGAGTACTTTTACTCGGTTTATAGGTCAGACCCACCGGTGCTGGATGTGGACGCGGCTGTAGCTAAAGCAGGTAGTGGAAACGGAGCGGCGCGGGTGCACTTGGACCAATTAACGCTGGAAGACGTATCTCGTGCGCTTCAAGACCTAAAGCCGAAGCGATCCGCAGGGCCTGACGGCATTCCCCCTTTTATCTTCAAGGATTGTCGGTCAGTGTTAGCGAAGCCATTGCTTCACATTTATAACCGGTGTCTTGAAACGGCCGTGTTCCCAGAGAGGTGGAAAGTGACTCGTGTTGTTCCGGTTCCGAAGGGCGGGTCAACAGACTCTGTGGCTGGTTTTAGGCCAGTTGCAGTATTATCGACGCCAGCAAAAGTACTGGAAACTGCTATTCACAAGAGCATTTATTTACAGGTGAGCGCACAATTATCGGAGGCTCAGCACGGGTTTCGACCGGGAAGGAGTACCACCAGTAATCTTCTCTGTCACATGGCTCATCTGATACCAACAGTGGATAGTGGGGGGCAGGCTGACGCTGCTTACTTTGATTTCAGAAAAGCATTTGACTTAGTCGATAATGACATGTTGCTTGCAAAGTTAGCAAGTGTTGGTTTCACCCCACATTCACTTCAGTTTTTCGCCAGCTATTTGAGGGATAGGCGACAGTATGTGGAATATGCGGGACACGTGTCAGATCCATATTTCACGAGATCAGGAGTGAGTCAGGGTAGTAACCTTGGACCTTTGGGGTTCCTACTTGTGGTAAACGACTTGCCAGAAGTAGTCCAAGATGCTCACTGTTTGTTGTTTGCCGACGACCTCAAATTATCCCTCGCTGTAAGAAGTGGTGATGACTGTGTCAGGTTACAGAGGGACATTGACAGAGTGGTAAGCTGGAGTAAAGAAAATCTCCTGAAGTTCAATGGCTCGAAGTGTGTGACAATCACTTTTTCTCGTGCACACAATCCTATCGTGTGCGACTACCACATCGACGGGTTGCCTCTGTTGCGGGTCACAGGAGTCAAGGACTTGGGGGTAAGATTCAACACCAGCTTGACTTTTCGTGATCACGTGACACGTTGCTGCAGAAAGGCTTTTAGAAATTTGGGTTTCATGCTTCGAACGGTGCGAGGGTTCTCGAACGTGAAAGCTATAGTTGCATTATATAACGCACTGGTTAGGAGCCAGCTAGAATGTAATGCAGTCATCTGGGCTCCGCATGAAGCTAAATATAGTCTCATGCTGGAGAGAGTACAAAATAAATTTATTAGATATTTATATAGGAGGTATTATGGAGTATATCCATTTTTTCCGTTAATGTATCCCACCTTATTTATATTAGGTATGGTGGGATACAACGAGTTGAGGGTTAGGAGGGATTTAGCTCTTACCACATATTTATTTAAAATTTTGAGAGGAAAGTTGCATAATGCATTTATTTTAGGGCAGCTGAGCCTGTGTGTACCCGACAGGTACGTGTGGCGACGACGACGACCACGTCTGTTAGTGGAGCCGCGCGGTCGGACCAACCTGCTAGGGGAGGCGCCGCTGACGCGTGCACTTCGCACGCTTAACCTTATTGCTGGTGAGACGGATTTATTTTGGTGTACTCTGGGTGAATTCACAAGGAATGCATTATTTGTAATTAGTTATAGATGTTAGTTTAAGGTAGGATAAGCGCATTTATCGCATTGGGTTGTTACCTGTTATGATAGATGTAAGTTGAAGAAAAATAAATAAATAAAATAAAAATGTATAAAGTACACACGTAGTACAAACGTACATAATTATACGTAACGTATGTAGAGGTAGGTATATGTTATACCGACGACGACCCAACGTTAGTGTTGGGTAATGTACAGACGCCAGCACATCAAGCTACTACAATCTGTCAGATTTCTTTAATAGATTTTCAACTTTAGCGCTAAAGCGTAAGGTTCAAAGTTGATTGGGAAAATCTGACAGTTTAGGGTAGCTTGATGTGCTGGCGTCTGTACCTAACCGATGAATGGTGAAAGATAACTTGGTGATGCGTGGTGGTGAATGCTGATATCAAGCAATATGAAAAAGCTTCTATTAATACGTATTGGCATTTAAAGTCACGCTTGAATGTGTTGTTTGCAGGAGATCACAGAAGCGAAGGCCAATATGGAGCAGCTGCAGAAAGAACAGGAGCGTTTGGACCGAGATCTGGCGGAGACCAACACCACTAACAAACAGCTGGAGGAGCGCGTCGCAGAGCTCATCCAGGAGACGCGCGTCACGGAGAGGACCAAGCACTGGGTCAGTATGGTGCGGTGTAGTTACAGGCACATGAGACCTGAAGGACCAGGAGCGTTTGAACCGAGAGCTGGCAGAGATCAACACCACCAACAAACAGCTGGAGGAGCGCGTCGCAGTGCTCACCAAGGAGACGCGCGTCAGGATGAGGACCGACCAGTGGGTCGGTACGGTACGGTCATGCGGTGTAATCACAACGCTACAAGGTCTTTTTGACGAGTGGTCGAAATCGAAACTAACGCCGCCATCTTGTTTTGTCATTACAATTTATGTAACAATTTTGAAATTGTATACAACGTGTAACGTTAAATGCGCAAAACCTCATACACCCCAACTGATTTTTAATTCAATTGACCTATTTCAGAGAGAAAATAAGTCATTAAAAAATTTGTAAAGGTTTTATGTGCTGTTTTAGTTTTACTGGCCATTCTGATCGTTTCTTGCGTCTGCGACGACGCTTTATTGAGGGAGGAGTCGTCACCGCGTCGCTGCGCCGCACTGACCTTGGCTTGCTTGACCTATTAAGAAATAGACACGGCAACGTTTTTAGTGAAGATTTTTTGAAAAATGTGACCTACCTATATTAAAAAGTGGTTCAATTAATTCTGCTCGTTATTCTGATCAAACTATTTTCAGGTTTTGCGCATTTAACCCTTAAACAAACGCGAGCCGGTATGCACTTTTTTTTTAAGGTTGCATTGTATTTTAGGTAATTGAGGGTCACTGATTTCATATTTTAAAACAAAATTTAAAAAAGAATAGGGGATGGGGTAGTTTTTCTGGTGGTAAATAATTTACCATTATCCGTTCATGACTACAAAATTTTTGATGTTGGTGGTAAAATTGTTACCTACCATTGTCCGTTACGGTTTAATTTTCGTTTCTTGACTAGTGACTTCCTCTTGGTTCTACTTATAATATTTATTTTATATTTTGGAAATGAAACATTTTATTTTTTTAATAATTTTTTATTAGTATTGCATATTAGCTTTTTGCAGTCCAAAAAAAAATATACAAAAAGACAACCGATTTTTATATAGATAATCTGATATTTTTCAAAGTGGGATCGGACAAGGGTAAGATATTTACCACATATTTGAAACATCTAAATTATATGAATAAGTCAATTGCAAATGCTGCTAACACGTGATATTAGTCAAAATATGTTATAGTTTTGGAATTTGCATCGAAAAAGTACTTAACAGATTTTTTCTTGAACAAACTTTTAAAATTTCTGAAAACACCCGCCAAAAACTCGACTTTTTTCACAACAAAACCGTTGAGTCAAATTTGACATTACCTTACAGTGACAAATGACGTGGACAGGTTGTCAAATGAAATAAAATAGATAAACAAATTATTATAGATTATAAATATGTGATATTTATACCTTTAGTGTTACCGTATTAAAAGTTAGAGTGCATTATTTAAAAAAAACACGATGTGGTAATATATATACCTTTATTTGAATAAGGGTTAACGTTACACGTTGTATTTACCAATTTACTTTACTACTTTCTTTCTTTAATTGAAACGGTATAAAACAAATTATAAAAATTAAAGACAGTTTGTACCTACACATACACATTTAATAAAAGAGAAAATATAAAAATATCGAGTTCAGGTAAAATGTTAACTACCCTTTCATGAATCCCTCTCACAGTACTTCTAACAACCAACAATGCCTGCCCTGTCAATGTTATTCAGGCACCAAAAGGTCCTTGTAGCACTCTACATACAGGCACATGACACACATCTTCTTCGGAGGAGGTTCCTAATTCTTTGAATCTTTTTGGCCATCCAACACCAGTTTTTGTTACTCCCAATAGACAAGACAATATCTACATACGAAAAGTATCTTCTACATTATTTTCTAGGTTTTTAATAATAGGTAACTAAATAATAAAGGCTGCACTTACTAAATAAAAATTAAATAATTGCTTCCAGCTCCTAGAGCGCGTTGTTCGCGCGCAACGCTTTGGCACCGAGCTCTCCACTGCCATCAAGCGCCAGTCAGTTCGCGCCAAGAAACCTAAGGACGTAACCCTGGCTGAACACCAACAAGCGCGGGATTTGAACGAACGCATGAGGTAAACACAATAGTCATAGGATTTTGATTCGTTTTAAATAACTTTCTTTTTTAGGGTTCCGTACTCTACAGGTGCCAACGGGACCTTATTACTAAGGCTCCGTTGTCCGTTCGTCGGTCTGTCAAACGGCTGTATCTTTTGAACCGCAATATGAACAGCACTAACTGATGGGGTCCGCTAGGGCCGAAGCCTGCCAGTGGCGCGGGTTGTTCGAAAGAGTTACCGTGGCCCCTGGCACAGGCAACTGAAGGAACACGGGTGGGTTTTAGTCGGTAAAAGTATGACATGAAGAGCGGGAGAAGTTATTTGATGATTTCCCATCGCAGTCGGGTTTTTTATTTCCATAATTCTAGATGCTGGCCCTCACGATATAGGGAATCCTAGTGTTGGGACCAGCGAATTTGATAAAAATGATGCGAATTATTGAAGAATGATTTTTTTCTTCTAGATTCATCGTCAGCACTTTACAACGAGAATTCCCGCATCTCGAAGATAAACTGGAATATATTTGGAATACGCTGAATATATTTTCACCGGAGGAATCACCAAAACTGTATACTACGGGCACGTGCAGTCTTGTACGGTCTGGAGTTTTCCGTCTGACAGATGAAGAAATTATAGAGGCAGCCAGAGAAAAGCTGGGAATCCTGGATCCTGGACCCTGAACTCACGATACTAGCAGGGATGATATATATCAAACAATCTGCAATATTGTTTTTTTTTTTTAATTTATTCATATTGTGTTTGTGTGAGTTTGACGTGTTTCTGAATTGACTTGATTGAATAAAACGAGTGTGTACCAAAATAATTGTTTGAATTAATTTACAAACTGTATAAATGATTAAATGTGTGTATAACAAGACGGTAATCTACTTACATGCATACTAATAATAAAGCTGAACTCTTCAGCTTTATTTTTGTTTGAATGCGCTAATCTCTGGAAACACTACGTACCAGTCGGATTTGAAAAAAATATTTTTGTTCTTAGCCAAATTCTTAAGGAAGGCTATTTACTGAGAAGATGCTGTGACGGGGTGGGTCGGGGGAGCAAGAAATTCCACGCGAACGAAATCGCGCGCAGAAGTTAGCAAGTAATATACATACCACACAGTACGTATAAACGTATGGGCTATCGGGTTATCACACACGTTATTTCGATTCTTCTCTCTGCTGGTCTCCACTACTAGAAACACAGCCATCTCTCAAACATGGTTGATTGATTGGTTTATAACGGCTGGTTTTTTCAACGCCAGATTTTATCAGAGGAATAATTTTGACTTTTTGACAGTTCTTCCATACAAAAACTGTCAGACGTCAATTTTATTCTTCGAATAAAAATTATCTGTCGATTAATAAATCAGCCCTAAATCAAACACAATGACTAAATTATCAATAAAATTTAATAATAATTTGAACAAACATTTTTAATGATAAATCTTAACAAGAGTTTCAACAACAAAATTTGACAACCATTTCGAAGGACGAATCTTGTGGGGCCAGTCACATGCCTTGGCCATCACAGGAAGTAAAAGCTTAGCATAAAACAATATATAACGGTTCAGCTTCTGATCACTATTAAATATTTATATATTAAATAATATTCACAGTCAGTGCGCTAATAGTCCAACATTGAAATACTAGCCAACCAAGCAAAATAGACAATGGGATAAAACGCGCGGCACACGACACACCCATCGCTTAGACCAAGATTCAAATAAGCATCACATACAAATATAAACATTAATCGTATGACAGTAATGTTCGTATTCGCATGAAATGCTGGCTTACATTCGTCTAAAGGAATATGAAAATTATAAGTAATAAGATAAGGTTCATATTCGTATAAAACGATTGCTGAGTAACGTCAAAGTGCGGTCTATGAACCTTGTCCTTAGCGTGAAGTCTCCGTCTCCTATAAACGTGGCATAGAGCGCCTTGCCGTAGGTCGCGGCATTATGCTTGATATAGGAATGTGCCTATTGAATTTGTATTTTTGAAACGCTAACTTCAGCTTAAAAATAATTTGAGAAGTTAACGCTGTTCCATATTCTCAAGAACGCTGTCTCACTCTGTCAAATAGCCTCCAATTTACCTACATATCGCTCATCCAATAGAACAATGACGTAATTACGTTTTAGCTATTTTTCAGGAGAACGTTTTAAAAGTTTGAAATTGAAAATACGATATATCATATTTTCAATTTCAAACTTTTAATCCAATGATTATGCTAATATATTTAATATTTTTATGTATGTTACTTTACTATCAATAATAATTTGTAATAATTTCATGAGAAAACTCAAGAACTGTTAAAAAAAACATTTTCGTAATTACGTCGTTGTTCTATTGGATGAGCGATATATGACATGTTTTTGACATTTATCTTTGATATGAGATTGCGACTTCAATTTGAACGTTTTTCAGTTCGAGTTTGCCTTCAGATGTCACAAATAGCAACTCATAATATGAGACTCCACAAGAGGGGCTCGTGGCTAAATAATAACAACAGCACGAGTCTGCATGTAGGGACACATCGTATGACAGGAAATATGATCGCGTGACGTATGCTAAAGGTATGATGTATGCATGTATATAGCGACGGCTGCGCTCCGTCAAATAAGTTCAGTCAGTCGTGAATATACGGTCCTACTAGAACTACGTCTTTTTCTTTAATCGCTCAGTACATAAATAACCCTAAACTGCAGATTGAGCAGTGGTGGCCCTGTGGATACCGCCCCGACTTACGTGTGTTGGTCGTGGGTTCAAACCCAGGCAGGCGCTTTAGTTTGTGTAAATAATTTCAACACTTCACTGCCCTCAAAACGGTGAAGGAAAAAGTCGAAGACTGCAGTATCCACCAACCCGCAGGCTAGCTACGCTAACCGCGGTCGGTTCGTGGATGGGTGATCATCCATTACATACCGAGACCCCTCCGTGCCTCGGAAAGCACGTTAAGCCGTTGGTCCCGGCTGACATTCGTCGATCTTTTACAACGTTACGTTTCGTTTTTTCGCTACGGTTTTTTTTACGTGTCGTTACGGAAGAAGCCCAAAAGTCTGACAACCTTACCAGACTTAGTTGGGAAAAGGATAGGCAGAATGATTGTACGGTACAAGTTGCCTAATTACCTTGGTGGGCTAGTATCTTTATCAATTATCTCGGCAGATGAGCCGGCCGTGGGTCACGCGGTTATAAAGTTCTTCTCGTGGGCCGTATACTCGTGGCGTTTGCGATGGTCAGAACGACCGAACTTAACGCCGCAGTATTGGCACGAGTGTCGCTTCTCCTTCGTATGACTTATCATGTGCACGTTGAGGTAGCTGTAGAAAATAAAGTGGGTTAAGTTAATGCAGTATCTATAAAATTAATACCAATAAAATGGAAACAACAAATGACTTGCATTGTCTGAACACTGTTAGAAGACGATGCAATTTTTATTCATGCTTCAACTTATGGTATACACAGGTAAATAAAGCAACTATAATATTATATGGTCACGCAATTTTGTTGTACTCTAATGTCGTATAAGACAGGTAGATAATGTCTTTTGAAATAATTGCTTTGTGATGTTTTTGCATGTGAGTGAACTAAAATATATATCTTTAGATAAATTGTAAAAGTATTCCATTCTAAAACGAAGGTGATGTTTTATAAGTTTTTCTATTGCCTACACTCGCCGTATTCGTGCAAATATTCACGTTACTTCGTTAACAGAAAATTAACTTTATTCCAACGACTTTATGGTATATTTTGTACTACCCAAGCAACGTGAATATTTTGAACAATACGCTAAATGGAGTGCGATTGTTTGCGGCTAATTTGATCGCTCCCTTAGACATAGCGACTAGATACTAACTTCCTTTTTTTGAAGGTCATATCGCACAATGTGCAAGCGTAGCTTTTCTCCTCCTTGTGGATCTCCCGGTGGCTTCTCAGAATCGAGGTTGTGGCAAAACACTTCCCGCATTCGGGACACTCACATGGCTTCTCTTTTGAATGGCTCCTAAATGGTAAAGAAAACTAATTATAAAGTTTTGGAATGATTATGGCCGAGTCCTAAACAAAAGCGCCATTTTTTGTTCGGAAAACAGGAAGGCGCCTTCTGTCGGCGCGACCGCGAGTTCCGGTTCACCGAACAGAGCTATTGGTTAGGACGCGGGGTAACTGTTTAGTTTATTTTATTTACTTTCCATCAGGCGAGATCGTCATGAGCAGGCCAATTTAGTCATAAAAAATATATATAAAGGGCCGATATATCAGTCGTCAGATTACTTTTATCGAAAGAATAAATGTTGCGGTTAAATGTTGTTGACATCCTTCGGGCAGAACATAAATAAAACCTACGTAAATATTTGTTTATTTTATTATTTATGTACACACAGAAAAATACATATGTATATGACATAATTATAATTTGAGTACAAAGGTACTTCTTATTTCTTAAGAAATTTTTTCCAGCAGACCTACGAAAGGAGAAGTAAAAAAGAAATGTAGACAATATTGTGTGAGAACCCAAACACAAACAAAATTAAAAAACAACACAAAATAAACTTATCTGACAATTCAAAACAAGGTCTCATATCTACACATTCAGTGATTATCAAGAAAACAATGTTGAACTATGAATCAAATAGGCCTTTCAGTACAAACTTACCGTAAATGTATTTGCAAATGATATTTCTTAAAGAAGCTTTTTGAACATAATTGGCAAAGATGCGTCTTCTCTTTATCGTGAACTGCACGTCTGAAAACATTAATTTTTTTAGGTATATTATTATAACCATGATGCATGTCATACAGCAAAAAATAATCATAATATTGACTTGGACTTGGAAATAATCATATTATTGACTTGGACTTGGAAATAATCATATTATTGAGATTGGTCAAATGTAACACAAATAAGCCGTTCTAATTTATGCAATGTAACATGAAATACAACTAGGCGAATTTGTTTCAGCGTGTGTTTATTTCATAACATAACGTAAAACCTGTATTTCCCGCAGGCAGAGGCGTGCCTAGAGTACACCGACATTTCGCCAATTACGTGTAAGTCCCATGTAATAGGAGGTGAGTCAATTGCCATCAACCGGGCACAAATCCAGACTCCAGGCTGCTACTGAGAAATTCCAGATGGAAATTCCAGATGGAAATATCCAATATCACTTTGCCTGACCCTGGAATCGAACTCAGGAATTGAACCCACTAGACCAACGAGGCAGCACTCGCCAGTCTTCTTCCATTCGTCCGCGAGCACATCACACTCAGGCTTAACATCCAAGAGAGCGTTGAGCGCAGAGTTGGCGAGGGATAAGGGGACTGGGCTCATGCGATGGATGAACTGGTTTATGTTACATTTCACCAATCTTTATCCAGCATTATGTCAACTCACTTATGAACTTGCACTCTTTGTTTAGTAGAAAACTTCTTATCACACTCTGTGCATGGGTACGGTCGGTCCTTGGTGTGCGTAGTCATGTGCAGTTCCAGGCTTGAGTTAGATATGAACCTGCGTCCGCACGATACACATTCATAGGGTAAGGCAGCTCGGTTGTGCACTAAACGATGGTGCTCCTTCAATGATGTTACCACTGAAACCATCTCAGGTTGAGAACATTATTACGATATTATTTTTACATATTCATGGGTTTGACAAAATTGCAGTACATTGATTTTAAAGTGAAATAACCTACAAAAAAGATGTAGTTTATTTCACCTTACCCACAATAATAAAAATAAAATAAATAATTATTAAAAATAATTATTTAAATAATGATTGGACCATGCAGTAATTATTGCTAAAGTAAATGCATGCTTTCTGAGTAGGTGTGCTGACTTTACTACTTTATTACGGTTGTATGCCAGATAGATTTACACCTGAAAATGGAAATTTTACTGTCTGTGATTACAGCATATGTACGGCATCACTTTCATAACCATGATGCATACGGGTTGCTGCCTCTGACAAGTCTATCAAACTCAATGATCTTTATTTTAGTTACAGTAAGGTTTCTGTTAGGATGCTGCTGGCAGAGAATATAATAAAATATATATGAAAGGACTGTATATCCATTACTTACCTTTATGACACAGCAAACATTCCTGCTTTATGCCTAAATGTTTAATCTTATTATGTTTGTACCGTGCACTGTGACTGGAGAACATTTTGTCACATGATTTACACTTGATCCGTTTCCGTGAAGCTGCGGGTAAGTGCAGGAATGAGTGAGCCTTTAGGTCATTTACAGTTTTTCCGCATTCCTCACACATTTGTTTTGCAGATTTGGATGCTTTATTTGATTTAACTCTTGGAATAGCTTTCGTTCTTTTCCTTCTTCTTTTGAGGGGTTCTAAAGGTCAGAATATGCAAATATTATGAGCAATTTTATATATTTACTTAATACTTTAAGCACACAAATGTGCATCTCTGTAAGATGCATTTAGCCACAGGCATTTTCTACCAGTCAACCTTTGGGTGATGCAGAGACAAGCAGAGAGAGAATTTTAAATAGTATTCTATATTAATAAAATGCTTCAGCCCATAGTATTGTAGCAAATTATTCGTTTTCATAGTTCTTCATCTTGTTCTCTTTACTTGCGAAACAATTAAAGAGAACAAGATGAAGAAATTAGGGGGATGGGATGTTGTTGCTCGCGTCCGTAGGATTTACCACCTTCTCCAAGACCCACCCTACACGTGTCCCCCGGGTGGTGCCAAACGAGCAACAACGCCGAGCAACAGGCGGCGGTTAAATAACCTGATATGGCTACCCCAAGCCTAGAGAAAATAAATCTTCTCTAAAAACGTGGCCATGGCGCCTTGGGAAAGCGCCATGTGTACCTTCCCACCCACCCTTTTATGAATATGGAAAATAATGAGAATACGATGTCTGGCAATCCGGCTAACACCCGGCGCTCACAGGTACCCGGGCCTGTGGGTGTGAAATTTGTTACCGAAGACTCCACAGGGGTAGGCGACCAGGCCCCTGTGACAGTAAATGCCTCTGGCAGCAATAGCAGCAGCAAAAAGCTAGTTCAACAAGCTTTTCACCCAAGCTTGTTTTTATCGCGTCCTAGGAGCTCCTCCATGGGAAACCTTACCCAAAAATCTATGGAGAATCCAGACTGCACTAACCAAGGCAAGGAAAATTTGAACTCAACCGAATTACAAAAAGAACACAGCACTTGTCCTCCCGATTGGCAAAGAGTCCCAACTACCAGGAACACCAAAAAAAGGAAACTCAACAGTCCACCATCACCTGAGTGTGTGAAAGTCGCAAACCGTTATTCAGGTTTACCCGTAGATGAAAATTCCCATGAAGGCACTCAGGCAAAAGAAAAGAAAATCAGCAAACCACCACCTATAATGCTCTATGGGGTTGACGATGTCAACAAACTCACAGAGCTTCTAGAAACAGTCGCTGAGCATACTAAGTTCACTTATAAAATAATTAATAAAAACCAGCTCCGAATTACAAGCGAAGACATCCACATCTATAAACAACTTATGAGTGTGATCAGAGAACAAAACCTGATAGGTCACACTTTCAATCGAAAAGATGGAAAAAACCTTAGATTAGTTATCAAAAACCTACACCACACCACCCCACATCAAGCTATTAGGGAGGCATTCGAAAATACCGGAAATGTAGTCTTAGGCGAAATCATAAACTCAAGGTATGGACCTGATAAAGTACCCACATCCACCTTCTTCGTTAATTTGCAATCAGGACCAAACAACAAAGCAGCAAAACAGGTGAAAGTTATTTATCACCAGGTAGTTGCTATAGAAGATCCCAAGAAAAGGGCAGCCCTAGTACAATGCCAAAGATGTCAGCAGTACGGACATTCAAAAAATTACTGTATGAGACCTTACCGATGCCTAAAATGCGCAGAATCACACAACACCAAGGAATGCCCTAAGACTGATCGTAATTCCCCAGCCACGTGTGCCTTATGCTTAGGCCCACATCCAGCAAACTACAAGGGATGTGAGGTCTACAAAGAGATCCTGGCCAGAAAAACACGTAAGCCAAACTTTACTAGAAACAAAACAACACAAAACACACAGATCAGCAATAACAATAAAGAACACAACTCACAGACCAAAAAGAATGAAACTGGAAATGAAGGTAAACAATATGCAGATATAGTTAAGACAATACCGCATGAAAGGAACGCAACTCAAATAACCTACGAACAAACCACACAACACACCACCAGCAAACTGGAAGAGATATTTCTTAAACAAAGTGAAAAGATTGACGTTATCTTACAACAGATGAGCACCCTCTTAGGACTCATAACTACACTCGTCAATAAAATGACAAAATGATCAATACGATTAAAATAGCCACCTGGAACATCAACGGGCTATCTCCCAATAAAAGTGAAGTCGAGACCCTGATTAACTTCCATGATCTAGATGTCATACTTATATCGGAAACACATTTCACATCTAACAGCCAAATCAATATAAAAAACTACAGCATTTATGCTACAAATCATCCTGATGGTACTGCTCACGGTGGAACAGCTGTTGTAATAAGGAAATCCATCAAACATCACGAACTGCCCCAGTTCAGCACGGAGCATATACAAGCAACCACAATAGCTGTCCATGACAGTAATGGAGATATCACCTTGTCTTCTGTATATTGTCCTCCAAAACACAATTTAAAAGAAGATCAACTTACAGTCTATGTGAAGAGTCTGGGACCTCGTTTTATATCAGGAGGAGACTGGAACGCTAAACATGTTCATTGGGGCTCGCGACTAAACACGACTAGAGGGAGAGAGCTAAAAAAGTGTGTTGATATGAACAAGTTAATCACAATTTCCACTTCAGAGCCAACCCACTGGCCGACAGACCCCAACAGACTGCCTGACGTTTTGGATTTCTTCATTATGAAGGGACTCGGCAGACTCTTCTATAACGTTCAATCTTGTCTGGATGGGTCGTCTAATCATATACCTGTTATTCTAACAATTGGCGCAACTGTTCTCAATCGCCAAAAAAGTCCCAGACTTTACAACAGCAGAACAGACTGGACAGAGTTTCGCAGCATCATTGATACGTCACTCAAACTCAAAATAGCATTAAAAAATATTAATGACATTGACAATGCAGCAATAGATTTCACCAGAACGATTCAAGAAGCATGTTGGAAGTGCACACACGTATTAAACCAAGACAAACCAAGACATAACACAGTGCCACTGGAAATACGCCAGATGATCCTAGAAAAGAGAAGATTACGTCGTGTGTGGCATGTAAGTCGCCATGCTGATGACAAACGGGCTTTAAATAGGGCTATACAGGACTTGAAACAGGTAATTAAAGATGCAGAAGATCTTACTCTGGAAGCTCATTTACAATCCCTGTCTGCAACCAGTGCGACCGCCTATTCACTCTGGAAGGTATGCAAAAACACAAACCAGCCAAAATACCCGAAACCACCTATTAGAGAAGGAGGAAACTGGGCTAGAACAAACCTAGAAAAAGCAAATGCGTTCGCTAAACACCTTGCCAACGTTTTCGTACCAAACGAGCCCGAACCTGGAATAGATGATGTTGACATAGACAATATGCTGAAGCAAGATTTCCAGATGGAAATGCCAATTAAATCTGTAACTCCTCAGGAAATTCGGCAGTTAATCAGGGCATTAGATGATAAAAAGGCCCCAGGGTTTGATCTCATAGACAAAGGGGTCCTTAAGGAGCTACCTGCTAAGGCGATCATTTTCCTGACAACGATGTTCAATAGTATGCTCAGGGTAGGATACTACCCATTGCTGTGGAAAGTATCACAAATCATCATGATACACAAGCCAGGAAAGCCGCCTCACGAAGTGACGTCCTATAGACCTATTAGTTTACTGCCTGTACTCTCCAAGCTTTTTGAGAAGTTACTGTTACGCCGGCTTCTAAGTTCAATGTCAATAATTCCCGATCATCAGTTTGGCTTTAGATCAGAACATGCCACCATAGAACAAATTCATAGAGTGTGTCGCGTCATCAGAAATGCTTTGGAAACCAAGCAGTACTGTTCCTCAGTATTCCTTGACGTACAACAGGCCTTCGACAGAGTATGGCATAGGGGACTATTATGTAAAATAAAATCACACCTACCACACTGCTACTACAACATCCTGGAATCTTATCTATCTGATAGAATATTTCAGGTCAAGGAAGAAGATAGCACCTCTAGTTTCTATAATATACTAGCTGGAGTACCTCAGGGCTCTGTTCTTGGACCAGTTTTGTACACCATTTTCACGGCAGACCTACCGCAAAATCCTGGAGTGACAATTGCTACCTACGCAGATGACACCGCAGTCCTGGCATGCAGCAATTGCCCCAATAGAGCGTCGGAAAAACTACAGGAAAGTCTAGACGAAATTCACAACTGGCTTGCCAAATGGAGGATACGCGCCAACACATCAAAATCGGTCCAGGTCAACTTTACACTTAGACACCAGCAATGTCCACCGGTGAAACTTGGTCATAATCAACTCCCACAAAGCGACTGCGTAAAATACCTTGGTATGCATCTGGACCAGCGACTGACATGGAGGAAACATATAGAAACGAAACGAAGAGAGCTCGACATTAGGTACAAAGGCATGTACTGGCTCCTGGGTAGGAATTCCAAGCTGTCCGTAGACAATAAGATCTTGATCTATAAGACCATACTAAAACCCATCTGGACTTACGGCATTCAACTGTGGGGCTCCGCGTGTAACTCCAATATAAGCATGATTCAGAGAACTCAGAATAACATCTTAAAACAGATATCAGATTCACCTTGGTTTATAAGGAACACTGAAGTTCACGAACACCTGAATATGAAAACAGTGAAGGAAGAAATAAGTTCATGTTCGCAAAAATACAAGTCCAGACTGGAGAGACACCCCAACCAATTGGCCGCTCAACTCACAATACCAGATTATAACAGCAGACTCAAAAGACGCAACATTCTACAATTGGATAACCTGTAGAGAGCTGCATGACTAATATGAGAGTTACTCCTAATGAGGACTAACTCTTCCCTGCCAAATCATCATTCACCTCATCTGCTCATAGTTGTGGAAACTGATAGCAAGATTTTGAAAGGAAAAAAAAAAAAAAAAAAAACTTGCGAAACAAGTCCCTATGTACGCAAAATATGTGCATTGACATGGAGTTGCGGACATCAGCCCGTATTACCTAGTAAAAAGTTCTTATTTTAGCTCTTTTTGGATTTGGAAATGGACCCAATTTCAGTGATAACGAGGTTGATCAGCTGATTACAAAGACAATAGAATTAATAAATTATAGTACATTGTCTATACATACCCTTCTCTTTAATTTCATGGCTTTCATTTTCTCTTTCTAATTCAAATTTAAGTTTCTTTATTACACTTAGGAACTCATCATCAGATTCATAATCATGTGTAGAGTCCTCATTTTTCAAATATAGCACATCTTTTGGTTCCTCCTTCACAGTTACGTCAAGAGAATCATCACTCAAGGATATCAGCTCATTTTTAATTTCGTCTCTTAAGAATACCTTATTTTGAACACCACCTTCTTCTTGCACTGTCTTCAAATATGCATCATTTTTTAAAGCTAAACATTTGAACTCGTGGAATGATAGTATTTTCTTATAACATTTTAAACATAGTTTTGTACTAATTTTGGAGTCTTGCTCAACCTAGGGACAGAGAGAATACACTCTTGTATTATCGTGATACAATTTCGACAAGGGGGCAATATACTATCCCAACAAGTCATTGTTTACCTGTATGTCCAAACAAAACATGAAAACATCAGCAAAACTTTGGTTGTCACCATTTTTAGCACTTTGTGACTGAAATATGTCCTTCTGCGACCCGCCTGTAAGACAAATTCTACACAGGTCCATAATAATTTATTAATTACAACTAAATTAAACTCTAAAATCGCAAAACCCTATTTCGCTGCGACATTGACAACATGGCAGTGGTGGTTGGCTGAGTGGCTTGATGTGACAGTTGACAATTGACATTACTTGACATTGACGTATTGTATGTAGCCAGTTTTTTGTCTAAACTTGTCTATGGAGTATCTTAACACTCTCAGCGCCATGATTTTTTAGAGAAGCGGGCCATGTGGGCGGCCGGCGGACTACATGGCGCTGAGAGTGTTAATTTGACAGGACTAAACAAATATTTATCTTCTGTCCTTTTCGTAATGAAATAGAAAGAAAAATGCACTGAACTTAAATTTATTTTAGTTTGTGTTAGGAATAAGAATAAGCAGGAATCCAAGATCGAAATACGTGAATTTTATTAATATAGAGTTTTACAAAGGATGACAAAAGAGAAGACAGATATTGAGAGACACTTAAAAAAAAAACAATGTTCTTTCTTTTAAATTCTCATTTATCCTCTTTCAACACTCCTCCTTAAATGAGATCCTAGAGCCAGTCCAACTCCTCCTCAAACTTGCATTCCTTTCATACATCTTTCATGCTTTTCTCTGCAAAGCCCTTTCGTAAAAACATCTGCAGGCATCTCGTTCGTCGGAAGATAACTTAGCCTTACCTTGCCCATTCTCACCATTTCCCGAATGTAGTGATGCCTCACATCTATATGTTTTGTCCTTCGATGATGCATTGGATTCTCAGCAATTTGAATCGCAGACTGACTATCACTTAATAATTCTACGACTTCATTAATTCCAGTCAACTCGGCTAGAAGTGCAGTTAAGAATGCAGACTCTCTACATCCCTCTGAAAGTGCCACATATTCAGATTCTGCACTTGAGAGTGCCACTGTCGTTTGTTTACGACTTTCCCATGCTATGGGACCACCTCCAAATGTGAATACAAAACCAGTGTATGATTTTCGATCACACACATCGCCTGCGTGATCAGCATCTATATATCCAACAAGCTTATTCCCCGTCTTTTTAAATGTTAGTCCGAATTCTTTGGTTGCATTCAAGTATCTTAGCACACGCTTTGCAGCTGCCCAATGTGTTTTGTCGTAACAGCTGTTAAACTGGCTCAAATAGCTTACTGCGTATGAGATATCAGGTCTTGAACATACGGCTAAGTACATTAACGAACCAATTAGTTCTCTGTATGGCAGTTCCATTGGTGGAATGTAATTTCTATCCTGTGGTTTTACAAGTTTAATCCCACTTTCAACAGGAGTCTTTACACTCTTACAGGAACTCATTCCAAATTTCTTCAGAATTCTCTCAAGATACTCAGTTTGGTTGAGTTGTATAGAGTTGTCCTGACATTTGATTTTCATTCCAAGAAAGACATCTACCTCACCTAGATCTTTCATTTCAAACTTTCTTTGTAGTTCTGTTTTCAATTTTATTCTCTCCTTCTCATTGTTCCAAAAAATTAGAATATCATCTACATAAACTGCTATAATCATCATACAGTCATGTTTCTTTCTTCTGTAAACACATGGTTCAGTTTCGCATCTCTTGAAACCTATGTTTAACAACACCTTGTTCAATTTCTCGTACCATGCTCTGGGGGCTTGCTTTAGACCGTAAATAGCTTTCTTCAGTAAACAGACATGTCCTTCTTTACCTTTTTCTTCAAAACCTTTCGGTTGTTTTAAATAAACCTTCTCTTTTAAGTCTCCGTTTAAGAACGCGGTAACGACATCCATCTGATCAACTTTTAGATTATTTTCAACACCTAGAGCCAAAAGTAGCCTCAAAGTACTGTGGCGTATTACAGGTGCAAATGTTTCGTTGTAGTTTACCCCCTTTATTTGGGAAAATCCTCTGGCTACGAGTCTCGCCTTGTACCTTATCTTCCCCGGCTCTTTTTTTTATTCTAAAAATCCATTTAGAATCTACACAGTAGCCATCAGCTTTTTCTACTAACTCCCATGTATTGTTTTTCTTCAACGCATTAAGCTCTTCTTGAATAGCTTTATGCCACTTATCCTTATCAACTCTTGATAAAGCTTCTTCTATAGTTATAGGGTCTTCCTTTATATCTTCTTCTGCATAATAGAGAATGTAATCATCGAAATTTCTCAATTTCCTTTCCCTAAGAGGATATCTTCTTTCAGGAATATCGTGCGTGTTTTCACATTCCAGTACAGGACTTTCACTGCCTTGCACTTCAGTTTCAGAAACATCCATTCCTTCAACTGTATTTTCCACACACTGCTGTTCACAAGTGTTTTCCAATCTATGTTCAGAACTATTACCGTCCTGCAGTTCAGATTCAGGAACTTCCACTTCTTCACATTCAAAAAATTCGTCATTTTCTTCTCGATGTCGTTCTTCATGTTGTTCTACTTGACGAGCTTCATTAGGAGCATTCACTTCTTGGATCATTAAAGGTCTCTCCCAGACGTCATCTGATGGCATCATTTGTACAATTTCATCAGTATCGTTTGCATGAATCTTGATTTGATTTTCAAAGAAAACTACATCTCTTGCTTTGTATAAGCGATGTGTCTCAGGGTCTAAAAGTCGATAACCCTTAGTTGTTTCACAATAGCCGACAAACAGTAGTTCTTTAGTCTTTGAGTCAAACTTCTTCCGTTTCTGTTTCGGAACATGCATAAACGCCCGGCAACCAAATACCTTTAAATGCCTCAGGTCAACCTTTCTTTTAGACCATGCTTCTTCAGGCGTCATCCCTTTAACAGCACGTGTAGGACATCTGTTTTTCAGATAAACCGAAGTATTGACCGCTTCAGCCCAATACTTCTTGTCAAGTTTCGCTTCTTCAAGCATGCTTCTGGCTCGTTCTACAATTGAACGATTTGCCCTCTCACTCACTCCATTCTGTTGCGGTGTGTATTCCACTGTCAGCTGGTGGGTAATACCATTACTACGCAGAAAATTATTTACACGTTCATTGACGTAGTCGGTTGCGTTGTCCGTCCTAATCGCCTTGAGTTTTTTACTAGTCTGATTTTCAACAAGTGTTTTAAACTCTACCAACTTCGAGAAGACCTCACTTTTGTTTCGCAAAAAATAAACAAATGTTTTTCTCGATTTGTCGTCAATAAACGTCAGAAAATATTTATACCCCGCAAATGAAGCAGTTTCTATTGGCCCACAAACATCGCTATGTACTAATTCAAGAAGTTCAGTAGCACGCGTACTCTTCTGTTTCGGAAAAGGTAATGTGGTTTGCTTACCTTTTAAGCACGACACACATTGTACTGAGTCTGGATCCTTAAAACTAATACCTCTAGCCTGTTTGTCACGTAGTATCTTCATGTTGGCAAGTCCCAAATGTCCAAGTCTGCGATGCCATAGCTGGACTTCATCATCAACTTTTGTTTTTAAAGCTGAAAACATGTGAGGATTAGAATTAGACTTTACTACATAAATCCCTTTCTCTTCCTTACATACCAACTCAACCTTGCCATTCACTTGACATTCTTCTGACTTACACAACTCACAACCTCTTTTCGAAAATACTACCACAAAATTTCGATTCACTAATGTACTTACACTTAATAGATTCGTAGCTAACTTGGGCACAAAGACAGCTCCCTTTACACTAACGTTCAATTCATCTGAACAAACATCACCTCGGCCTTCACCTTCCACTCTGTTCCCATTCGCGCATGATATTTGAACTGGCTCATTCAACCTCTCATAGTTGTTCAGCCAATCTTTCCTGTTGGTCATATGAAATGACGCTCCAGAATCCAAAATCCACTCTTGCGAAACGTTTCTATAAGTATGGAGTGCCGTATGTGTGGTGTTTGCATGATTGTAATGCTTCTTGGGGCAAAAACGAGCTTTATGTCCTTCCCCGCACACATAGCATTCAATCTTCTTATTTGCTATCTTTCCTTTACCCTTTTCATTTGCTTTCCAATAGCTTTTCTTTTTAGCAGCACTCAAAGCATTCTGCGACGAATCCTCATGTGTTGATGTAACATCTATCTGTAGCAATTTGGTTTTAACGTAGTCTGTTGTTAACGTTATATTGCTATTTTCGATAGCCATCCTCATCGGCTCATACTGTTCTCCTAGTCCTTGTAGCATAAGTGCAGCCAGTAACTCATCATCTACTTCTTTGCCCATATCTGCTAGCTGATTGGCTAGCGACAGTATCTCAGTGACGTAGACTCGTGGGCTACTATACACGCTCAGCTTCTGACTAACTAGTCGTCCTAGCAATCGACATCTATTATTAATTCCCTGGTCTTCGAAGGCAGCTTTTAAAGCATCCCAGCTCTTCTTGGCTGTAGTTGCTTTCTTCACATGTACCAAACAATGCGGTTTAACCATTAACAGCATCTTTGCACGTACCTTTTTATCCATCTTAAGACCAACAGCAGTTGATGGTGTTTCTTCTATAAAATCCCAGAGATCTTCCATTACTAGATAAAGTTCTACTTGCACCTTCCAAGTAGCGTAGTTCGACGCTCCATCCAGCTTTTCGATGCTTTCGACTAATCTCCCAGATCGGTGCGGCGCACCGCCACCATCACCAACTGCTCCACGTACGTCTTCCATTATTAACAATTTTTCAAATGTTAATATTTAAACGCTCATGCTACCATGTTAGGAATAAGAATAAGCAGGAATCCAAGATCGAAATACGTGAATTTTATTAATATAGAGTTTTACAAAGGATGACAAAAGAGAAGACAGATATTGAGTGACACTTAAAAAAAAAAAAAAATGTTCTTTCTTTTAAATTCTCATTTATCCTCTTTCAACAGTTTGGCAACAGAAGCCGTCGACATCGACACACGTCGACGGCCCCCATCGACGCGTCGCGGCGTCCGTCGGCGACTGCAAGATGCCTCTGCCGTTGACACGTGCCGCTCGTGTATTTGAGTGTGGTTCTCAAATACATGAGCAGCACGTTGTCGAGAGCAGCCGCAGACGCGTCGACGGCTGCAGTTGCCTCTGTCTTTGGCGCGTGCCGCTCGTGTGTACGAGCCACAGAGTACATTTTTACGAACACTGAGTGACGCATTATCGTAGCAGAATCATACAGTCCGGCAGCCTGTACATAGTTATTATACTCTTTGCCGGCAGCCGACAGAATGCGTCCCTGACACCTGTCAGTACGACAATTCTAGTAGCTAAGATCAAATTAACAAAACACGTATTCGTTTGTATGAAACTGACGGGTGTCAAGAACGCATTCTCTCGGCGGCCGCACTGTTAGGCATTGTTCAGACCAAACGTATTGTCGGCCGCTGACTGTGAGCAACCCGTACAAAATGTATCAAAAAGCAACTACAACCGCCGACTGATTGTCCTTTGTATTTCATACATTTTCCCAGTCGGCGACCGACTTTACGCTTGGTGTGAGCGCGGCCTTAGTCGTAACTTACTATATTCCATGTATATTAAAGTCGCAAATGGTTTGAATTTTGCTCTTCATGGTTATTTTACATTACTTTAGGTATTCAGCCGTCATAACTCAGTAAGCAATAAAAAACACAATATTAGAGTCTTAGCTTTTATTTTCTTGTAAGAATGTTGGATACAAATAGCTAATTTCGTATCAAATGTTTAATAAAATGCCACAGTATAAGGAGAAAAATTGTATATATTATAAATAGAAGCATTTTGGACGCCATAGAAGTACCCTTGATGCTTCCTACAGTAAATGCTACTTTATGTATGTCAATATGGCCCGGAAGAGCCTAAAGTTTACCAACGAAAAGATAGGCACATTAACTTATATCTATGAATAAAATATATGTCTAAAACAATAAATCAATCTCCTTAAATCACGAGTTGTGATGTGTAGTAAGATGTGCTCGAATACGTTCGCATATTATTATTAGCTGCCATTGCTTGTTTAAAACATAACAGTATATTCCAATTAAGGTACAAAATAAAATTGCAAACTGGTTATATAAAATACTAAAAAAAATAAGTAAGTATTAAAAAGCTAAAAAAAAATATTGCATAAAACTTTCATTCGTACAACATTATAATTTATTAAAATTAATATTTACTGAATATACAATTCAATTTAAGTGAAACACTGCAAGGTAATAATACAACAATTTTTCATTATAATATTAATATAAAATTGGCAATAAAAATGTTTACTCCAACTTGCCATGGAAAATCTAAATGCTATTCATAATAAAATATATTCTAGTCATTACTAATTGTCAAAAACGTTTCTAATGCTATCACCTAGATATAATCTTTATTATAATAAAAAAGAAATAAATAGGCACATCACATTCACCCCGAATGTTCGAAATACTAACTTAAAAAGCTAAATTAGAATATTAATTTCACATTGTTCTCTTAACTATAAATTACTTAAACAATCCACAATTATATTGTAGTATTGTTGGTTACAACAAACGTTGCTATGGCGTTCCGGAATTTGTACTAACTTAAACATTCATCATTATATTTTGTCGTTATGGATGTAGACAGGTTGTTGGTAAGCTATCTTGTAAACATACAAATGCCTGAAAGCTTCACCGTCGGGTAGCCATATTAAAAATAGGTCTAAGAACAATTAAATAATGAAGTTAAGATAATCTCATTTAATAGAAAATTCTCGGGTCGACTGTTAAGTACAGATTAAGCATTTATTTATAATTTGAACTAAATAATACACAACATTGCAAAGAAAATTACATCCAAAATAGTCGCTATAATATAAACATGCAAGCCACATAAATCAATAGTAAGTATTATTAGAATTAACATAATAAAATGCAAATATACCTTAGAACACGAAGGAATTAATTAATACATAAATGTACAGAAAATGCTCCTAATTGGATATTTTTTTAGAGTAACCAAATTGACTTTAATTATTAAGGAGAAATGTATTCATGGCAGTACCTTTAGCTGTCTAGGCATAGAAGAAAAATTTAACGCTATAAATACGTTTACAAATTATACTAGTTGTAAAACTAAACGAAGTCACTCTTAATACAATTTTTGTCAAATGATAAAAAAAATACCGGTAATTCGTCATGAATCGGTGGTCTGAATACCGGTTGAACGATATAGTACTACACGTTGAAATATAGACAAGTGGCGGAATATTGGACCGGTATTAGGACCGGGAGCGTAGAGAATGGTTTCGAAGAGTGCGTGGTCGCGTGTCGTGTCGTGTGGGTGGCGTGTCGGTCGGCTAGTTGGTCTCGGCGGCGGCGGGCGGCGGCGGCACGGGCATGGTCAGCGGGGAGCGTTGTCGGTCAAACATCTCGAGGATCAGCTTCGGGTCGGTGCCGGCCGGGACCGTCACGGTGCCCGTCTGTGTGAACACCGCCTTATGAGTACCACCGTACGTTCTTCTCGGCAACTCGTGACGTCCGCGCGTGTTTACCAGGGTCTACTGGAGATTATTGCCAAAACGACCTCGTTTAAAATTCTTTCTTTTTTTTTACTACTATTTATAATAGTCATGATGGTGAATGATCCCTGTACGAACAATACACGAGCGGACGTCACAATACATTGCGTATAGTTTGAGTTAGTTAGTCAATACACGGTTAAAATTTAGTTATTTTTAGTAGATAAAGAAACTGGATATAGAGAATCTAAAAGGTTAATAAACAGAGGCATATGAAGCTAAATAATTGATAGAAGGGAACTAGTATACTTGGTATAGATAAGGGCGTTCATGCAAGGTAACGTAAAAG
Source organism: Eremobia ochroleuca (assembly GCA_949629135.1). NCBI lineage: Eukaryota > Metazoa > Arthropoda > Insecta > Lepidoptera > Noctuidae > Eremobia > Eremobia ochroleuca. The sequence continues at coordinate 17,698,363 of OX451391.1, forward strand.
TTATTGTACGTAAGGTACTATGAAAGCAAAGTGTGGGGTACCTCGATGCGCGTGATGACTCCTTCCTCGCGACTGTGCTCTAGGACTACAAACAAAACACAAAGCGCCCGTCAAACATACAAACGGATAAACATGTAACATAAACATATAAAATGGTGGATGAAGCGATGTAAATCTTAAGGTTTTTTTTTTTTTTTTTAATTTTAACTGTCGGCAGAATGGTAGAAAATGAGCAATTTCTGTTGGAATTGAAGAGAATGAATAAAGTCTTCTAATACTTGATTATATCTATACTAATATTATGTTTATAAAGATAATGTATAAAGATAATATTTATAAAGATAATATATGTTTATAAGATATAAAAGTGAGTATGTATGTAGGGAGGGTAATCTTCGGAGCTGCTGATCGGATTTCAAAAATTCTTTCCGAGTTACATTGGATATATTTGATGTTAAACAAGAAATTTCACGCGAACGAAATCGCGGGCAGAAGTTAGGAAACATAGAGCCTTCTAAACGTTTCTGGAATTATGTTTATCTCAAGTGATTTGATTGGATGTATGTAGTTACTTTCGCTAACCAATCACAACAGCGAGTTTTTGACAGCCCATTAATGAACAAGCTTTTAGAAATTGTTTCATTTTCTGTCACCATTATTTTATTAAACAATAAAAATATTATTTTGCGCGTATTGCAAAAGCTTTGCTTCATAAACATCATAATACAATTTGTATACAAAGTAAGCCAATTCATAGCGTAAATTTCGCTTCCATGCAAATCATATTTTTATTGGTGGGGGAGATTTAAATCCTGAAAATAAAAACTGTATAAAATATGACAGATTTGAGGTTGAAAAATGAAAACTACTAGAATTTCATTGAAATTCGTGTTTCTATTCATAGTCTAAAAAATCCTATTCGCAAAATTGTTTATTTGATTGTCAAAATAATATTTGTCTGACAACTAGTAGTATAAAAAGCATGATCAGCTTATAACGTTCCCACTACTGGGACACAGGCCTCCTCTCTGTGGGAGGGAGTGGGCTATAAAGCACCACGCGGGCCCAGTGCGGGTTGGTGGATGACACGTCTTTGAATTTTTTTTTTTTTGTCGTACATGCATTTTTTGTAAATGAAATCTTCTTATTGGTATCATGGCTCTGTCCTAGTCAAGCAGTTCGTTACATAGTCTTGTTAACACCCATTTTCACCAACTCACGGAAACATCTCAATGAATGCCTAAATATTACAGGACAGATAGATTTTCAACCCTCGGTGCTGACCCGAGCGTTGAAATGCAACAGTGCGCTCTCATTTTGTTTTAGATAGTGTTAGGGTAATTACATACCACACATGGCTCACTGCGACACCTCGCAGTCGCGGCGTAGCTCGCTACCTCGATAGCACAAACAAATGCATGCTAATAGATAGGTACGCCATATGCCAGGCATCGAGGAAACCCCCCAAATAGCCCGCGATGTATCGCAGTGAGGTATCCTTCGGCATGTGCGTGCGTGTCTATTAGAATGCATTTGTTTTACGTGAAGGTAATGGTTCCAATTCTTTTGTTCACAAACTAAACTAAATTTAAGTTCAGTGCATCTTTTTCTTTCTATTTAATTAAGAAAAGGAAAGAAGATAAATATTAGTTTAGTCCTGTCAAATTAAGATAATCCATAGACAAGTTTTGACGTGATTAAAAAATTGCCTACTAAAAATACGTCAATTTACGTCAGGCGCTGACTAATTTGACAGGACTAAACTAATATTTACCTTCTATCCTTTTGAATTTGAACTTAAATTTAGTTTAGTTTGTGAATAAGAGAATCGGCGCTGTTATCGAGGTAGCGAGCTGACCCGCCACCGCAAGGTGTCGCAGTGAGCCATCTTCGGCCTTTAGTGAAAATGGGCATTAATCAACCTCCGATCTCCTTAATTAGGAGAGACGATAGTAGTGTCCTAAGACCAATTCTACTGAAAAGGACATCTATTTGTCATTACGACAGAGTAGGAAGAGTGCCTAAGGAATGACAGTATCGTTACGTCAGTCATCTATTCTGTGTGTCATCTATTTTGTAGGTAAGGTTATGTTCTACGTGTGTGTGACGTCATACTCACTGTTCTCGCTGGTGGAGTTGGTTGTGGTGGTGGTAGTGGTGGTGCCGTCACCGTTGGTGTCGTTGACCATGGTGCGCGTCGTCGTCTTCACCACCATGGAGGACGTGTTCACTTGCGAGTTCTGAACGTGGAGGTTTTTGATTATATCAGGAAGGAACTGTATGACTAATTTCTTGACAGTTTAAAAGTACCAGTCGACTATTAAAAAGATTGATTAGCGTTTGGGAAAGCGTCTAAGCGTCATTGGGGGGTTTAGAGCTCAGTGACAAGTCACTGGCCGGAAAAAGATTACACGCGTTCATCTGACAAGAACTTGTTCAAACATGTCCGAACATTTACAGAAAAAAGTGACGATACGTATGACAAGCATACCGTATCTATAGCTAAGCAGTCGGTGCTGTCACCATAGCTGCTGATTTAAACCTTTTCATCCTTACTCACTGGACCTTTCACCACTCCTACTCCGTATAGCCCAGAAGGGAATGGATTGAGTGCATGTGTAAGGTTGGCTGGTAGACCAAGTTTCGTGGCAACTAGCCCACATTATAATAAATGCATTTCCACTTTTGACAAAAAACTGCCAGTAAACTGAAACTTCACTAAGGTTTTATCTATCTGTCACAATGGTTTTGAAAGCAAAAATAGTCCTTGTCGTTTTTAACCGACTTCAAAAAAAGGAGGAGGTTATCAATTCGACTGTATTTTTTTTTTTTTTTTTTTTTTTTTTTTTTTTTTTTTTTTTTTTAATGTTTGTTACCTCATAATAACCGACTGGGTGAACCGATTTTCATGATTCTTTTTTTATTTGAAAGCTGGTGCTTCCCGTGTGGTCCCATTGTCACCATTTCAATATCTGATGGTGGGATCTTGTAGAAATCGGGGGAACTCTTCAATAAATAACAGCAGATTAACCGCGATTGTTGCTATAGCATATCTAAGCATTGTTTACACCATCACACAACATAATATCACGCCTGTACTCACTACAAAGGTTATATTTTTTTTTTTATGATAACAATAATTACGCAGTCGCACAACATAACATCACGTCTGTACCCTATAAACGCAGATGCAGCTTCCTGTCACTGATATTTACATAGCAAGTAGTGTTTATATGAATTTGACTGGGGTAGATATAACTAAAAAGTGAAAAATAAAAAATTTTATATGTAAAAAAAACAACCGACTTCCAAAAAAACACTACAAAGTGAAAAATAATTTTAATTTCGGAAGTCGGTGTCAAAAAACCAAAATGCGGAACCAACGACACCGACTTCCAAAATTAAAATTATTTTTCACTTTGTAGTGTTTTTTTGGAAGTCGGTTGTTTTTTTTACATATAAAATTTTTTATATAGCGTGCAAGTAAAGTTTAAACTAAGGGTGGTAAGCAATTACGAGGTCGATTATACCACCAGAGAGTATTCTATCTATCGTTACCTGTAAGTTAATATTAAGCTCGGGCGCAGCTTGTGATTCGGGCGCGGCATTAGTGTGGTCGCGCACTGAATCCACTGTGATGTCAGCAGATACTGCGGTTACGTCGTGCGGTGCTTCTACCGTCTCCTCCTGTGACAAGAAATAATGATTTTATTAAGTAGCAGTTTGTCATTTATTTGTTTTTTAAATTGAAAAGATACTGCGAAACGAAGGCCCGTTTGCACCACAAATCACTAATGCATTTAACGCTAAAAACATAATTCTGTCTCTATCATCTTCAAAAGATAGTCAGAATTAGAACGTTTTAAATTCGTTTAGCACAAATTGTATTTAGTGATTTGTGGTGCAACCGGCCCTAAAGGGCCTAAGACAAGGGAAATCCTACTTTAACGCTATGCACGTTGAGTTGCACTTTGCAATACTAACCCTGTGTTCACCGTTAGTTAGCGGGGGCTCTTCGACCGCCCCGCGCAGCGCGGCCGCCCACGGCGACAGGATGATGTGGCATTGAGCGATCGTTACCTAAAAACACATTATTTAATTATTCCACAAAAAAACTTTACATGATTTTTTACATGCTAATCAAAATTAATGTTACAGAATTAATGGAAGTCTTTTCAATCCCAATACGGAAGCTGGTCATCTTTTTCAAATGACAATCTTATTTTCAGTCTGCATCAACCCACTGCTGGGCAAAGATTTACTTACTAGACGAGACAAAAATATAGAATAGAATAGAATACCCTTTATTATATACACCATATAAATTACAGACATAAATATAGAAATTTTACAAAGGGTGACACAATGGGCGGTCTAAAATATAAAATTTTCTTTTAGATATTAAGCACATACCTTCGTGGCCGAAAGCGTAATCCGTTGTAATTCCGACGAGGAGTGCAAGTAGAGAGCTTCGCCTCGTTTCGAGAAGCATAAACTTGAAATACCACTGAAACAAGAAAGTGTAGTTAAGTTTAAGATAAGAGATTCCTATACACAGAAAACGTAATTAAGCCGTGTTTAGACTAAAAAAAACAAGTCTTATATACAGGGTGTCCCCGAAAGAATGGATCAAATCGAATAGGGGCGTGGGCAAGGTCATTTCCAAACTGAACCCTGAGAATGTCAGTGATTTTTTTTATGGTTGAAAAATGATTATCAATTTTTGTATTTTTCAATCACTTCGCATAGTGCTCAAACAAAAAAAATCATAAACAAAAACTATCAGGGCTATCAATTAAATTTTTTTTCAGCACGTTGTAGAAGAGTGGACATTTCCTGTGGTAATACTTTTACGCAGCTAGAAAACGTGTTCAATAAGAAAAAAACATATACTGCAAAGGCTACATGCTGGCAAAAATTTTATTCAAATTTCGAGCAAAAATTTTATTCAATTGTACCGATTTTCTCAGGGTTAAAACGTTTGGAAATGACATTGCCCACGCCCCTATTCGATTTGATCCATACTTCCAGGGACAGCCTGTATTTAAATTAGTGTTGTAAGATACGAAAATGATTATCACTTTTGAACTTTTTCACATCGAATAATGTACTTGTCTTTATCACTTTATTTTAGAGTAGCGCCACACAAATGTTCAGGTCGGCTTATTCAATCCAGCAGTATTCGACTTGTGCCGATCAGCGTCCGGTATCTACTTTCGCTTAATCTTGTGTGGGTCGGCTCGGCTCAATTCAAGTCAACCAGAGTGGCTTTTCTCCGAATGTATATTTTATATATTTGAATTTGCCGTTGAGCTGTACCGAATTACGCCGACCGGATCATGTGTAGAGCATCCGTTAGGTTTTAAGTAATCAAAATAGGCCATAGAATAGAATGTATGAGTGCCTCACTTGATGTCCTCCTTGCGCACGGCCGCGGCGTTGAGCTGGCGCCGCAGCTCGGCACTGAGCACGACGCAGTCGCCGAGGTTGGTCAGGCACAGCAGGCACCACTCGCGGTGCCGCGCGCCCGCCAGCCCGCACTCGAACCACGCGAATGCTGTGCGACGCACCTACACAACAAAATTACTTTAATAATAATAATAATAAAAGTAAAATAATAAAGTAACTTCTGTCACCGGCGGATCACTATTTTTTCTATATTTTTAAATGTATTTTTTATTCTGTACTTATAAGAAATATTTAAAAATATAATAGAATAAGATAAAGAAATGAATAAACGACATAATAATAATAATAAATTTATTTCAGAATTTGACTTCCATATATTTGTTAGTAACAATGTTCTTAGCCTAGTGTTAGTAAAAGTAAATTAAAATCCGAAGAAAGAAGCCGAACAACAGTCATTTATACAACGTGTAACGGAAAGGGGGTATCAACCCTGAAGGAGGTGAATGTGCTCATGAAACTCAACAACTTTCCCCAAAGAATATAGGTCGAAATATGAAAAAAAAAATTTGGCCCTCCCTTACAAAACAGACTACCAGCTGATTGATTTACTATGGGAGGGCCAAATTTTTTTTTCATATTTCGACCTATGTTCTTTGGGGAAAGTTGTTGAGTTTCATGAGCACATTCACCTCCTTCAGGGTTGATACCCCCTTTCCGTTACACGTTGTATAGAAATTTCAAACTGAGAAAAAATGAGGGTGAGGTACACGTCTGCCTAAACGTTAAGAGAAAACACGAGTGATATTAAGTTCCAATACGCAAACCGAAAGTAAAAAGCGAAGTACAACAATGGCGCCAATTCCCTTGTTCACAAACTAAACTAATTTTAAGTTCAGGGCATCTTTTTCTTTCTATTCCATTAAGAAAAGGACAGAAGATAAATTTTAGTTTAGTCCTGTCAAATGAATGTGCACCTAGTATCGATAAAATTGACTGATATCGGCAACTCTACCGAAATTTAGTGAAATTATAAATAAAATAATTTTGTATTTCTATTGTTAGTAGTTTAACCGTGAACCATGAACAATCAATTGAAACCATGGATTTAGCTTTTGACGTTTCATGTGAAATAAAATATTTTGAATTTGAGTGGAACATACCCTAGCGCCCTCGTGCGCGGTGAGCTTGTACTTGTTGTGCGGCTTGAGCGAGGGCAGCGTGAAGATCTTGAACTGTTCCTCCGACGTGATCACCACGCGGTGCGTGCCGCTCTCCGGCAGCGGGGACACGCCACGCTCAACCTAAGGAAAAGTGATTTTTTTTTTCGTAATTACACCTCTGTTTACTAATAGACGGACATTCAGCAGTGCTATTCTGTAAAAATCTCACCGTGATATTCATACTGCTCTCTTCACTTATGAGTTCACGGTGAGATTTTTACAGAATCGACCGGCTATTCTCACATTCCATATTACCAAGGACGCATAATGTTGATATGTTCAGCAGAGAATTCTACAGCCTACTATTGCAACTACGTACCTCCAGCGGGTCAGGCAGCGGTACGGCCGCCCCGTCCAGCACAGTGATGCCTATGACCGGGGCCCTGTGCTTCAGCTGTATTTCCTTGGCTAGTTGGCATGTGACGGGCTCGTCTTTCCTCTTGTTTGTGTTGGGCACGGTTATCGTGAACGCGTATACAGTTCCGTTGTTTGTGCCCGCCCAGAGGGTTGGTGTTGAATTTTGTGCTGTAACAAAGGTTTTTTTTTTTAATGTTTAGTAATAATACATTTTTGAGGGGGAATTTGTGAAATGTGTGAATGATTGTCTAAAAGATAATATGGCTAGAAAGGAGGTGATTACCAAGATAACGACTGATCGAGATGTATATTGACCTCGTAATAAAAAAACACAGTAATTTCAGTTACTGTTTAACTGAAGATTTTGTTGTGTCGACCCCAAATATATTGGGATAATTAAAGGGCAGGAAGAATCCGTTAATGTTCAGTGATTACAAATTCTATGTGAGTATGACGGTTATGGAGACAGCTAAGTGTTGACACCCGTGGGCGGCTTCAGTTGCCTCTGCTGTCAACGCGTGCCGCTCGCGTGTATGAACACCAAGGACTACTAAATTATTTTCTTACTTTTGTAGGTACGAATAGAGAGAAAATATTATGTATAAAATAATAATTATAAAGTATACTAGTGTAGGCATTGAATTTAAAGTTTTACGCACTGTTGATAAGGAATGTCCTCGCAAAGTACAGACAGCGCACCATGGAGCCGAATCCGTCGTCCGCAGGCCGCGCCTCGATGGCACGTTCTACTGGCTTTAGCTCTGCGTCTGTGTCTGAAGCTGCTTTGTCTGCCGGCTTCTTGGGGATTGGCTGCAAAGACAGAAGGCATATTTAAATCTGAACCACTAGCAGAGTCTAAAGAAGGTCTGCTGAGACTATATCATTGTAAGAAGATGATGAATTGATTGATTGAAGAAGATGTAAGAAATAGGCCGCGACCTGTTTTTCTAAGTAAATAGAGACGGTTGTCTCTAACAAAACACACCTAAAAAAAAAACCTTAATACCAAACAAGCCAAGCCAAGACAGGTTTAAGTCTTAAAGTCTTATAATTTAATACAATGTTAACAATTTAGTCAGCCGTAAAGATTGATTTTTTGGAAACCACTAGTTATTAAAATTAGTTGCGATTTGCCCATTGATTAAATTTAGTAAGTAGATTTTTTGTAGGGCTCGGTGAGTCATCTTGCATTTTTGGCGTGCCCATCCCAATGTATGATCATTCTCAATAGATACAACTACAAGAGCTACGCATACTCACTTGTGTCGGTGAAGTAGGGCTCGATGTGGTAGTTTGACGTCGTTGTGACCTTCCTTTCCGTAGTCTTCTGAACGACTCTCTCAGCGACTTCTTGAACGACTTTCTCCTTGAAATTGGCGTGTCGCCAGCACCGGAATGGTCTGGAGAAAATAATTTATTACATAAAGGTATTACTTATATTAGAAAGCAAGCGTCAGAGAGAATCTGTGATCATCGATGCTGAAATGACCTTGATCTTTTTGGCGCAGCCTTGAAACAAAGGTTATTGTTATTAAAACATTATATTCACTTTTTTTATTTTGTTATTTGTATTTTGTGTTTCACGAATTGTGTCCAAATAAACTTTACTTTCTTTCGTTTGGTACCCCGTACCCATCTGGAACCGGTAAGTACCGGTACAGGACTTGTACTTTTGGAACCCTAAGAACCGCTAAGTACCGGTACAGGACTTGTACTTTTGGTACCGGTTCCAAGTCTTGCACTTAACACAATCTCGTGTCAGTCCTCGCCCCGTACCGTGCGGGTTGAGCGTGCACTTGTGCAGCAGCGGCCTGGCGTTGGGCGCGTCGAGCAGCGCCAGGCCGTGCGCCGTGCCGCCGCACAGCAGCCCCCACTCCCACTGCGCGCACAGCGCCGTCACCGCCGCGGGCGGCACCAGCTGCACCACGGAGCTCGCCTGGGGAGACACATACTTACAACATGAGGTTTACTGGTAGAAAATGCCCATGGCAGTAAAGTCGCGTCTGTACATTTATGTGCTTCAAGTATTAAATAAATAAACATGTTTACAGTGAACCTAAACTTGACTTTCACAGTAGAAATCCGAAAACTTAAAATACCTGAATAAGATATGACACAATATGCAATATTACGAGACTCACCTGGTATCCTTGTGGGAATGTGAGTGATCCTGATCTGAGCGTGAGCTGGTCGTGTCCCTTCCACACGAAGCCGTCGCGATCCGACACGATGTTCACTGTCACAGACTGGGAAACAACAACTTATATTATAGAGAGCGTATTTCATAGTCGCCTCCGAAAGGGTGGGCATGGCAAGAAGTTCACCCACATGTATCCAGTAGTGTTAAAAGTTTCATATTATAAGACGAGTCATAAACTGGGTACAATTCTAAACTCAGGGCCGTCGAATTTTCTAATGAAAACCCTAAAAACAATTTGACCAATCTTGGAATCGAACTCTAAACCTACTAGACTGAAGACTAGTTAACTTTAAATTAAATTATCAAGTGGTTAAATTACACGACAGGCAGGAGATTTTTATAAAATTATGTTGTATGTACCTTAACTTCAGCAGTGTTGGAAGACGTCTTGAGGCTCGCGACAACTATATGACCGGCCGCACCGCCGATTGTCAGCATTCCCGATAATGGGCACAGGATTACCTAGAGAGCACATAAAATTTTATTGTTACATATTCACAATATTTTCTTAAATAATAAATTGATCTACAAGCGAGTTTATTTTTATGATCCCAATGATACACTGACAAAACATAGATTTTTGGCAACTTGAACACAAACTCAAAGCATTTATTTAAAATAACCAATCACAGGCACTTTTCAATTGTCAAGGGGTCGGTTAGCCATAAAGATTAAGCTAGTTGACCATTCCAAAGAAACTCCACGGACACTTTTAAATCAAAATAATATGATTACAATATATTGGTTACATCATTCAAGTTGAAAATGCACGTTAGAACGATGCAGAACGTTAAAGGCGTCCGTAATGAAAAGATAAAAAAACCAATTCAAATATTAAATTAGATAATAAAATAAGCCGTGGCAGCAAAGATGACCAGTCCTTAGTGATGGCGCCCGTTCACGAACATGATAAAAATTAAAAACTTCCAAAGCTCATTAAAATACAGGTGAAAAAATCAGTTTTGTGCGTCAAAACATAGGCTTTATTTACCCTAAAACAGACCTACTGTAATGCTTTTAATCTTAAATTATAACAGTAAAAGTTTCAGTATCATTATTTATGTTTATTCTTACCCTTTTAACAGCAAGTCGCGGGTCGTCGCTATAAGGGTCGAAGGTGCCAACCCGTCTGAACGGAGGCCATTCCTCTTCGTCGGTCTGACTGTCGTTGTTCTCACCTATTTCTTCACCACTACACATAAAAATAATACATTGATTATATGGAAATGAAGGTGGATAGTAGTCCCTGGCAAAAGCGTGGTTAAATATGTTGGCAAATCAACGCGGCTGCGAAAATATTGCGCGAAACAGAACCGTGTTTCGCGACGAAAGCACAAGTGCGAAAACGTGACGATGCCCAGGAAAGTAACGTAAAAATATTTTATTATTTTGGTTGTTCATCAAAGTTGCCTTTTTGCGATACTCAGTTGAAAAGAGAGGTCTTATCCGGGGACCACGCGGCACAAAGTTTCAGGCAAAAGTCATGAAAATGAATTCACAATAAGTCCAACGAAAGCTGAGAAATAAATTTTGGACTGATAGTGAACCAACCAGGCCAGCTTTTTATTCTTCTAGCTTTCGTTGCACAAAGTCTAGGTAATGAACAATGGACTACCAACTAGACGTAATTTATTTCTTGATTACGTTTAGTATTCGCAGAGAAAGATGAGATGTATTAAAAATATCAAAAATGTAACAGTTAATAACAATAGTAAGAAAAAGAAATAAAAAGTGAGACAAAAAACTAAACTATTTATAGAAAAGTCAACTAGTAATATCCTCAATATTGCGTGCATTACTTGTTTATGAAAACCAGCATGAATATGCCTGGATTGAAGAAAAATAAATAATATAAGCATGCAGCTGGCAATAAAATAATTTTTCATGCTTACAACATTATCTGTTACCTTGTGGTCGACCGTTTGAGCCCACTTCGTTATGAGCAAGCAATAAGCAGAGGAACAAATCGTTAGCTAACGTTAAAGGCGTCGACACACAGTTGGCATTAGGGCTATAAGACTAAGGTGATTCGATAGTGAGTTCTTGGTTTTATTATTCACTGATCCGTGAGGCAAAATGTCAAGAATTTCCGAAAAGACTGGAGTTAGGCCAGGAGGATGATGAAACCATCATTTCAGAAATATCTGAAGGAAACTTGACAAAGGAAGACGTTTAAAGTTAGACATATCCAGAATATTTTGGCAACATTTTGGTGTCACACTAAAGTAAATATTGAAGAAATGCAGAGATAGTATTAAGGCGAAAGCCCGCGAAGTTCACAGTCTACCTTAGCGCATCCTTTTAATAGTCGTTTAACTATAACAGATATTCACTGGGTTGCTTTGTGACAAGTGTCAAGAACACGCCATAAAACATCTCAACAATTTTACACCCACAATGTCCTCTGTGTGTCGAGGCCTCTATAGCAAGCTATGGTGACTAGCAGGCTATGTAGTTATCATTTGAACAAACTAGAGATTTGTTAGAAGATTCTAAGTATTTCAAATAAATATTAAGGAAGCATTTAGAATTTAGACTATTTTGCATTTATTTAATTTGTCATATTGTCGATTTACAAATGAAATTAGTAGGGAGTTAGTTAACTATTATTAAAAATATTTCTAATGAATGATTAACCACGAAATTGTTACTATTTAAAACCTGTATTTCAGCATTTTACCTAAGATTTTGTCGTATATTATAAAGGCTGTTGATTTATTTACCTGCAATAGTTAAGAGGTGATTCTACCCATCATAATGAACAACTTTTATGCGAAAACAATGTCCCGGCTCGTTAAAAAGTGAATGAGTTTCCACAATGCAGGTTATGAAGTGTTTTTTTTTCAAATCGCATATTATTCTGCCTGGCCTTTTCTTAACTATGTTAGGGTCTGCTTCCAGTCAAACCGGATGCCGCTGAATAGCAGTATTTTACATAGAGCGACTGCCTATCTGACCTTCACTTCTGACAACCCGTAAGTCTGTCAAAGATCCAGGAATGACAGCCAGGACCAACGGCTTAACGTGCTTTCCGAGGCAAGGCCCCTCCGTGCCTTGGTATGTAAAGATGGTAACCCGTACATGGACCAACAGAGGCAAACGTAGTTTAACCTGATCGATCGATCCATGCGGCTGTTATTACTTGGCCACAAGGTCTTTAATCTATATCATAAAATCTAACGGAAAAAACTATTCAGTATGAATGGTAAACCTCTTCAACGAAAGTAGGTGAATAAAGCAACAGCTCATCGAAACATCATAATCAAACAGTATTCCTGTTTCCTCACCTGAACAGCTGCGACGTGGTATACTTGTACAACGGCGTCATGGCGACGCCCGTGACGTCCCAGAAGCGTACGGAACCGTCTTCGTGTCCCGTCAACAACAACTGACGTTCGGCGTGTTCGCTGGACTCTGTGATGCCGCCGGATATCGGCCACGCGCTCTCGGAGTACATGTTGTCGCTTTGCTCTTGACCTGTGGCAAATAAGTACTCGTCAAATTGTCTTCAAGTAGTGAAGCTGAGTCTGAAGCTGGAAGCCTTAGACGGAAGTCAGAACATAATATTAGGACAAGATAAAGAAATATGTGCGCTACAAATCATGTCAACGTTTTTCTTCTTTGTTTGGACTGTGTTAGTAATTTTGGGGAGCCCTCAAACGAGTTATGCTTTTCTCAATTTCTCTATGCAATACACAATTGCTCTACACTTGATTCATGGATATCATGGTACAGTCAGCAAAACAAAAAAGTATGCATCCTGCAACCACTATAGATTGACCTACTTGTATGAGTTGTCAAGTTCATAAAATTAACATCTGAAGACACCTTTTTGTAGGTTCACCTGAAGACACTTTTTTTAACTAGATTTACAAGTAACTCACCAGCAGCTACAATGTTGTCGTACACATTGGAGGCCACGTTGTCGACCAGCTGCGCCGTGGTCACAGCGGACGCGTGGATGGACACGAGGTAGGGCAGGCGCAGAGGGCGCCAACGGTCGTCGCACAGGTCTATCACGACTAGCTCTTCTTCTGCTAATACCACCTGGAAGGAAGGTAGGTGTTAGGGTATGATATTTTTTAGACCTACTGGGGTCTCATCGAAGTGACTCAGTGAGAAAGAGATGGAGCTAAACAGAACTTATAGCGGTATTCCTTTTTCAAACTACTATAATGATGAACATTTTAAAGTAGCTTTTAATCGCGCCCGGCAAGGGCTTTCTTGGTATAGTAGAAGATTAGTATACTAAAAGTTTCCGTAGGTAATTAAAAAAATAATCACAAAATGAATTATGCCTTGGTAAGTCAGATATAAACGGTAAACGAGGAGCATTTAGTTAAAGGACTATAAAAAGAAAAATAGGCTTATTAACTTACTAAAGCAGCAGCGACTTGGTTTACGGTTTGTAGTAGCATCTGCGCAGGAGTTTCAGGACGGTCCTCTTGTAGCGGCACGCCGTCCGGTGGCACGGGCGTCGTTGTGAAGAAATCGATTACCTAAAAAGCAAAAAAGTATTATTACTAAATATAAATAGAAAGTCTTTACTTATGGTTAAACATGTAGACATATTCTAAAATGTATAAACATCCTATGTTCAGTGTTTCTGGAAAATAAGTTTCTTGACTTTGACTTTTATACTAGCCGACATCTCAGTATTCACCAAAATCAAAATTTCATTTATTCAAACTAGGCTGAGAATCAGCACTTTTCGAACGTCAAAATTACAAAAGACAGTCCCCCAAAACGGCCGCTCTTCACCACTTCCTAGTGCTTTCGCTGGGGAGAAGTGGCGCAACAGACTCCCCAGCAGCACAGCTGTCTGTTCACCCACTTTCTAACCATATTATATGTCACACAATTCATTCGTCGTATCTTTAGTCTTCCCCTGTTCTTATTGCTTTTATTGACTTTATTGTAGCGTTATTTCTTCTTTACTTACTCGACTAGTAAAATCGAAGGCAACGTGTTTCTCTCCCTGTTGTACTGTGACAGTGTATTTGTCGGAGTATGAAGCTCGCGGCATACCACCTGCAATCAAAATTGTAGTGTTTAATGATAGTGGAATGTGAGTAAAAAGTAAGGAAGAAAATAAATGTATTTGCCTCAAGTTAATATACACACTAAAAAGACAAGGGACACATATTCATTTAAATACTGTGAGTGTGACGCGAACTGGTCAGGACTCGGTTAGAGTCCTTTCAAAGATTTGCCCCGAGATTCAAAACAGCGCTGGCTTAAGAATTAGATTTAACATAGTCAAGAATAAGACGAAAATTAAAGTTTCTGTGACCGTTATACCGTAGGTTGAAAACCTTTATTTCGGATCGATAAGCTATCTATATGATAGCTAATCGATAAGATAGGGCAAAAATACTTCGGTAACCCAGGTACCCTACGTGAAGCGGTCAGTAACATCAAGGCGTTGCTGGCCTTCCTTGAGGAGCTGGGGTGGATCGAATGATCGATTTTCCCACCCGTACGCAAAATACGCGCATTGACGTGGAGTTGCGGACACCAGCCCGTGTTACCTATTACCTAGTTTACCGTCCACTTTCTTTCACAGAAAGCAGGCCAAGCAGCTTGAACATAATAGATAGATAACATAATAGATAATAATAATAGAGATGACTGCACGGTTGGCGCAGCGGTTAAGCGATTGACTGCTGCGCCGCATGTCGCGGGTTCGATTCCCGCAAGGAACAAATATTTGTATGACCTACAAGTAGTTGTTCCGGGTCTGGCTGTTTGTGTATGTGAGTTTAAATGTTTCTAAACGCACCCACGATACAGGAGATATTCCTAGTGTGGGGCAACGTTTTTTTTTTTTTTTAAAAAATAAGATCATTTATAGATAACGTACCTGCATAAATAGTGATCTCATCGCCGTCCACGCTGGTCCTGTTCAGTATCTTGCTGATGGCCTTGCAGGGGTAGGGCCCGTATGGAGTGATGGGTTCCTTCAGCGGCCGGTCGCTGGCGGCGCCCGCCACTTCCCACGTCACATAGGATCCGTCGTTGTGGGACGAGGTGAAGTGCTCGCCTGGATAGAGATGTTAGGTAAATAATATAGGGAACGAAGATAGTTCTAAGGACTGATCTCAGGAGGTCTTGAGAACACATTGTATCGTAAGGCTTTATACCGGTAGCTAAGACGTCCGATAATAGTGGATACATTCTTAAAAAAGCTAATTATTTTGTTTTAGAATTCTGAATATGAGGTTGTGTGTCGTCCAAAGATAACAGAGCTTGAAATACGGATCGCTCATTGCACTTGCAAAAAACCGGCCAAGTGCGAGTCGGACTCGCACACGAAGGGTTCCGTATCACAGTTCGAAAAACGCCGATAAAAACACTTTACTTTATTACTTGTACAGATAGTGCCATCACGAACACGCGCCCCACTCTCTTCCTAATCGTTAGTGGTTATCGCAAGTTAATTCCGCACGTGTTTTAGTTTTGACGATACTCACTAATTACCCACTAATAAGTAATTACTGTGTATCGACAAAACTAACATACTAGCGGAATGTTGCACACGCGCCCCATTCTTCTTTTTAATGCTTAGAGTACTCTAAGCATTAAAAAGAAGAATGGGGCGCGTCTTCGTTGCTGACACTGTCTGTACACACTGCGAAAATATCAACTGTCTACCTATTAATGTTCATGAGACATCGCTCCGGTTTCGGTTTCGCTGGTAGATAGACGGACAGAGGAGGCTTAGTAATAGGGTCCCGTTGGCACTCTGTGGATAGGGAACCCTATCACACTACCCCACCCCTACCCTATTTGCTGGGATTGACTATTTTCGTTACGTTAACATTCTATTTCAACATACCATCATCATTCCAACACAAGCTCTCCAGCTGTTGATTGGACACGAAGGTGTGTGTGGGCGCAGCGGCGAGGCGGTCCCATAACACGACGAGACCTCTGTTGTAGCCCACCAGCAGGCGGGACGGCACTTTAGGGTGCTCGCAGATGGCTTCCACTGCACCTGGGTTCACTTTGAAGTCTTCTGGACAACTGAAAGTTTAAGAAAATGAGGTTAGTCACACTAGAAATGAACCTAGCTTTATTTGCTGAGGGATGCATTTGCCCTACAGTTTGACAACGCAGGCTAGTTAGATCAGATTATTTGGTCCCCTAATACTACCAGGTGGACAGAAGATTTGTTTTATTTTTTTTCTGTTTTCCTTCTTAGTTTTAATCATGATCTGGCAGTTTGAGTAACTTATGCGGCCTACCCAAATGTCCTTTCATTGGTATTGTTCGCCGAATCGTGAGGCTCCTCAAGCTCTGAGTTGAGCTGCATGATTTTCGACAAATGCGTGCACTGATTGGACAAGTCCGCTCAATCTGTGTGGTTCTTTACTCAAATGACCATTTCAGACATAAATCTACATGGTTTTCACATGATCTGACCAAGATTAAGTCTGGACTTTAAAAGAGACTGTGACCTCTGAGTTTGTTTCGGCCTTTCTTCTCAGAGTAGTCAGATAGGAAACGCCGACCTCATCTAGTTTAAAAAAAATGTGATTGACTTGTAAAAGTGTTTGTACAAACCTACTTACAGAAAATAAATCATTTATCATTATCATGAAGGTCGGGAGTAGTCAATTAATGCGAGCAGCCCAGATCTCAGAAGAAGGTTCTCAAAGATGCCTTTGCCCATCAGGGGGCCACATACGCACGATTGTTGTGATGATTCTTCTTTGAGAGACAGCCGTGATTTTTTATTTTTGAACTATTTTTTTTTCTAGAATCATTTTTCAGTGCAAATACAACATTAATAACAGTATTTGTAAACCATACGAATGAATTGAATCATTTGAACCTCGCCGGAAACCACATTCATAAAATCTTTCATGTGTAACAAAACAGACCGACACCTGAATCAGAAATAAATCATTCAACATTTATTTTTTCTCTAAACTTTTTAACAATATTTTAAAAGTAAACTTATCTCTAGAAACATAAAGACTGTTTTATTAGTAAAGTTTTCTAGAAATATACACAATTTAAATAATTGTAGGACGTTTAACCCTTTCCAACCGAATTGAAGTGATCGTGAGTTTCGACTTTACAAAATTCTGAATACGATCGAGCGACTATCAAATTATTCCTGAACCTCACGTATGTGAGGATCTGACTGCTGAAGACCAGGTTGATTGAGATTTTTTCGAGTATTTTTCCCAGGACTTCTGAACACTTTCCAAAGGATTAATAAGTTTTTACTTATCTATGCGAAATTTTTACTCCCGGTTGCAAAGGGTTAAGTAATTTTTTGGTCTACATTTTCATTATTTTTTCTGGATATCTGGAGCATGGAAGGATCGTAGCAGATGGTGTTCTTTAGCCCTTAAATGCATAATGTTGCCATATGGCAACAAAGTACGTCATTTAATTTTTTTAAGAATGTGATAGCTGTGAGTTTCTGAACGCACCTCTTTTTGTCAAAACAATATATATACTCTATGAATATTAATATTATTGTATAATTATTATATATTTATTATCTAAATTCTATAGATAAATACCTATACAATAGCATTTTTTGCAATACGATAAAATAAATCATGCATTTAAGGGTTAATGTCTTCCTAACCCCATCGGAAAAAGACGTGAGTTTATGTACGCATGTATTTTCAGTCTGTACAGCCGCAAAAGGCGAGCGGAAGGCCTTAGATTGGATGTTTGAGGCAGGACTATGTCTAGCAGTGGTATCTAATGTTTGTAGAAATGCTACCTAATCCGTTCTAACGAGCTGTTCCATTAAAGCTCGTATTAAGGTTAATGAAACACGGTTGTGCACTAAGTAGCCTGCAATTGACATGTTTGATATTTTTGAAATAATATATCGAAGCTTTTAGTATTATTTTTATTTTATTTGAATTGCGGGTCTGGGCCCATAGCCTAATGAAACTTGTGTACTTACCACAGACTAAAAATATTTTATTATGAAACAGATAATACAGTTGTAGATGGAGCCACTTACATGTATACTTATTTGGATACTAAAACTAACAAAGGTCTCAAGCAAAATTTAAATGGGATTTTTTAAAAAAATATTCTTAATACTTACTTCTGCATAACAACATCCTGATATATCACATCTTCGGTGACGGCGAACGTGTTAAGGTCCAGATTGTATATGTTCCCGCCCTCGGTGCCGATCAGCAGGTGCTTGCCCGTCGACTCGACACATAGCGACGAGATCTTCTTGTTCTTTCCCTCGAATATGTATGTCTTTAACTCCACCAAGGATTTCTCGTTTATCTCCCATAGGTGGAGGCTGTTGTCGTCGGATAGCGATACTAGTCGACCTGTGCCTGGAAATGAAAATTACATAGTTGATTATAAATGTTGATGATACATGTCATCTACACCCTCCAGCTCATAATCCATTTTTTTTTGGAAACAACATACAGAGTGGCCCGTTATCACCGCGCAAACTGTAACCATGAATTCAGAACATAATTCTAGACCCCCAGCGTAGAAATTATTCGTCAGTTATAAAAAAAAAACAGCTGCTTCATAGAAAAGTGCAATCAATACCTATGTGGTCACAATGAATGGAACAGCATTTTTTTTTTTAAATAACCGGTGAAAATTTCAATGCACTGGGGTTCAGAATTTAATCCATGAATTTATCAATGGTAACAGGTTGCGCGGCGATTTCCTTGCCACCCTTGCCTTGTATATTTTATATATACATCTCTGCTCTGTTAACCGTTAGCTCAGTATTTACACCATTCTAACCATATCATTCTTCCCACGTGACCGTCACCTTTTCCTCGGTCTTTCTTGATTCTTCATCCATATTCATAGACACCTACACTAATAATAAAGCTGTAAATCTACATCTACACTAATAATAAAGCTGAAGAGTTTGTTTGTTTGAACGCGCTTACCTCTGGAGCTACCAGACGAAGTCCCGTGCTGAACTAGCTGGTAGCTACTTATTATGCAGATAAAAATATACTCCTAAAATACTGCTCATGTTAGTTAAATTTGTTGATTACGTGATTCTCGGCCAAAATAGTCCACTTCCCGTCTTGCTACTGATGCTGTCATCCAAAATCCTGGATGACTGATAAAACTCAGATTATTCGTAGTACGTGGGTAGTTCGGGGATAGTCAATTTTTTGCCGGGAACTTTACGATACAGAAGTTGCTAATGGCTGATAAGTAATGATAAACTCGTTATCACTTGGCAGAAACCGATCAATGAACTGTCAGTTTAGCCTTTAGGATATTATTATATGTACCTAACCCGCAGAAGCCAGGTTTACGGTTAGTTCATTGCATTCTTATCATTTCTGCTAAATATTATCTTCCGTTATGATCTAGCAAAATTAAATATCGAAGCAGAATGTTTATATTTGCATTTTCTTATCGAAAAAAAAAAACTGGCTCAAAAATATGTAATAATATCTTATACCGAGTGTCGTATATTACAGAAATACCTACTTCACTATGCTATAGTCAACCTCGTTATAGACTTAACACCCTAAGGTCGAATTTCAAACGTTAAAAAAGCGTTTGTTTTTTTGTTGTAAAAGAGTTTTTATTTTTCACTTTTAAGTTGTACTTACCCCACACAAATTCGTATAACACTACTTGCTATGTAAATATCAATGAAAGGAAGTTATTATAACATCATTAATATAAACTAAGTGGCAAAAATACGTATTATTGAAGCTAACTCAAAAACTAACCAAGCAAAGTTAATAGAAATTTATATGGTGGTCCCATATAAATTTCTATTAACTTTGCTTGGTACTTACCCCACACAAATTCGTATAACACTACTTGCTATGTAAATATCAATGAAAGGAAGTTATTATAACATCATTAATATAAACTAAGTGGCAAAAATAAGTATTATTGAAGCTAACTCAAAAACTAACCAAGCAAAGTTAATAGAAATTTATATGGGACCACCCCTTAAGCATAATACCCTATACATTAAAAAAATATTTTTGGAAATTGATTTACAACTGTCGGAAATATCGCGTAACATACACACAAAAACAATTTCGTTTACTTGAATTTTTACCAGTAATTTTGGTTTGAAAACCAAACTACTGAACTGATTTTGATGAAATTTCTATGGGACCAATCTGAAAGTATATCCTATCAAATAAAAAAAGAATTTCAAATCGGCTTATAAATAACGGAGTTCTGAGGTAGCAAACAAAAAAAAATCAACCGAATTGATAGCCTCCTACTTTTTTGAACTCGGTTTAAAATACAGTCCTTTCAGTTATTGTACAGACCTCTGATATTGCGCAACTGTCAAAATCACAGTGATATTTATTTTCGTTACAATAAGGTTGCTAGCTGTTGGGTTGCCGCCACTGACAAGACTGTCAAAATCACAGTGGTCTTTATTCTCGTTTAAATAAGGTTGCTATTGGTTTGCTGCTATCAGAGGTAAAATAACAGTGACACATACAGTCCTCTCACAGCTATATCAGTAGTTTAGTAGGTTTTAGTTTCAACTTTGGAGAAGTTTTAATGTACTGAGAGTTTTCTTTTCCAAACGTGGTAAGCCAATAACGAGGTCAACTATACATAGCGATATCTAAAAAAGGGCGTAAGTAGGTACCTCGTGAGTGTGACACAGATGAATAATGTCCTAAAATAATTCCTTATCAAAGTCACTCTGGGTGACTAAACGTTTCATAATAAACGAATGCGTGGGCGCAGGCAAGCTCTGCGGCTGTGAATCCCTAACGAAATATGTGTTTTATTCTTATCTGTTTATATTTTAAGACGAATAAACTGTAATTTAATAGAACTGCTCATGGTTTCGAAGAATAATTCTGTTGTGAAGTTTTTATGGAGTTAAATTAACTGTTTGAGTATTTATTAAAACGTTGTTGTTTCAGGTTTTTTTTATCTCTGTAAATACTTATCGGACATATTATGTAGATGTCCTCATAAGATATTTGAAAGCATAACAGCACAATGCAATTAATCAGTTTCATCACCAATAACCACACTGTCTACATCTCTCTATCTGTTGTCCTATCGCAGGTATGCTGGAAGAGATGTTTTATGAAATACTAGCGACCCGCTCCGGCTTCGCACGGGTGCAATGGAGAAACACTGATAAATTGTAGAGCCATTATTTCTCGTAAAAAGTATAGGATAAAAAATGCTTATTGTGGGTTATCCCTAAGAGATAGACATATACCATCGTGGACTTTTTTGTAGACCTTTTTAAGGTGTACAATACTGTAGTACATTATTTTGATCTATCTCGACGGGTTCAGCCAGCGTTTACAATGTAAGCGCAAAAAAATGTGTTTATTTACGACATCACATTAGAAACCTCTAAAATTATCAGTGTTTCTCTACTATATTATGCATGTAGTATACATATAAACCTTCCTTTTGAATCACTCTATCTATTAAAAAAAACCGCATCAAAATCCGTTGCGTAGTTTTAAAGATCTAAGCATATATAGGGACAGACAGACAGGGAAGCGACTTTGTTTTATACTATGTAGTGATAGTGAAGCATCACCTTATACCTATTTTTCTGTTCTGTTTATATAGGTGTGTACAAAAATAGTAAAATAAAATAAATAAATAAGGCTAACCAAATCCAAATACAATAATAAGTCATCCAGCTCCAGCCAGCACGTGAAAACTAACATAACATACCTACTGATTTTATTGATGTCACTATTGGGTTACTTACTGAGAGTTGATTTTACCAAAGTCAGATATCTTTTATCCGTGGAATAAAATTGACGTCTGATAGTACTAGTATGGAAAAAACTGTCAAGCATTTAGAATTTATTCTCAATAAATAAAAGTTTGGTGAAATTCGCCTTAAAAAGTATGACGACGGGAACATCGCTTTTCCATCTCTAAACCAAAATAGGGTCTTCCTCGTTTTAGCAAGTTATCCAGGTCTTATCAGATGCAACGCAACCGTTCTTAGTATGCTATTCGGAGTCATCAAGTTTTAATTGTAGATGCTACTGAGAAAGGAAATTGTCCATTCTCGGCTTGGCGTGGACACGATGCTCGAAAAGAAACAACTTAATCAAAAATCATGTTTTGTTTTTAGACGCTTATTTATTCTAACTTTTTGTATCAAGTTGCGCCCACGAATAGTGTATTTAAAAAGTACTGAAATTGTTTTATTCTTCGACATATTGACAGTACTCGACGTTCACGGTGTTGCCATTTGTAAAATAATAATTTATAAATCGATTCTAATTGTTATTTTTTAAGTTTTACTAAGTCCTCCTCATTCTTTTAAGAGTTTAGAGTCTACAGTCAATTAAAGCTGTTATTTGTAATCACGTACATTCACTCAAACATGTTTTATCCATATAATTGGAAAACAAAAGTATCGTAGTTGGTCATTAAATTCGATTTTTAATCGAATTTAAATCGATTATTAAAAAAAAGACTTGAAGTGACAACTGACATTGACATAATGTGAGTTGTCACTTCAAGTCACTTGTCATGTCATGACTTTGTTTCTATCGAATATTGTTTTGCTCGTTTTACTCTTATTATTGTTTGCAAGTATTGTTTTGGCTTTGAAAATGGACACTGATACCTCATGCGTGTATATATTACACGAAAATAACAGTCAGGGACGAAATTCAATCAAGCAGTACCTATTGCTGCAATTGTATAGTGGACCGAAGAACAGTGGGTTGCTGCGCTCATGAGATGACTATGATTTGGTTTTCAAGCTGGGTAAGGTACCAAGATAATAATATATATCCACCTGTCCAGTTTCTAGACAACATATTACTAACATATGAGTCAGAATAATAATAAAATGTATGAATAGAAATGTGTTTATTTAAAAAAAAAAGCAAGTAAGCAAAACAAGTCTTACAAGCATCGTGATACAATCTTATTACAATATTCTCTTCCCTACTGGAATTAGCTATTAGACATGTATTATATTTATACTTAAAGTGTCTGTTCACGCCGAGCCAAAGTCCCATACTAAGTGGACAATGTCTTTTGCTAACCAAAACACCCTTTTCTATTTTCTGTGGGGGTAAATCCTTATGGAAATCTTCTTCTAGGGCGAACAGAGAATTATGTCGGACTGTTCAAAAATCAAAATCAAAATCAAAATCAAAAGTCATTTATTCAAACTAGGCTGAGAATCAGCACTTTTCGAACGTCAAAATTACAAAAGACAGTCCCCCAAAACGCCCGCCCTTCACCACTTCCTAGTGCTTTCGCTGGGAAGAAGAAGTGGCGCAACAAACTCCCCAGCAGCACAGCTGTCTGTTCAGTTAGAAAATACTTGACTGAATACAATACAAGGTATGCAAAGCAATTAACATTACAAGACACAGGACACTAAATCTGCCATATGTCAGCTAGCAACGCCAATATACCAAGAAATACAATAAAAAACTATACGTAGGTACTCAAGCAAAAATTAATAAATGAAAATTAAATAAAAGCCTCCAGGTATGAAGGGCGTGACCGCTAACATATTTATGCAATGCTGGGTTCTGTTTACATAGCTGTCGCTTGAAGTCACAAATGATAAACTAGGACCATCGAAGGAAACTAAATAAACAAGTTATTACTAATTATAACAATAATAAAACCATGGTCAGCAAGACGACCAGTCACCACAAGCAGCACCCGTTCACGAGCATAACGCAAAGATCAGCCATTACCCCCCTCGCCATATTTGAGGGAAGGAGGCAACCCGACCCCCGACGCTACCGCAAGCAGTGACATCTGAGGGAGCATGACGAACTTGCTGCCGGTTGCTCAGGTAAGAATAATATGATCAATCGTCGAGGTCACTAGCTAACCACATATTGCAATCAACTCATTAGAAAACATTTAAATAGGTTGATTATGTCAATAATATAATAAAAATAAAACTAAACTGATTTGACTTATACAGCCCAATAAAAACAATTGTATAATGAGCTCATAGTATAATAACCTATCAGTAATCTAATTCTGGAGAAAGAACATAAACATTGTCTTGAGTTAATCAGGGCGACCAACTATTCTTATCGTTTAAGTAGTCGTTGATGGAGTAGTATGCCTTTGAACAAAGGTTGGATTTTACTTGAGCTTTAAATGCATTAAAAGGCAAATCTAGCAAAGAAGAGGGTAGCTTGTTATAAAAGGCTATACCAAGCCCAACAAATGAGTTATGAACCTTATGAAGCCGGTGAAAGGGAGCACGTAGTTTGTCCTTATTTCTGGTGTTAACATTGTGAACATCACTGTTTTTAGTATACAAGTGTATATTTTGCCTAATATATATGATGTTGGCAAATATGAATTGTGATGCAACCGTGAGAATACCAATATCTTTAAATAAATCTCTTAGAGAAACTCTAGCACCTAGCTGGTAAATAGCTCGAACAGCTCGTTTTTGAAGGACGAATATATTTTGTATATCAGCTGCTTTGCCCCACAGCAGAATACCGTAGGACATAACGCTATGAAAATAACTAAAATATACTAAACGAGCTGTATCAACGTCAGTGTATTGTCTTACTTTCCTGACGGCGTAGGCAGCCGAACTGAGCCTTCCTGCTAGGCTCGATATATGTGGTCCCCACTGAAGTTTGGCATCTACTGTTATTCCCAGAAAAACTGCTGAGCTCACAGTCTCAAGCGCCTCTTTATCTAAGACGATGTTGGGTCCTAGATTTCTAACATTGGGTAAGGCGAACTTTACACATTTCGTTTTCTTGGCATTGAGAACTAGGTTATTTGACGTAAACCAATCCGTAACTATTGAGAGTGCACTGTTTACCTCGTCAAAATCTAGTCTATTCCTGTCTACTTTAAAAATAAGAGATGTATCATCAGCAAACAGTACAACGTCACAGATTCCCTTTAAATGGAATGGTAAATCATTGATATAAACTAAGAACAAGAATGGGCCCAGTATTGAGCCTTGCGGCACACCTAACTGAACTGGCAGCGCGGAAGATTTCACACCATTAACATCTACACATTGGAACCTATTATGTAAATAAGAATTTATTACGTTGAGAGCTTCGTTTTGGACACCGTAATGACGTAGTTTACGCAAAAGCGTGTCATGGTGCACGCAATCAAAGGCTTTGGAAAGATCACAGAAAACTCCGATAGCATTTTGCGAGCTCTCCCATGCGTTGAATATGTGTTTCAGCAAAGCAACACCCGCATCTGTAGTCGAACGACCTTTTGTAAAGCCATACTGTTCATTATGAAGGAGGCTATTTAAATTAAAATGTCTTAGCAACTGCTTGAGTATTAATTTTTCAAATATTTTGCTAAATGCAGGTAAGATGGAAATAGGCCTAAAATTGCCAACGTCGTTTTTATTACCTGATTTAAATAAAGGTATGACTTTACTATTCTTCATGAGGTCAGGAAAAATTCCTAAATCAACACATTTATTAAAAGTAACAGCTAGATAGGGGGCTACGATGTCTATTATATTACTTAAAAGTTTAATGGAGATGCCCCAGTAGTCACCGGTGTTTTTAGACTTAAGTAGGTTAAAAACAGTAACTACATCATGTGGGGTTACATGTTCGAAACTAAATAAACGACTACATTGAGGTACACTACTATGCAAAAGGTTTTCAGCTTTAGACGGGGACGAATTTAAGGAGCGAGTCGTAGTTATGGGTATGTTGGCAAAAAACTCATTAAAAGCTTCAGCTACGTCAGCGGCTTTATTAACTAATTTATTATCGACCATAATCTCAAGTAATTTTTCTTGTTTAACCGATTTACCCGTTTCATTGTTAATAATTTTCCAAGTTGTTTTTACTTTATTATTAGAATTTTTAATAGCATCGCTTAAAAATTTTGATTTAGCAAAAGCACTAATCTTTTTAAATAATTTTGAATAATTTTTGACATACTCTAGGAAAGGAGTGTCAAACCTGTATTTTTTCAAACCATATAACTCGTATAGTCTCGCTCTACTTTTATAAATACCCGGAGTAGCCCATTGGTTAAAGCCAACGGAGGATCCATTAATATTAACAGTTTTGGTCTTGAAAGTAGATTGGTACTCTTTTTGCACAACATCAAAAAGGGCACCATAAATTTCATTAGGATTCTCGTGTTCTACTATAGATGGTGTAATTCTATGAACTATATTATTTTTAAACATTTTGCAACGGGTAGCTGTATAAGGCCTGCATTCAATTTTACACGGCTGTTTATGTAATGGCATGGGGAAGCTAGCTAATAAACCACAGTGGTCGGACGTTAAGTCAGTTAAGACTAATTTGTTTTTGGCATCAAAAACACTAAATATATTATCAAGACAGGTTGACGAAGATGCCGTGATCCTAGTAGGTTCAAAAAACAAGTTAATTAAATTATAAGACCTAAACAAACTACTGTTACTGAGCAAGCTTATAGTTCTTACTGGTACCACGAGCCTAAGAACTCAGGATATCACCAACAAGTATCTTCTAAATCCTTGCTAAAAGTGCTGTTTAGTTTCCTTACCTGGTATAAAATGTATTTGTGTGACGGACGCGTCTGAGTTTGTGTGCTGTCCGTACAGTTCGACGCCGGGTCTGCCGTAGACCTTCAGGGCACCGGTGGCTGTTCCTAGCGCCACCACCCGGAGGAGCGGGTCCCATGCTAGTGCTGATGCTCTGTGTGGAAAGCCGTGCTGGACTGTCTGTGGACAAAGGAGAACGGACTCGTTAGTTTTTTTTTTTTGTAATAAGATTTTCGTAAACAGATCAGGGGACATGGCCCATAAGGGTGGATGCTTATACGACGACGACGAATGACGATGTTGAAGAAGGATTCTTGTGGTTGAATCTTTAAGGCGGTATGGTTCTTTTTTAATATGCGACAAATTAAACTTGTTTATATCTAAGAATAAGTGACACTGTGACCAATAAACATCTATGAACTGACGGACAATTCTTGTAATTAAAAACGTTCAAAATCTAGTCGCAGTCTCAGCGACAATCAATGTCGAAAACTTTTCAAAAATGTAGGAAAATTAGAGGTATTTTTGACAGATTGAGACTGAAATCAGACTATGAACGTTCTTTAAAATTAACGAGAATTGCCCGTGAGGTATCTTTCATCAATTCAAAAATAGCGATTATACGTCATCGTATCAGCACCTATATTCCATAACCTTCGAGAAATAAAAAAGTTAAAGGATACAGCATAAGTTATCACAAGGATAGTCTATTTATAGGACAATTACATCCGACCAAATGCGAATAAGCAGGTAATTAAATGATAGAATGGGCTTTTTGTTGCCGTTTTGACACCTCGAATACAATGGAGTGACGTCACGAAACGTGCAAAGATGTCTGACTCATACTAGTACTTGTTATGTAGTACTTACTAGGTAACTACAGTACAGGGAAGTGTTATGGACATCGATTTTGAAAAAAGTCGGGTTTTCCTATAATATGAGACTACTATTATTAGGTATATGTCTTTTGTCTGTTACTAAACTGTTATTACTGTATTCTGACCTATTCAAAGTTAACACTGGTTAACAGTGTATACCTTTACAAAGAAGTAGGGGGAAGAGAAGTCGGGTAATACAGGGAACGAACAGTCGCTACATTCAAAGCATACAGGGTGGTACATCGACGTGCAACCTTTTACCCTATCCTGAGGGGAGCTGTTAATTTATTACGTAGGAAGATTTGAGGGGTTCGAACAAGTCTTATTTTTTCTTACATGTATGTGGGTGGGGTCTAGATTAGGGAATGCAATCTCGTCTCGCCGAGATCCCGATCTCGCGAGATCCCGCCCATATTTTACGAGATTGTATCTCGTCAAATTTCGTACGAGATCTCGCGAGATAACGAGATATCACACTTCATGAAAAGCTGCAAAAATCGCTGAAAGCACTGAAACAGCCCACTGCTCGCTCAACAAATTCTACAACAAATACTTTAGACATTTTAATAAAAAAAGAAATGAATTTGTACGAAGCTGGTGGAGTAAGAGGGGAACTTTTAAACTTCGTACATAACTGCCTCTCAACTGTGGTTCCCACAAGTGTTGAGGCAGAACGAGCTTTTTCAGCAGCAGGGTATTTAGCATGCAAAATCAGAAGTCGTCTGTCAGATGATACTCTCGACATGATGTGTTTTTTGAGAAGCCATTTTCAGACAAACTATCTTGCCTTTCCGTACCTTGATAACTTCATCTGACTTCTACTTTAAACTTTTTTTATTTGATTAATACGATCTCACAACATTTATTTAACAACTTCTGAAGTTAAGTTTTTGTTTTGTTGTATTTATTTACCATAAGTAATGTTCCTATTACTCTTAATTATTGAAACTAAAGTAATAATTTCAAAGGACTAAATATAGATAATTATTGTTTTGTTACCAACATTGTAAGAATTTGAACTGATTAGCTACAGTAGGTATAACAATTATAGACATAAACAAATGTTATTAGAGTTAGAGACAAAATAATAAGTACTCTGTTGATTTTTAAAATAATACATTATTTTTATAACTAAGCAACGCAGTTTCTATTTAATTACATATCATGTCAATTACTAGTTCTTAAAACAAGCATTTGCATATGTTTTAATTGCGATTCTCTCAATCTCGCGAGATCCCGTAATTTGCGAGATCTCGCGAGACTGGGTTTTGAGTCTCGCGAGATCTCGCTAGGCGGAAATCTCGTACGAGATTGCATTCCCTAGTCTAGATAGTTTTTAAGTAAGATCACAAAAGTAAGCAAAAATTATAAGTCCTTTTTTTATATACTTTTTCATTGCAATTTTGGTAGTCTTACGTAACATTGAAAGGGGGAGAGGGATTCATCCAAGTCTTATTTTTGAAACTGGTCAAAATTGTCTTACGTAATAAATGAACAGCCCTGATGGATTCAGTAAGTACCTACATGATTCTGGGCTTCCTAGGGTTGAAACTTTTCGTCGGTTATTTAAAAAAAATAAACAGATGCTCCAAGCATTTTGACCGCGTAGGTGTTGCACTTTTCTATGAAACAGCAGATTTTTTTTCTCTCTAGAACCATGTGCTGAATTCATGGTTACAGTTTGCGCGTCGACCTCCCTGCCACTCTGTACAGACTGTACACAATTTATACTATCTATTACCAGCGTTTGTTTGGGTTTGGTGGTTTATTGGAGAACGAGATCATCCCTTCACAACAGTACCAACCATCAAACTAACCAGCTGAACTTGAAAAGCTACATCTTTACACATTGTTTATCTCAGAAAGTCATAACACCCATATCTTCCAAAACGTCAACCAAACATCTGTTTTAGATTAAAAAAATACCGGCCACGTCCGAGTAGAACTCGTGCACGAACGGTTCCGTTCCGTACTACAAGGCAAAAACGTCAAAAAAAAAAAAACACGGTTCTTGTATGGACCATTTAATTTTTAAATTTATATTATTATTTGTTTTTATACAAGCAATAGAAATACACACTCTGTGAAAATTTCAACTATCTACCTATTGCGGCTCATGAGATTATCCTATACGGTTCTGTCGCTGATAGACAGATGGACGGACGGACGGACAAAGGAGGCTTAGTAATAGGGTCCCGTTGGAAGCCTTTGAGTAAGGAACCCTAAAAAAGAACAGCCAAGTAAATAAATCGTTTTATGATATGAGACGACAGTATATTGTTTTGGTCGCCATGCGCCATCACGTGCGTGCTGTCATTCAAAGTTTTATATTCAAACGCATAATTAGATAACTACCACTTGAGAATTAACAAACGATTACTATAAAAAATAATGACGCTAAGTTATCGACTAAGAAAAGGAACGTGGGAACTCACACGGACAGACAAACGTGTTGTCGGTAAACTGCATACGTATGTAATACTCCTGCGAATACCAGCCGTGCGATTCTGTAACCATCTCACCGTGAAAACTTGGGTGAAGTGAGCGCGGAATGAGTCGTCAATAGTGTCAATCCTTAGCATCAGCATGACTGACAGCTCACTCTAAGCTCACTTCACCTTAGTTTTCACCGTGAGATTTATCCAGAATCGACCGCCTGCAGTCGTTACCTGGGTATTATGTTACGAGTATACTTATTTCTTACGAACGTAGCTAATTCAACTCTTGAGTCAAAGGATTTGATTGGTTGTAGCTATTTCGGTGAGCCAATCTCAGCAGTTAACACGAGTTAGTTTATTGGTGTGAAATTATAACTGCCGCACAGGTCGATCGATCAGGTTAAGCTACGCTTGCCGCGGTTGGTCTGTGGATGGGTGACCATCTTTACATACCGAGACCCCTCCGTGCCTCGGAAAGCACGTTAAGCCGTTGGTCCCGGCTGTCATTCGTAGATCTTTGACAGTCGTTACGGGTAGTCAGAAGCCCGAAAGTCCGACAACCAGTCTTACCAAGGGGTATCGTATTACCCAGTAACTGGGTTGTGGAGGTCAGATATGCAGTCGCTCCATGTAAAATACTGGTATTCAGCTGCATCTGGTTAGAGTGGAAGCCGACCCCAACATAGTTGGAAAAAGGCTCGGCAGATGATGAAACAGCTTGTCAAAAACCAGGTGATTATCCCGTGATTCAAGTCAGTATTCGTCTAGCCAAAATGTTCCCACTGCTGGGGCATCGGCATCCTATCTGTGAGAGGGAGTGAGCCGATATACACCACGTGGGCTCAGTGCGGGTGACGTCGAAGACCCAAAAAAAAAAAAAACTGTCAAAAACGTTATCGCGTTGAGAAGATTTCTGGATTGTTTAAAGTGAGTTTCAAGGGCCAGAAACAGTCATACCTAACCCCATCACGAAGACGGTTTTTTTGTAGAACTCAACAATTAATTTAAAATGTGTCATGCATTGTTGTCAGAGATTAAATAAGTTTCTACGCTTTTGTGTCGGTACGTGGCTAATATGAACGATTTTAAATTAATCACGTACGGTATGTAGGTACGATCAATCATTTGCCACTGCTCTGTCTACTTGTATGGTGGTAGCGCACGAGTATCACAGACTGATACAATCCTATTAACATAACATAGCATCACGCCTGTAATTCTCGAAGGATTAGGCAGATGTATATAGAACAGACGCCAGCACATCAAGCTACTACAATATGTCAAATTTCTTTAACAGATTTTCAACTTTATCACTAAAGCATAAGGTTAAAAGTTGATTGGGAAAATTTGACAGTTTCGGGGAGCTTGATATGCTGGTGTCTGTACATCCATATTTCGCCAGTTATGTTTGAGTCACATGTAATGGGGGCGAGCCTATTATCATCAACCGGTAATCTAGACTCCGGGAAGCTACTAAAAAAATCCAGATTGAAAAACCCAATAACACTTTGCCCAACCCGGGAATCGAACCCAGGACCTCATGCTCAGCGGTAGCGCTTGCAACCACTAGACCAACGAGGCAATCAATCCTATTAAAACTTGTGTAATTGCAGCTCAAACGTGCTAAATGAATGACAGCTATCAATTATAGAACGAAAATCTGAAAAGATGAAAGGATTTCCATACTACGTCTCAGCTATTTTGGGAACTTGTCTAACAATATTTTTACATATCATTGCGCTTAAGTATCATTATGTAGTAGGTAGACCTACTTTGGTCTGAGTGACGGTCATCACGGTGAACGTATAATTCTCGCATTGCATTGAGCTGTAATTACCGCTTTTGTTGGCCGATATTTGACCATAGATCATACTGGTACCACCATATCATTACACGATACTCGGGCCACGTATAAGCCAGTCCAATGGAACACAATAGTGAAGGTATTCCGATGTACTACACTAATGGCGCCTACTAGCTTGCTGTCAAATATTTGACGTAAAAATATTAATTACGATGACTCAGGCCGTAGAACATTAGCAAAACCAATTAAGGTCGATATGAAGTTCACGTTATCGTATGAATCAGCAAAAACATAAGTAAACAAAACGTTTCTTTAATAGACAGGCACTTAAAAATAGCATAGATTTAACTAATTTCTATTTAAAGCAGAGACACAGTCAATATAATCTTGAACTTTATAGCTTCAACACTAAAGTGTATTTTCGCATTGCGGATGCTCTGACAAAAGTTCACAGTTCGATGGGTTCCGATTCGGAATGCTGTCGCATTCCTGATCGCAGTCAGCGTGACCGTCGACCTCAAATGCTTGTTGCTTATCACACAGGTATTGTGTCATCTTCGTTTAAAACAGCTGTTATTTCGTAGAACAGACGGCATTGTTTGAACTGTGAAGTTTCCTCGTGTCTGTGGGAATTTTCCCGTTAGTTATTGGATCGAATAATAGGTATATGTTATTCTTAAGCCCGTACACAGTTATGGGATAAGTCAGTCCAATGCCACATTCAATATCAACATTAGAAAATATCAAGTGATCAACCTTTACTTTTTTTATACCAATACAAAATCACGCTTCGCCTTTCATTATCATCATAACAGTACCTCTGCAAGTACCCATAAAGCTAACAACAACAGCCAACAAACGAGATCGTCGTAAGAGCGCCTAGCATCCATTGTCCAACTTCGACCACGATTGTGTAACAGAATCTGCCTGTAGTCAGTACACGTGCACTCGCCTACAAAGTTCGATAGATAGCTTTGTTGGACCGGTTTACAACAACGGTGGTTCTCAAACAAGTCCCAGCTTTTTATCAAGTTCAAATTATTATCACGTTCAAGCAAAATGCGTGGGAGATCGCCAAGACGAACCTAACCTAAGACAATGGGACATAAGAAGATAGCTAAAATGACAAACACCCTATTTGCGTAACATACTTTCTTTCAAGCGCAATCTGAATCATTTTGAAGGATATTGCTAATCCATTGCTTCATGTGTTCGAAAAATTTGTCGCTCAACAAAGTAAATGAAGCAATGAATGTTGTTGAACTGTCAAAAGGAAAGTCATTTGCTGCTTGCTGTAAGTGTGTTACGCAGTTCAAAAAGTTAGGGCCCCCCGCAGGTCAGAAGCTTTCAATTAATGTTAGAGCAAAATCATCAGGATTAGGAGAAAATTAATGGCGTCAATAAGACATTATTTTTACCTTCGGGGTAGGTAATTATCTCCTTCGCGTATCAAGAACGGAAAAGTTTGAGCACCTCTGGTTCTTAACCGTTACGGGGTCTACCCTGTCATACATCAACTTAAAGGATACAAAGCCAAGACATGGGCATTATTACGAAGTACGAAAGACCATATTCTGTTGAAGATATTGTCTAACGAGATGATAGCTCAAATCTTGCTTTTTTTGGTGCGGTGCAACGCCCTAAGAACGTGCTGTTGTTTCAGATGACCCGAGATCGGAGATTCGCTAAGTTTTCATGAAGATATATGGAGTTTTGATAATCTTAGTTATAGCGAAATTGTTGTTGTCAGGGCGTTTTGTGGAGATAAAATGACACAATTCTCGTAATTTTATGAACATTAACAGTCTGATCTGTCACAATCTGTCAAAAATACCTCGCCTACATTTTTGACATTTATTGTCGCTGAGATGAATGTGCGACTATATTTTGAACGTTTTTAATTACGGAAATTGGTCCTCTGTAGTGTGCTTTAAAGGTTTGATCGTATTCTTTCCTACGAGCCATTGACGGATCCGATACTCAATAAAAAAAAGGTTTATACTGGCACATTGACCTAACTTCCGCTGGGAAAGAGCTTCTAGCATAAAAAATCGATACGCAAGCAGTATTATTGACATTGCTTTCCGGGAACCACCTTCATTGGCTTCTACGACTACCCGTAACGACTGTCAAAGATCTACGAATGACAGCCGGGACCAACAACTTAACGTGCTTTCCGAGGCACGGAGGGGTCTCGGCATGTAGATGGTCACCCATCCACACGCCAACCGCGGCAAGCGTAGCTTAACCTGACCGATCCACCTGTGCGGCTGTTATTATTTAGCCACGGGACCCACCTTGTCTTGACCGGGAGCCACGAAAAAAGAAAAAAAGTCAGAAAGAACGCAAGCCGAAATCGAAGTAATAGCGAGGGCAGCTGATGCGATGCGACGGGGAGGGCAGCTGATGCGATGCGACGGGGAGGGCAGCTGATGCGATGCGACGGGGTGGGTCGGTTTTCATGTGAACGAACTAGCAGGCAGAGAAGCTAGTTACGTATCACACTAATATTGTAAAGGCGAAAGATTGTGAGTGTGTGTTTGTATGTTTGTTATTTCTTCACGCTCAAACGGCTGAAAGGATTTGAATGAAATTTGGTAACCAGATAGTTTATAACCGGGATACTCTTTATCTCGATATTCCCACGGGATCGACACTTATGCGGGTGAAACTGCGGGGCGCAGCCATTGATGTATTAGGATTTTTAATACATCAATGGGCGCAGCTATTAATGTCATAATACAAACTTATGCGCCAGTGAACTAATTACGATTATTACAAACGTCACTCGTTCATCAATTACGGGTAATAGCTGAATGTAAATGCCATCGCTCATTCATATTCATGTTAGGTGAGGAATTTAATCAATGTGCTAACCACATGGGCAATTAGTGTTGCTGATTGTGTATCTGTGGTCATTATGCGCCACTCGGTACATGGGCAATTTGGGGAACCAGCTTATCTGCTAGCTTAGATTGATGAGCTTGAAATGTGTGCTATTGGTTTGAGCTTTCAGTGAAAAGAAGCAAGATACCTAAACTCGTACAAATATTAAAAAGCTGAAGAGTTTGATTGTTTGTTTAAACGCGCTAATCTCTGGGATTAGGAGTCGTATTAGAAAAAAATATTTTTGCATTAGATAGCGCTATTCTTGAGGAAGGTAAATTAACATCACGTTACGACTCTTAAGAGCCGAGCAGAAAGAAAAAGCCAGAAAGAACGGTAAGAGAAAACGAAGTAACGGAGCACAGCTATGTGAAATTATTGTAGCTAACTCAAAAACTACCCAAGCAAAGTTAATCAAAATATGGGACCACCCCTGAGGCATACCTTTTCCATTAAAAACAATACATAAAACATGCAATTGCAGCCAATCGGTGCAAAGCTAAGGTGCATTGAAGAAATGCAGACACCGACTAGAAGCATCATCAAAATTCGCATAGAAATGCCGGAGATGCAGTATATTTATGCATATAACTTCGTACATAAGAATAATTACCTAATATATTATATAATAAACCCTTCCTGACAGTAAGTAGATCACGTTAATGAAAGAACATCAAAATTGGTTCATTGGTTTTTGAGAAAATAGCCGACATACAAACATACTCGTAAATACGGGTCGATTACAGAACCTCCTGTTTAAAGTCGGTTAAAAACAAGAAATTTCAATTTCAATTTCGGGCGAAAGCTAGTTTTTGACATAAGGATGGATGGGGTTGTGCAAAAGAGGATATGGATAGAAAGGGAGTGAATACTGAGATGACAGCTGATAGAGATTTATGGAAGAAGATATGAGACATCCTTAACATATTGGTAAAAGAGCAGAAGGATAAGGACGCGGGTATCGTAAAAGTGAATAAGAATGTGGATTAAGAAACAGCTGTTGATAGCTGGATCTCAAAGCTCATTTAACAGTACGGGGACGTCGTATTAAAGGCTGAAAAACATTCACTCATCGTCTAGTTCATTTCTTATCTAACAGGTCATTCTATGTGTAGATGGAAGAGTCATAAAACCTAGTCAATACCTAGATCTAGGTACAACTGCAGTTAACATCATCAAGTACTCAGTTTACGAGGCACGATCCGCTCGTAAACTTGCATATCACATTAGTCCTGGTTAACTGGAAGTAATACGATTGTTCACATCAAATTGCACTGATATGCCTACGCACCTTGCAATGATGTCACTGTGCCATTTAACAGCTACGGCTTTCGTGCCAACTGACGTCATTTTATGAGGGCGAATTAACACTCGTGTTCAAAACTTTTTGTCGATCGTTTTTTGTTTGCTTGGTATGCATCGTTCTACTTTTTGGTCCTTGCGGGATCGGATTTTAAGTAGGAAGCGGTCACCCTTTCTTTTCCGCTCATAAGTCGTGCTTGGATTATCTAACCCAAAAGTTATGGCAGGTGCATGGACAATAACGTCTCCTTGAATAACGATGACGTCATGTTCCAAAAATCTCGTTGGCCTTACGACTTGGCAGTTGTTTCGCGTAAAACCAGAAACTGGTGATACAATTCTCGGGACCAAACTCTCTATATCCAAAATCTGTTCAAGATGTAGTTAAATTATTTTGTTCTTTCTTCAATCCCAAAGAAAACAGTGTAGGTATATTTATACAGCACATTACGAGTAAACTACGATAATTGGTGAAGAGTTAAAATGCCAAGAGCACCGAGCACTGGTTCTTGGTTAGCAGACACAAAAATAGACAAAGAATGAAGTAATTAGCAGAGATAGCACTTAAAAACGACCGGATAGTGGACAACGATTGTCCCGAGAGTATTTCTAATTTTCATCCGAAGAGCATTACAAAAAAGGCAAACAAATGTTTACGACTGTAGGAGTCGGTTCTTTAAGAATAGACATTTTACAAGGAAACTTTCACTGCTGCAGTCAAGCTGAGTAAAAAACCGGGAAAATATCTCTTCGGAAGACATCAGACATCCCGAGAAGGTCTCAGATATCTGTATCTGTCATTATCATTTCAGAGATAACCTGTCTTTGTAATTATGTCGTCAATAGTGATTAAATAGACAAAGGTGGTGACCCTGGTAGTGGCCTTGACCATTACCGCGGGAGTGCCGATAGTGTAAATATAATTAACGCCCGGAGTATTTATATAATGTCGTATGAATCATTTTGTTCCGGATAACAGAGTTTATTTATCTAGATGTGTGTGATGTGAGTGTCGTAACCCGGTATATTTACTTCGTGGTCGTAACTGAGCGACATTAGGATGGGCCTCATCTAGCAAACACATTGGAAGAAGACTTATTATTATTGTGCAAGACACATCATTTTCTGCACTCTTTAGATGCTGCATCCCAAATAGACAATCTGATTAGGTTTAGATAACCAATATATTAAGATAAAGGATCTAACTCGTAGGTATCTACCGTCTTCCAACTAAGGACCAAAAGAGCTGTTCTGATTTATGTTTCTGACTGGAGACTGCTCGAAGAAATCACAAATATTCTTAACCGACACTGAAAATTCAGTGCAAGCTCTAACAAATTCGGCCCTTGACATCAGAATAATATTAAAAAAGTATTGTAAAACTTCACACGGTACTTATATGGCTTCGGGAGGAAACGGAAATCTAGTCGACGACGCAGTGCGAATTCATCCATACATTATAATGTCAACGACTTTAATAAAACTATAGAAGAAGTCCTTTCTGGTCTGTATCTTTACGGTTTCCTTCTATCATCATCATTGGCATCCTTGTTCCACGGTCTGCTGAGTATAGATCTCCTTGCATTTATGCCATGCTTCCCTGGTCTGTACGAGTCTCATTCAGGTCTTTTACGCTATCTTTTGTAGGTCTTTCACCCACCTGGCTGTTGAGATTTTCCCTCCATAGTTCCATCGAATCGTTAGATACAATTTGGACGAGAAATTTCCAAAATTTTCTGTGATTAACAAGCTCTTCTATGAAATCATTTCGCAAGTTTACAACCACTTCAAAAGTCTGTGCTCCTAATAG
Source organism: Eremobia ochroleuca (assembly GCA_949629135.1). Lineage (NCBI taxonomy): Eukaryota > Metazoa > Arthropoda > Insecta > Lepidoptera > Noctuidae > Eremobia > Eremobia ochroleuca. Next base: position 17,736,161 of record OX451391.1, read on the forward strand.
CAGACGTAATGACATCAACGAAGCTGAGTGATTGAACATGATTGATTTATACAGGCCAAAAATATTGAAGAGGTCAACGAGACGGCCAATTCTTAGCTATCAACAGAGCTTTGATAGAGATGATAAAATGAGTGCATTCAAGGTTGGTATAGATGTGATGGACGAAGAAGACTATGAAAAAGTGCAATCCATAACTGTAAATGATAAACGGATCAGGAAAAAGCTGCGTCGGATTGATAACGATGTCTAGACAAATCAATATTAGCACAAGCTGGTTCTGAATAACGGTGATGGCACAGAAGAACCGTTTTGATCGACAGGTACCAGTATACCTGTCAAAACCGACTCCATAGACAGGCACGTGTAAGTGTTTAGCTCAGCTACTAAATTACTTTTTAATAAGCTTTTCCTGTCCGTGGTATTATTATAGCGGTCTGTCAGCGTGCCAACAAACAAAACAGGCCTTGCATTGCCTCATCTCCCTCACAATACCATGCTTCCGCGGAGTACCTCTTTTTGGAGGTCTACCTCAAGGGCGTCAAGACCCTTCTTGGTGTCGTCTACTGTCCACCCGCCGTTGACTATTTTTCCAACCTTGAATTGGTGCTTGAATCCGTAGGTTCAGAGTATGCACATTGCGTCATCATGGGCGATTTCAACACCGACCTTGCCCATCATACTCCCCGATCCCGTAAACTCCTTCACATCTTTGAGTCCGTTAGTCTTCAGATACTTTCACTGCAACCTACCCATTTTAATATCTCAGGCGATGACACTTGGCTCGATCTAATCCTCACATCCACACCCTCCCTTGTTTCCTCTCATGGTCAGTATCCTGCCCCTGGATTTTCCCATCATGACCTCATTTTCCTCTCATATGTCCTAAAACCACCTAAACCTATCCCAAAAGTTCTGCACATGCGGTGTTTTGCGCGCATGGACGTGGAGAAGATTCGTCAGGATGCTTCAGACCTCAGTTGGGAACACCTGGCTGCGGCGACAGCTGTAGACGAAAAACTGCGCATTTTCGATCAGACGATCCTCGCTCTCTACGACAAACACGCTCCTGTTAAGCAGATTAAACTTCGACGTCCTCCTGCTCCTTGGATGACAACAGGAGTGCGAATGGCGATGAGACGCAGGGATCGGGCCTTTCGTAAATTTAAAAAGGATCGTAGTGAAGAAAATCGAAACTTTTTCAAAGCTGCTAGAAATCGGTGTAATCAGATGATACGCAACGCCAAACGCCGCCATATTCTCGAGAATATATCTTCTTCTTCACCTGCCGATATCTGGAAGTTCCTTGGTACTCTCGGTATCGGCAGACCACGGCATGTGGATTTCCCTAATACGATTGGCCTTGATGATATCAACCGTCACTTCACAACCACTCGTCATTTGGATTCCCAAATGTTGTCCCAGACGGTCGATTTCATTTCTGGCCTAGCGAGTCCCATCATAGAACCATTTCACTTTTCTCCGGTGACCTCGGACGAAATTAAAAAGATTATCCTGTCCATAAAATCCAAGGCTGTGGGCTATGACGGCATCAGTCGTAGTATGGTCGTTTGGATCCTTGATAGCCTTCTCCCTCCGATTACCCACATTATTAACTTTTCCCTTGACTCCGGACAATTTCCATCCCTATGGCGTATGGCCTATGTCCGCCCACTTCCTAAAATTTCAAATCCCTCCCTACCAAGTCACTTCCGACCCATTTCCATTCTCCCGTTCCTGTCTAAAGTGCTTGAGGCCTGCGTACACAAGCAGTTTACGGGGTTTGTTCATCGGAACAACCTCGTTAGCTCTTTTCAGTCCGGGTTCAGGCCTGGGCACAGTACTGCCACCGCTCTCCTTAAAGTGACTGGTGACATTAGAGAAGCGATGGAGGATACCAAAGTTACCGTTTTGGTATTAATCGATTTCTCTAATGCCTTTAACGCCGTCAGCCACGATATTCTCCTTTCTATCCTTTCTCACCTTATGGTTTCGTCCGAGGCTCTGGAATGGTTCACTTCTTATCTTCGGGGACGTCAGCAGTCCGTCCGCCTTGATGATAGCTCGTCGAGTTGGCGTGACCTGGATGCTGGTGTGCCACAAGGCGGTATTCTTTCTCCATTGTTATTCTCCATCTTCATCAATTTTATAACTCAATGTCTTCGGTGTTCGTATCATCTGTATGCTGATGATCTTCAGTTGTATTCAGCTGAGCGGGTAGAAGGTTTATCGGACGCTATAGCAGATGTAAACCGAGACTTAGATGCTATCAAGAAGTGGTCTGATAGTTTCGGGGTGTCAGTAAACCCCTCAAAGTGTCAGGCCATTGTAATTGGAAGCTCACGCATGATGGGTAGAGTGACGCTTAGCTCTCTTCCTCCCCTTATTTTCAATGGTACCGTCATACCCATCACCCCTACTGTGAAAGATCTCGGTTTGCATCTTGACTCGACACTTAGCTGGCAACGCCAGGTCGCTAGTGTTTGTCAAAGGGTCAATGGTACTCTGCGATCCCTGTATCGTCTGAGAAACTTTTTGCCCGCTAAAACGAAAACGATGCTTGTGCAGACTTTGATTTTCCCTATAATCGACTATGGTGACGTGTGCTACTTTGACTTGAATGCGGTTTTATTGGATAAGCTTGACAGATTGCTCAACAATGGTATCCGGTTCATATTCAATCTTAGGAAATATGACCATGTGTCGAGTTATAGGTCTGAGCTCAAATGGATGTCCATTCGCCAAAGAAGAAATTTGCGCGCTTTGACCACGCTTTTCTCCCTTCTCAACTCTCCTACTCCTCCTTCTTATCTCGTGTCTCACTTCCAATATCTATGTTCTTCTCATGCTAAGAATCTGCGTTCTTCTAACAACCTTCTCCTACTTTGTCCTTCTCATACTTCTGACTTTGTTCATTCTTCCTTTCATATTCAGTCCATTCTTCTTTGGAATGCGCTTCCTCTTGATATCAGGACGGCCACTAGTCGGTATGCATTTAAGCGGAAATTGCAGAGTTATTTTCAAAATAAATAGTGTAGAGTCATCTCAACACCTCTCTTCTTTGAATTTGTATATATTTATATATTATAGATATATATATACACATAAATATATATTATAGTAAATCTTATGTATGTGTTTATAACCTATTTATGTATTTGTCTAGTGTTTTATTTTTTTTTATTTTTATCATCGTCGTGTCATCCAAAGCACCTGCCATCTTATCTCTTCACCACCCTTGGTTGACTGGTAGAGAATGCCTAAGGCATTAAGTCCGCCTTTGTACCTTTTGTGCGAGAAGTTTAAATAAATAAATAAATAAATAAATAAAACAGGCTGTATGTTAAACGTTCGAGAGGTTTGATTTTTTTTTATATCAAAACCACTTGAGAAGGTACCTCGGGGCTATAATGTAGATTGTAGAGGCTGTCTGGCATGTGGGTGATGTTGTAATACATATAAATAGGCCAGTGTATGGAAAGGTTTGCGTATTGTTGGAATGTAATTTTTCGCTTCGCTGGTGGAAAATATCGATCAACGTGAGTTCAAGAAACCTGCGATTAGTTGCGTAGCATTAATGAATCAGAATCGATGTGTCGATAAACTTTCAAGTTATTTGATTAGATGGCATGTTATGATGAACGCATTCAGAATACGATGTGTAATTATTGATGTTACGAATTCCATAACCCAGGTCGTTAACATACTATACATAACTAGCTTTTGTCCGCGTGAAATTTCTTATTCCCCCGACCTACCTCGTCGCATCGCTCTATTACTTCCTTTTCGGTTAGCGTTCTTTCTGACGTTTTTTTTTTTTCTTTTTTCATGGCATCTAAGGGTTCTAGCGTGATGTTAATATACAAGGTGTAACTTAAATAACGCACAACCTCTTAAGGGGTCATTGTACTCATCATTATGAACAACTTTTACTATGGGACCAAACCGGAAATCGCGAAAAATAAATCAGCTGTTCCCTACATTTTGACGAGTAATGCGAACATAAATGTAGGGAACAGCTGATTTTTTTTCGCGATTTCAGGTTTGGTCCCATAATAAAAGTTGTTCATAATGATGAGTACAATGACCCCATAAGAGGTTGTGCGTTATTTAAGTTACACCTTGTATAGCCTTCCTCATGAATTGGGCTATCAAATGCAAAAATATTTTTTAAAATCCGACTGGTAGAGATTATCGCGCTCAAACAAACAAACTCTTCAGCTTTGTTATTAGTAATTTAGTATTGATACAGATAGCTTTTAAACTTGGTATCAGATAGTTGTTAGGTATCTGTTTTTCACTCTGTTTTCCAGCTAACTCATTACTTACCAAAATGAGCGATCACCCATTGAATGAGAATGACGTCACCCACGCTACGTAGCACAAGTTACGTTTCGGTGTCACCAGTCACTGGCCGGCTTCCTGCACAACTTCCGCACTCACAATGCGCAGGCGTCGCCATTGTTGCCATCGGCGCGGGCGCAGTGAGTAATCGACTGTACGTGATAACTGCACGCTATGGAGAATTTTACAACTTGTCTACGCTGTCAATTGAGTTTCGAGTATCGATAATTATATAATGGAGACTAATCGTGTATTAACTTGTATTGCATTCATCGTTAAATATACATTATTAGCAGCCTTTAAGCTCACAAGTCACAAAATGCGTTTAGCTCTAAACATAATTTAATTATTCTATCACAGTCAAAGTTAAGGCATTTATTTCACATAAAAGGTACTTTTGAACGTCACAAATTACAATACTCGTAAAATAGAATTGGTTCTAGTCGCCCCGTCTTCCAAAAGGTAGGATTCGTGTGGAGAAGAATGGGCAAGAAATTCCACCGTTACCTCCTCTTCTAAAATATTTTGCATAAATTAATTATATAATAAATATGTGAAGACGATACAACTAAAATAAAATTACTATATCACAATAGGTAAAAGAATTAAAATGAAGTCATGACATATAAATTAATTATGTGATAGATACATGGTGCTCACATATTTACAAACATCGTAAAAGTAGATTTTCATAAAAAAAAAAACAAAAGAAAATTACAAGTAATAAGACAGGGTTTGAGTGAAAGTAATTGCAGAATGTCAATCAATGTCAAAAAAGAATAAATTTTACAGTTAAATTAGCAACTAGTTTGGTTTTGTCTAGACTCTAAGATTGTCCTATGGAACAGGTGCAGGACCAGTAGTACTTAATTTTCAAAGATTGACAGAAACAGAGCGATGTCTTAAATACGTTTATTGGTAAATGTACTTATTAAAGCGATTTGTGGTGCAAGCGGGCCTTAACGGGGAAAAATATTAAACCCATAAATATACATACTATATAACTTTGAGCAGAAATTCGAACTCCTATTCAATGGTCGAGATTGACAAGAAACTAGTAGCTCCCAACCTCCTTTTAAGGTTTATAAAGATTCAGCCACTAATTCCATTAACTATCAATAAATAACGATTAGAACACGCTGAATCGAGTAAGAATAATAGTAATGAATAAATAAACGTTCAATTAGCTTAAGTAATACCAGTAATAGGCGTCTACCCTTAAATGGATGTAGTATTTCCTCTTTCGGTGACTATACTCAGAGGATCGGGCGCATGCGTCCGTGATTGGTCCATTCAGTTGCGCCGGCGCTTCGTGAAATGCCATTCATACGATAGTGATAGGATTTTTGATTTTATTTAAGAGCGAAATTGTAATTTGTGTTCAAAATTAATTGTAGTGAACAGTGAATTATAAGGTAAATGGTGGCGCCTTTGCACCTTTTCTTTGTTTTCGAAAAGTTTAAATAAATAAATAATAAAATGAATAACTATTTAATTTTCCCTTATCAGGTGTGGAAGCCAATTTTATAGTTTACTAACTGTTTTGATTTTAATTCATAAACAATTTAAAAGACTTAGTGATACTGATTTTGCATTTAGTTAAGACTTATCACTAAAGGAATGTCATCGAATACGCAAATCACAGCAAACTGCATTCTAACATTCACAAGGATAGTATTTCTTATAAAACCGTTATAATTGCAGTACTGTCAGGTAAAGTATCAGAAGGCTTGCGCAATCATTCTACGCGGTAGCGATTACTAACAAATTCTACAAAGACACTTTTTCATCATTTTCTCGGTAAGCTGCAGCTAATCTTTTATTTCCAGAATCCTATACAACCCGGATTATGCTTGGAAACATGAATCAGGTACTAGATAAGATAACCTATCCAGCAATATCAATGTAAAACGCAGTGAGTCAACATTAACACCGCTATCAAACAACAAATAATTCTAAATGCAACGCGTGAATCTAAATCTTATTTACTAATGTAGATACCGCAAGACTAGTCTATTTCAGTTACTTTCATAGTATCATGTCTTACGGTATTTTACTATGGGGACGGGCTGCTGATATCGAGTCTATTTTTATTCTGCAGAAAAGAGCCATCAGAGCAATATATGGCCTCCGCAGGCGCGATTCTCTGAGGGAACTGTTTAAGGATATTAATATCATGACGGTACCTTGTCAATATATCTATGAAAACATCATGTACGTAAGGAAAAATCTAAATCTTTTCACTAAAAGAGGTGATAGACACACCTATAGGACTAGAAATAGGGACCAATTAGTTCAACCAGGTTTCAGACTGGCTAAAGTAGACTCATCCTTCATGTACTGTTTAAAATGCTACAATAAAATACCTCCCCACATACTCCAACTCAATGAAACGAAATTCAAATCTTACATAAAACGCACACTATGCAGCCAAGCATATTATAAGTTGGGGGATTACATCGCAGACAAAAATGCTTGGCTCAACGCTGGTCCTGCTCCACAAGGGCGCATAAACTAATTAATTAGCATTCGAAAATATATAAATATAGTTGGAGCTGCTGAAGACTGCTGAAGATTGAAAAAACTATCTTTGTATTGTATAAATTCAATCTCCTAATATTGTATAATTGCATAACACGTGTGAGCACTATATATCTAAACTATAATAATAATAAAATCTTTATTTCAGACTAAGTCCATAGATATTTTAATACATGCGAGAGTTATAAAATTTGCACACGAATAAATTCTATCAGGATATTTGAGTCCTGTTTCTGAGCAATGACCTGTAGGATGCTGTTAGTGCTACTCCGGACTCTGCTCAGTAATGACGCGAGCCGCTTACACACAATGGCATGGAAGCCGTCTACCCTAGCCTCCGCAAACATGCCAGAGGCACTACAAAAACGGGGCAACCCTAACAACATCCTAAATCCATTATTGTATTGGACACGTAGGGCATTGATCGTCCTCTGCATATACCTGAACCACAGGCTGCACGAGTAGAAGGTCTGACAGTAGGCTCTAAATAGTGTCACCTTAACTTGTTCACTACAACGCGCAAACCTGCGGGCCAGCATATTGCTCCTGACCGCCAATGCCCTACGTTCCCTTTCTATATCAGCTTGGTCATCAAGGCCCTCAGTAACGTACGGGGTACGTCTTTCATTGACTTGAATGTGCCATGGCGGCTGAGGGTATGTCATGCTCACTCTAATGTCTCGCTGGTGGTGGCGTGTGTGTTGGATCATTAAGTTCCCTTCAAAATGGTTGAGCTAAATGGTGCTGATCCCTACGTCATGTTCGTGAACGGGCGCCGCCAGTAGGGACTGGTCATCTCTTAGCTGCCACGGCTTATTTTAATTTTAATGTAAGTATTTTCATTTCTGAATTGTTATCTTTTTTAGTACGGACGCTTTTAACGTGCACGTCTTTCTACATCTTTCTCACATGTATAATTTCAACTTGAATGATGTAACCAAAATGTTGTAACAATTTTTATGATTTAAAAGAGTGTCCGTGGAGTTTCTTACGCGTTCTTCTCCACAGGTACCTACTTCGCTTTGGAATGGGCAACTAGCTTCATCTTTCTGACTGACTGACCCCTTGACAATTCAAAAGTGCCTATAATTAGTTTACTTGAAATAAATGCTTTGAGTTTGAGTTCTCAATACATCTCCGGTTAGATACAAATGAATGACACTTCCGCCTAAACAAAAGCGTCAGTGTAAATAGTTTGTGGTGTAACAACCATAGATAATAATAATAGGTGCAATCATAGAGGAGCGTGCAGGTGATTGTGGCATGCGTGAGTCAGACACCTATTGACATTCGGAACGAGTGCACCGCTTACTGCTGTTTCCTTTGCTTGTGACGGCTTAAGGAAAAAAAAAAAAACAAAAACGATGTTTCTGATTGGATTTGCTTTTGAAATTTCCAACGTATTATTTTTGTTGTGTTTTAGTATTGCTGTGTGCTGAGCAAATAAAGTTGGCGTTTAAATCTATCGTTAACCTTTGCATTTGTCATTCATGAGTAAAGGAGGTAAAGCGTTTCTCCAATAAATTACTTAAAGTACATATAAACCTATACTTAAACATCAAAGGTGACACCAACCATATAAGGCTAGCAACAATGCAACGATCTCAATGCGGTGAAACTTCGTGAGTTCGTGCAGCAAGGAGGCGGAGTACCGTTGCTTTTAACATTTGAACCTACATCCGATCACAACCTCTTTTTCAACATTCACCATTCCTATATTCCGTTATTGTGTACCTTATTCCTTAGAAGTTAAAGCTCTTCTTTCAATAGCTAAGTTTAAAGCAGCCTTAAGTAAGTTCGCGTTTGTATTTCTAAATAAAGACTTGACGGTTTAATAAGCTAATGAACACTTAACGGTACAGTATTGTATGTTTAATTAATTCTTGAGATGACAGATGTTGCGTCTCATCCTACTCAAAGGGTCAATGAATGGGAAACCTACTCGATGTAGCGGGAAGTGATTTTCACGACGGCAAAACGTGAAGGTCTAAATGGTTGGGTAGATATGTCATCCACATTAACATTATAAATGCGAAAGTTACTCTGTCTGTCTATCTGTTACCTTTTCAAGCCGTAAAGGCTGAACCGATTGCGACGAAATTGGCAGACAAGTGAACCGTGGTTTGGACAGGATACTTTTTATCGCGGTAGTACGTTTTCGTGGGATAATTTCCGTCATACATGCGGGCGAAACCGCGGGCAAAGGCTAGTATGTAATATGTACAGACGCCAGCATAGATTTTCAACTTTATCGCTAAAGCATAATGTTCAAAGTTGATTTGGAAAATTTGTGGTATATCTAAACCTAAACCCAAATAGACCAGATTAAGTGAATTATTATAAATCAGCTGATTAACAAAACACAGCTTTTTTCCACATATAATTCAATACATTGTAACAAAGTAAAAACAGTTACCTACTGTCAGTTTCGATCTTGGGTAAGCATTTAAAATAAACATTTCTATGGAATTGAATGCACGCGAAAGTGAAAATCGATTCTCGTATGCAATGCGATTGAATTATGCAATGAGTAGGAAATGGAGCACGCCGTGTGATCTCAATACCGCCTAGCGGAACGGTAGGCGCGGTTGTCATTGAGAATACTGCACATATTGTAAACTGGAGCCATATTATGGCAAAATAAAGAATTCATAAAGTTAACTTAAGAGGAAATTAGCTTCCTGACTGACTACCTTTATCAAAAAAACCGCCGACGTTGCCAGAAAATCCATCGTTTCTAACATGAATCCTTTACAAACACCAACGAACGTAAAGTGGTGAAGGGACTTCATGAATCTACAACGTAAAAGCTTTGTCAAAGCCCATCCCTTATAAACCTTTCAGCAATCAAAACAGTTAATCCCTTACATCCATCCTATTTTTAACCTCACCAACCAAACTTGCAAATCAAGCTTCCATTACAACGAAAAGTGAACCAACAGCATGGCGGCATAGCATAGCACCCACGTTTTGCAAACAAAACACGGTGCATGGCAACGGTCATAAATATTCATGCTGATACTGGCACGGGTCGTTGTCAGCTATGAGTTACGATAACATACCTGGGCCGACCTTCGTCAGGATCAGAGGACTGAATGTAAATATTCACTGACAAGGCACTTGAAAACGAATTGGATTTCAATATGGTTGTAGTAGTGAGAGTTGAATGATTGGATGCCTGTAGCCTTTGTGACAGTGATAGGTAAGTGAGTTAGTTAGGGTTTGGGTCCCAGGACGTCTCGTGTCTCGAAGCCCCGAGACTTTTTGTTAATTTAGTTGTCTTGGGCTTCGGGTCACTGGCCACCACAGCTTACAGTCTCAAAATAGATTTTTTTACATCGAATATGACAAATAATTGCACTTATTGCTTTTTTGGAAGAAGTAATTTGCAGACTTTTTGAAAATATCCCTCGTATCCAAACGCCAGATTTGGAAACAATGGACGCCGAACCTAGTTCCAGTAGCTGTAGTACACAACGGCCCGAAAGAAAAGAAAAGAAAAAAACAAAAACCAAGAAAATGTACCCGAAATTCCAGTTTTTTAAAGCAAATGAAAGTTTGGAACTACGAGTACAGCTTTAAACATAATAAAAGCGACACCTTGTGAAAACGACAGTGTTCTCCTTGTCCGGTGAGATAATAATTACAAAAATCATATAATCGTATCGCTTTTTTATTGATACATCTGGACAAAATGAACTCGATTCTAATTTTATTCTGAGAAGTCTCTAAGTCCCGGGGCGTCTCGGGAAGTCTTGTGTCCCGAAAATTTTGAGACTGTGGAGACTTCCCAAACCATAGTACAGTCAATAAACTAGATTGTGAGTGACATGTAGACCCTTCATAGTGTCCACATGTCACTCACAAAATTCGTACTACAACCAAATAAGTAATAAAATAATTTATCGAAACAAGTAGACACCTGAAGGACTCATTAAATAAAAGACATGAAAAGTTCTGAAGATATAGGAATCCTGAGCCTGTTCCAATTTCATTTGAGATAGATTTCTAATTGAGGACTTGAAACTTCTTAACAGTTCCACGAAGTTACGTTCCAGACCAACTAAGTACAAAGCAGTTAGACATCTTAAGAGAAATGCGGACAGAAATAAAGTAAAAAAAACAATTGATATTATCTTGGAGGAAAAGAAAACGAATGTGCTTTTTTAAATTCCGCGCTAATTATAAATGTTGAAGTGGTAAAAAATAAGGGTTACCCACCCCGGTGTATCCCTCTCTTGGTATTCTGGGCATTCTGCCGGGTAACTCCAGCGAATAAGCTAGTAGTAGCAAAGGAAGTGAAAGATTTAGAAACTTGGGAATAACGAACTTAACAAACAGATTCAGGAAGCTGAATGCAGATAACTGAGAACCGTGTGATGATTTTGTTAGTTTCTCACATGAAAAATATAGAAATGGCCAAAATTACGGCTCGATGCATAAAATTCCGCTGTATCTTAAACTATCTTGTGTCCCTTCATCACCGTTTTGTTTACCGTTCAAATATTGATATAGAGTATTATTTGCTTGTATGTGCAGTGTAATGTGCTGTCAAATTTATCGCTAGATATACTGCGTACAAAATTGGAATAGACGTAACGCAAACCAGTTTGCACGTACACAGTTTGCGCTAGACAAACTTTGATTTATTAGACTGCTTGCTCGAGGGTGCAGTCTTTAAGGGGTGAGAATTTATTGCGAAATACGGTGTCACTGACTCTGGCAGGGCCACCATCAGGGATTTTAATTTTGAAAACGCAAAAAATTAGTCGCTAATTAGTCGAAATTAGTCGCCAAATATCAGAATTAGTCGGTCACTGGTTCAAAAGATATAAGGGTTTATAGGTGGCCCTGCTGGAGAGACTCTCCCCAGCAGGGCCAAATTTATATCTCAAAAACTAGGGCACCTAGCGAAGATCTGTTTTCTCCCATATTTAGTCGCCAATTAGTCGGAATTAGTCGCCAAATATCAGAATTAGTCGGTCACTGGTTCAAAAGATATAAGGGTTTATATGTGGCCCTGCTGGAGAGAGTCTCCCCAGCAGGGCCACATTTATATCTCAAAAATTAGGACACCTAGCAAAGATCTGTTTTCTCCCATATTTAGTCGCCAATTAGTTGGAATCAGTCGCCAAGTTACAGATTTAGTCGGTGTGTAATTAAAAAGATATTAAAGAATTCAATTTCCCCATACAGTGGTACAAGCGAGTACAAAATACTTTATGTGTTTTCTAGATAGTATCTATGACGTCTTATGGAGGAATGTTTGTTTCGAATTAAATAAATATAAACTTAGTCTATAATTTCAACCCACCATAGGAAAGCTGTATTCAATACTTATAAACAAATCTACAATAATGTACGATGTAATGTGTATGTGTGTGTGTGTAATGTGTGTATGTGTATGTGTAATTATTTATCCAACACAATGTGCACTTACCACTTAGTCGCTGGCAGATAGATCGCTGCGCTCCGTTTCATTTACGGTAAGTAAGAAAGAGATAGATGCGCGTGTACAGACGAGCTGCTTAGAACGAGTTGCCCGTCACGTAAAGGGTCAGCGCAGACAGAGACGAATAATCCCCGCACGGTCTCGGGTATTTTCTTTACGGATCGCGTATATTCGAGCTTGCGCGCGACCTCGCGAGCCTGCGCGAGTAAACCGTTCAACAAACTGTATCTGTTCATAATATTGAATAAATAGGTATTTGTAACATTTTCAGAAAGTACAATAATTTTAAGGTAATAAATCTATTTATATTTCGACAACAGAAGTTTTATTATCCTAACCTAAATTAAGATAAAATAAAAACTCAACCCGTCCATACCCACAACACAACACTCACAATCACCTCAAAATACACACAAACACAACACAAACTTTTTGAAAATTCATTTTTATAAAATAAAATTTGATTACAATTGACAATACGTTTTCAACGTTTTAGTATTTTAAACATTTTACTAAAGGTACGATATTTTTTTGTTATTCTAACGTTAATTAGAGGTTAACATTGTAAACTGGTAAAACAGTTGCATGCGACTGTACATCTTGACACCAAATAGACCAAGAGCAAGGTTTAATGTTTTCAAAGAAGTTTAAGCCACTCTAAACAAGTAATTAAAAACATAAAAACATGAATTTAATTGAGAATTTATCTCTCTCGGACATTTCTAAAGACTTTAGACCGATAAAACTAAAAGTATATTACACATATTAATAGAAAAATTTTTTCTTGGTAATTTTTCGTGAACTCTTCGATCTAGCTCTTGGACTATACCTTACTAATTGAACTCATTATATCTCCTAAACTAAGACCCGACTAAATCTGTAACTTGGCGACTTATTCCAACTAATTGGCGACTAAATATGGGAGAAAACAGATCTTCGCTAGGTGTCCTAGTTTTTGAGATATAAATGTGGCCCTGCTGGGGAGACTGTCTCCAGCAGGGCCACCTATAAACCCTTATATCTTTTGAACCAGTGACCGACTAATTCTGATATTTGGCGACTAATTCCGACTAATTGGCGACTAAATATGGGAGAAAACAGATCTTCGCTAGGTGCCCTAGTTTTTGAGATATAAATTTGGCCCTGCTGGGGAGAGTCTCTCCAGCAGGGCCACCTATAAACCCTTATATCTTTTGAACCAGTGACCGACTAATTCTGATATTTGGCGACTAATTTCGACTAATTAGCGAGTAATTTTTTGCGTTTTCAAAATTAAAATCCCTGATGGTGGCCCTGCCAGAGTCAGTGATACCGAAATACGTTAAATGTTGAGAGTGTACATACAAAGAAAATATACGAGGGGGAGTTCAATGTATTCTCGGTACAGGGTGATTTACAAATTATGTGGGTAATATGACTAATTAATTAATTGATGTTGTCTAAGGGTATAAAGGTAAAATAAAATTTCATGTAGCTGTGATCATTACTTTACTAGTTATCCTTAGTCAACGACCTCGAAATTAACCTCCCACCTCATAGCCCGGACCTAGCCCCGAGTGATTATTATTAGTTCACTAATTTGAAAAAAGACCTTTGTGGGAAACGATTTTCCAACGATTAAGAGCTCGAGGCGGCAATAAATGCACATTTTTCAGAGAAAGCGGAAAGTTATTTTTTTCAAGGTATTGAAAAGTTAATTTCGAGATGTAATAAACGCAGTGGGGTAATGGGGGATTACACTGAAAAATTAAAATGATTTTAATTGAATTTACGTCTTGTAGGTATCATGCCGATACCGAGAATACATTGAACGCCCCTCGTATGTACTACAATCTGTCAAATTTCTTTAATAGATTTTCAACTTTATCGCTATAGCATAAGCTTCAATGTTGATTGGGAAAATTTGACAGTTTCGGATAGCTTGATGTGCTGGCGTCTGTACTTACAGGGAATTCCGGAGAATACTTTCAGCTACATTTTATTTATTAACAACTAGCTTTAGTCCACTGTTTTGCACGCGTGGAGGTCGGAAGTTATCCTATTATTTATAAACTGTGTGCCAAATTTCATTTAACACCATTTTGCCGTAAATCCAAAATATGTAAACGTAAAACATTTTAAAACAGATTCAGAGCGTTACTTGAGGGTATTTTTACGCGTGCGAAACCTGTTTATCTCTTAAATCCTTTAAATAACAAATATTTAACATTTATTATAGACTTGTTAATGTTTTTATGAATTTGAATCACCACAGCAATGGGAGCGCCACCGTTTCCTCTCGCAATTATGTGTAAATATAAAAAAAAATCAAGTAGACATCCTTAGTTGCTCGACAATAATTTGCATATTTAAGGGCCGAAGCGACCAAGAAGTGCCTTTAATTCGTAACAGCAAAAACAAGTTTATAAAGAGTAAGATCAATTGGGGCAGATAGAGACTCAGTCAAAGAAATAATCTTCTAAAGGAACACTTTGTCATCGTATATGGACCCTTATAATATGACCTATTTGCGGTCCCTTAGCTTAACAGCTTACACGAAGAAATAAACGGCTACTATTCCACGTATGTAATTCAAATTTCCCTTATCTGGCCTTCTTCTCGTTCCTGAAAGTTCCTTTTCATTAACACTACTAGTTTCTGAGTGATGAGAGTTGGTAGTTTAACTTTGGTTCAAATAATTACCGTGTAAATTTTTAGCAACAACTTTAGCTGGGTCTACAAAAACTATGACACTTATTTATGAAGCGCGAAGAAAACCCTGGACCCGACACTTTTGGACTGGATGATTTTTACTTACGACTTGCCAATCGGCCAGAAAATATTGAATTTGATAGAAAAACGGAGGTAAGGCAAGTGCCGGGTGGTATATCAGAAAAAAGAGCTGATGACGATGATGAACATTCCAGTAATAACATATTTACTAATAGACGTACCCAGTATTATCGTATTATCCAGGCAACCTCGGTCTCCTTAAAGAAGGGCGCGTAATCGATGATACTATAGCCGATAACGTTATCAACGAAACGATAAGAGTACAACGAAGCAATCAATAATTTTAGCAGTACATACGTACTGCTATGAGCCGAATCACTTGTTCTAGGTACATGACTCATTGATGTTATAAACGATACGAGTAATGTTTCGCCAAGGATTCCATAGTTACAAGTTTATGTAAAATCAATTGCATATTAATTGTAGGCAATTGGAAATATGGTGAAGACGTACTTATATAGTCTTGCTATAGCAAACCATATACATAAGCGTTTGAAATATCGGACTGTCAGTTTTCTTGAAACAGTTGGGTTAACAAAGGATAGGTGCCAGAACGATCAAAATGAACAGTCAAAGATACAAGCATTAAAGGAACCACAATTTTAAAACACATTGAGAACCAAACGCAACCAAATAACATAAACCTTTCTAAACAAACAATAACGTAGTACTGGTAACACGCGATCCTCCAATAAGGATTCAATACAGGGACGAAGACAATAATGACGTAGTAAAAATACGCACGAAACATCATTAAAATTTGTGTCATTTTACGTCACAAATAAAACTAATGGCGGAGGAGGTGTATTAGCTAATAGCAGAACCGTAAAACAATCGTAAATGAGAGGAATTTGACCTGATGGTACAAAAGTAGGAAGAATACGATCCTCCTGATTGACAGCGAGTGATCCCAATGTATGAACAGAGTGGTTGTGATCTGCTTATACAGCGTATAACGGAAGGGGGGTATCAACCCTGAAGGAGGTGAATGTGCTCATGAAACTCAACAACTTACCCCAAAGAACATAGGTCGAAATATGAAAAAAAAATTTGGCCCTCCCTTACAAAACTGACTACCAGCTGATTGATTTACTATGGCAGGGCCAAATTTTTTTTTCATATTTCGACCTATGTTCTTTGGGGAAAGATGTTGAGTTTCATGAGCACATTCACCTCCTTCAGGGTTAATACCCTCTTTCCGTTACACGCTGTATAGTTGGAGTGTATGATCACGTCTGAAACAATCCTCTCTGCATACATCTGAGCATTGAGGTTGCCCCTGATCCAAATGAGATCGGCTCTTCCACCGATCCAAACCATTATTGTTCCCCCTCCATATGAATGAACTTCCTGACAAAATTTCAAACGTTTTTAACGTCCAGAGGTCCTCCGAACTCGAGTACGTCTTGCCTCATACCGAAACGAGATTCACCGGAAAAGCAAACACAACGCCAGTCTTCTTCCTCACAATTTCTGTGTTGGCGAGCCCATTGTAAACGGGTCCTTCGATTGCGGGGTGCTATAGTGGAACTCTCAGCGGCCTTCAGGAGCGCAGACCCACTTCACGTAAACGATTTTGGATGGTTTGGTCGCTTATCAGCAAGCCTGAAGAGCTCGTAGCCAACATCGTGGCAGTCATGGAACGATTCCGTCGAGCAGTATTTTGGATGTACCGGTCCTGTCTGGGAGTGCTGATGCGAGATCATCCTCCATGTCGCTCGGCCAATCTGCTCGTGATAAGATAGCGTGTCCAGAGGCGGCTTATGACGCTCAGGGTAGTATCAAGAGCGACAGCCACAGTACGTTGCCTGGAACTAGCTTGCAACATTACGACGGCTCTCATCATCTCCTCTCGTGTCAAATTATGTCGTCGCTCCATATCGATGCAATTTTTTTCAGTTCCGATGCAAAAATTGTAATGGTTTTGTAAAAAGGCTATTACACACTTTTATAGGAATCCTGATAATTCATTTCATTCATTCCTTTATTACCGAAGCCAGTCAAGAGTTGTGCTGACTTAAAAGATTTAAGAGAACTAGAACTTTCTTTAACAATAAAACTTCCAAGCTAGTAATTAAAATTAATATCCAACACCGTTAGCTGCAAAAAACCGAACACTTTCTTTATTCTTTATGGATGCAAGAAAACGATTAATCTTTAAACATAAACAAATGCACGCTAAACGGTGGCGGTGGGAAACCGCTACTCAGCTAGACACATGTTAAACTAAGATATGCAAAGTAAACAGTGCTGTTTACACGCGAATATAATTATTGATAATAGTTACGAAAAATCATCAAGGAACAACGTGTGCCTAGGAGTTTATGAGGACGATTATAAAGTCTAGGACCAAGAACATCAAAATTTTTAAGCAAAAGGTGAAAATAAAATATTGCTACAGGATGCACACACGAGTCTTGAGTTCCTAAACGACAGCGAAAAGCACCCAAATCTGAAAAATAAGACTTCAATTTCTGAAATACAAATATTTTGCTTCTTCAAAATCCAGTTTCATCTGCTAGATAAAATACAAGACCCAGTGGACAAAATACAGCATTCACTACAGGATTATTCACGTGAAGCGTAAAATAAAATGCTCGTTTCCAGACAATAGTGCATACTACACCCACCTAGACTTACTTATGTTGATAGTCTAGCTTTCGACACTATCTATGTGAGCTTTTACTGCCCTGCAGTAATGTATTGTCTGTGCAAAAACTAGACAGGACGTCTGTAAGCAAATTGCTATAGGACGGCCCATTTCCTGAATCCTATTTAAATTACGATTGGAATGTGGAAATGCTGCATGAATTGAATGTCTTAAAACTGTGTGCATGTCGTAAATATCGATCCCTGAAGGAACTGCTCTGCTACCATAAGTAAACTAGATCAATACAATAAACAGGCCACCTAATAACCAACTAATAATGGACACATCACACACCCTTTAGGTACTCGTTTGAAATTAAAACTTTCCTTCGCGCCAACAGTATTTCTTTTTTAAATTTAGGGTGGCCAGCTTTACACTAGCTTGCAATATGCCGTAAGGTGGAGCCAAACAATGTGTAATTGTCAAGAGAATCGATACTGAGAGCGTCGAACCTAGCGTAAGGCTTCTAAAGTCCCTTGCAGGTGAGTTCTGATATGCAGTCAACTGTTAAGGCTTCCTTGCAGCCGATTGTGCAATTTATGCAAGGCACAACAATTTTGTCTTATGTTATTTTGCATGATTCAATTTGTTATGGTAATTTTTCAATTGTAATTTTTTTGGATGTGTAAATATTTACTTTTTAGTTCGTGCTACGTATGGATTAAGATGATGCATTAAATAAGATTGATGCTATTACTTGTATATCATAGAAATGCAGTGGTCTTTGATTGACATAATTCCCATTCTCACCAATTTTTACGAATTATTCACAATAACCGAATATAAGTCACATGTGTCGAAAAAAGATTTTTCTAGATCCGATGTAATGAAGTATTGAAAGGGTAATAAATACCAAATACCGATACTACACGTTGTAAGAATTCCAAGTGAAATTCGTGCGTACAGTCGTACAGGTTTAAGGATGAGCATGTCATTGTTGGGCTATAAATAAAGCTTCGACCTTCGCGGAGGTGATCGTCCGGCCACAAAGGTCCAGCTGGTACATTCTAACCTATCTTATATTAATCAAACATACAAAAAAGAAAAAATACAATATCGTCAGTTTTTGTTCGATATTAATGTAAAAGGTAACGGATGATTTTTTTATAAAAGAATGACAAATATTCGACTGAATACGATATAGTTGATATTGGCATTTTTTGTGAAAGTAATCATCATCTGCCGAGCCTTTTCCCAACTATGATGGGGTCGGCTTCCAGTCTAGCCGGATGCAGCTGAATACCAGTATTTTACATGGGGCGACTGCCTATCTAACCTCCACAACCCAGTTACTGGGTAATAAATAAACTTTTTGTGAAAGTAATGTGCTTTCAATATTACAATCTATGGTAGGCATTCGTTTTATTTTGAACATTATTTATGAAAGGTTCAGTGCGGCTGAATTTAAATGGAATGGAATAATGGCTACACGCACATTTATAAATGTGCGTGTAGCCCTTGCCAAACATTTGTATATTCCTAACATTTCAACAACGCACCCACCATTCTTGTTTAATTACTTAAATTCATTAACAAAACACGACATTACGCATTTATTAGTTAGTTTGCTTTTAATTTCTAGAGAGAACCGTTAATCGTAGACCTAAATGAGTTTTTATTAAAGTCAAACAGTCAGACAGTCTTACGTCTGGGACTTGTCCATGAATTGATCAGCAGCGTTACTATAACGACTAATACCGTTCATATGGAAGTAACAACACAGATGTATAGGAAAACTGCCGTGCGATTCTGTAACCATCTCACCGTGAAAGCTTGGGTGAAGTGAGCGTGGAGTGACCTGTTATTCGCTAGGGATTAACACTATTAAGTGTTCACTTCACTTATGATTTCACGGTGAGATTTTTACAGAATCGACGGGCTGAACTGTGATACAAAACACAAAGCAACAGACACTGAAACAAACCATTCCTGTCACTGCAACGTTAATGGAATTCACTGGAAACCCATCCAGCAGTGACGAGGGCACAATCAGCCGCTGTGTATGGCATCTGTGGACTACGAGAAAGCCTATCTGCAACGACTGGCGCTACATCAAAGTGTTGAGATGTTTGTATGGCGCTGTCACGATGACTGCCCAGATCCAGGATCAGAAACACAGCCCCAGGGGGGCGAGACAGGGGGATGTAATATCCTCTAAATTGTTTACCAACACGTTGGGTGACGTCTTCAAGAAGCTGGACTGGACTGGACAGGGTATTAACGTGAACAGCGAGTACATGTCACGTCTTCGATTTGCCGATGACATCGTCATAGTGACAGAGACGCTGGAACAGCTAGACAAAATGCTGCACAGCATAAATAAAGCCTCCCGGCGGGTTGGCCTCAGCATGAATTTGGACAAGACAAAAGTCATGCACAATTCGCACGTCTTGCCGAGTCCAATTCCACATCGAACGGTCGCTTCTCGAAGTTGTGAAGGATTATGTCTAAGGGCAAGTCATTAATGGTAGCCAGTTGTATACGTTTTCAATCCAAAACAATCGGATATATTCATTCGTCTCCAAACGATCCATTTCATCTTACGCATTCACCATAAAAAGTTGAAAACAACAGAAAATGGAGAGAGGCAATACGAGAAAGGCTGGTACCATTAATACATGAACACAATGCGAAAACCTCAGCATTGTGGGATCATCTCACAGTAATTGTCATCGCTTACTTAATGCTCCGTGCAACGCCTTGAATGAGGCTCAAAAGCGCCATTTATTATGGCCGTTATGCTTATTTCTACGTTATTTTGGATGTAAATAGGAAGATTGTACAATTTTGCGAATTAAACGTCAATTTTCGTATCTTCCCGGAAATGTAGCTTTATTTTATGGCATTTAACCTTTTTACTTTTGCTTTCCACACAATATTGTTAACACCGAATGAATTCGACGAGCATGTCGATTCTGTAAAAATCTCAACGTGAAAACTTGCGTGGAGTGTGTTGTCGGTGTCATCCTACTGATGCTAGGGATTGACCAAGCAAACATTTACAGTCATAATCGAGTTTTAAAAGTATTTTTTTGCTAATTCTATTGATCATTTTATATAATTTCAAAACTATTATTATAGTTGTCAAAACATTACTATTTTGTGAAATTTTAAAATAAAATAGCAAAACAGAAACTTAGAATTTAATTTTTTTTCCTAGACTAGTCCTTATACAAGGACTAGACTAGTCCCTATACTAGTTTTTTTTTCCTAGATTGGGGTTTTACCCACAAAATAGTAATGTTTTGACAATTAAAATACTAGCTTTGAAACTATATAAAATGATCAATACAATTACATAGTTTTTAAGTTTTATTTACTAACACAATTGTTATATTGTTATATTATGTATACTTAAGTTAAGGTATTTGTCTATGGGTCTTTGTTACCTGAAAATAAATGGTTTTATTATTATTAGCATAAAAATATGATTAAAATCTCGATCTGTTTAGCTGTAAGTTTTCCTAAAAAATAAATAAATGTATTCTTGGTCAATCCCTAGTATCAGATGGGATGGCACTGACAGCTCACTCCACGCTCACTTCATCTAAGTTTTCAAGGTGAGATGGTTATAGAATAGCACTGCAGTTCAAAAAGTATCCATGACCACATGTACAGCATTCAGAAAAGCCCGGACCTCGCAATTTAAACAAAAATCTAAGGAATCAGAAACCGTTTTATTTAAAACTACTGTTCCCGAACTCAAGACTAACAAATATGCCATTAAGGCAAATTACGATATAACAGCTGTCATATTTGACAGTTGCCATATTTTAGTTCATCTTATAGCGTTAATATATATTTTAGCAATTGGTTCTTTTTGGTTTTGTTGGTGTGAGAGTACATAATCATCTATAAAATGTAACTATCTCCGAATGAGAGGGAGTCCTGGTGTCCTGAAATACAGGCCATACGTCTAGCTTAGGCACCGGTCTTGTTAAACTGTAGTTATGTATTGCTTTCTTTATACATAGTTTATGCTATGTAAATGTAACTTATATTGAGGTGAGAAATAAATCTTTATTATTATTATCATTATTTTTATTATTTAAATTAATCAATAAAACCATAGGTATATTATGTATATCACAGTTTTAACTTTTGCAGCTTTCATCGTTTTCATTTGTTGCATTTGCCCACTGTATCTATGTTCCGAAATAAAGCTTATTATTATTATATATCGTACTCGAAATTGATTCAGAAAAGGACATGGACTATAAAAATCACTAGATTTTACATATTCTATTCAAATGGAGTTCATAGTTACGTCTTTCGTCGAATAAAGCGTTGTCCTTACGTACTTAAATTGTTTATTTAATGCAAAACATGTAATCGGGGAACTCGCTTCAAGTTTTTGTAAGAAAACATCACGACTCGATTAAAAAAGTTATTTGTAAGTAAGTCCTTATTTCGTACATTATCAGATAAACATTTGCTTTTAAAATGTGTTTTATTATGATAAGAAATCACGATTAAAATATGTATACTGATGTCGATGGCGGTCTGTTAGGACCGGTGAATGAACCTAAAACCTGGCTTATCGTGCACCGACGGGTCGCGGAAACGCTCCTCAATGCAAATATGTTCAGACACATGTAATCTCTCAGAATACACACATTTACACGTTGGGGATTCGTGTTATTTATTAAGGTACACCAACAACTTCTATGTATAGTAAATATAACATAAGTACTAATAATAATAGCCTCAGACTTACACAATCGCAAATAACAGGTTAACCAGCTATCACAGAAGTAGGTGATAACACGTCATAATAACAATAAAGCTTAAGGCTCTAGAATTTAGAAATTATAGCAAAAAGGAAAATGAAATTGCAAGACAACCAATATTGAAATCATGTTGAGCCGTTTATGTGAATGTTCTTATTATTTTTAAAACAAGAACGGATATTTATAGGGTTTTGGAACATAATCTCGCCAACATTGACGAACACTTGAAAACCTGAGCACAAACAGCATTAGCCACATCTACATCAAGAATTCAAGATCAAGAGATCAAGTCTGAATGATGATCTCGAACAAAATCGCATACAATGTACAGACGCCAGCACATCAAGCTACCCGAAACTGTCAGACTTTCCCAATCAACTTTGAACCTTATGCTTCAGCGATAAAGTTGAAAATCTATTAAATAAATCTGACAGATTGTAGTAGCTTGATGTGCTGGCGTCTGTACAACGTGATAGTTTTTTTTATTCATTTGTAAAACCAGTAGACCAAACAAAAACAAATAAATAAATAAACATTTTACAAAAAAAAAACAACCAGATTGAATATGTGTAGGTACATTACAGTCATTTAAGTGACTCGCGACTACACTGAATTGGCGAAATATCTTGCGAGCGGGAAGCCAATCAAGAAACAGGACGCCAGCCCGAAATAGGAAATGCCACCCTCGGGAATTGGACGGGTCGTAGGAACATATCTCCAAATGTGTGTTATAATAGTTAGCCTGAATTGGTGATGTCTGTAGCAAGTAGGAAACCGTGGGAGGCGCGCAGTTCAGGCAATGACGCGGCTTAATGGAGGTTAAGATGTGTGCCCCCAAGTAACGAGCATCGCGCCTTGTTGGACGCAACTATGTTCATACAGGCAAATTGGATGAGTTGCTTTATTATCACGTGAACGTTCGGTGGAATGCCGAGGAGAAATGTGATTGAAATGAGTCACGATACATTAATATATTTGCTTCTGAGTTCAAAAGGTGCTATTAGAAATGAAATGGAAAACACTTTGATACCACATCCACAATACAGTTACTGTGCATGTGAAAGGATTTGAAGATAAAAACATAGAATAAAGATATTAAACGCATACCGGAGATAGTTTACAAAATAATGTGTGTAATAATGACGTGAGCCTGTTACTCAATCGAGAGCGGTCCTACCGAGCATGTGGTTCGCTCCGGAGTTTTTATATCAGCAAATTAAAATACCAAAGCTATAATCAAATGGTGTTCGGCGTCCGGTCAGCATCAAAAGTCTATATACAGCTATAAAATGAAACTAAAGTACAGAATAGCTTACGTGGCATTATTTTTAAATATTTATTTGTGGCTTTCGGAAAGGTGAACAGATCATCGTCCGAAGCCAGCTTGGCAGCCGGTTGCTGAATGGATATTTTCATCAGACATTTATTGACTGCTGTTTAGTTAACAATTATTGTGAACATACTACATTCCCGTTTTGTGTCAAATTATTTAGGGCTGTTAATAAATCTCGTAGCCTCGATATGTCGTTGTTTACAAACATGTTATATACATTTTTTTGAGGCCTTTGTTAATATTGCTTGCCTACATTCAATATTAAAAAGCATTTTGTATGTACAGTTTTTTATCAAAGCGTCTCGCTGGGCATATCTGGCGCATGTATTAGTGAGTAGAGCAGGTACATACAGACAATACAAAAGAAGCAAGATGTGGCCGATCGGTTAACAACTGTGCTGGCACGTGGAATGTGGTTTCGTCAGTTGAACATATTAGAATAGGATTTCTGGAGCAGGCTACGAGTACTGTATATGTTTTGATTTTAACTTTAGATGATAATGATATAATACATGAAGATTAAAAACATGTGAGAATGAATAGGTTAGAGGTTGATGTAATATTTCCTATTGCTGAAGTTAGCGATCTTCAAATGGATTGACTTTTCTCAGAGAAAGAATGTGGATACATCATTGAATGAATAACATACATTGGAAGTAAAACAGTATTTCTCCGTATAATGGTGTTTGTATGACCGTTAACAAGCAAATATACGACTAAACAAACGTGCGATTTTGCACTCACACAAAAAACATCGATGTAACAATTTTAGTGAAAAAGTTTTGTGCAGATCTACAAACTACGATGAAGAGTCGAAACAACATGGAATCCTTTAGACAGGTAGACCTGCCAGGGGTTAAATTAGACACTAAAATGAGCCAGAGCCAGGAGAAGGCATTAGCGGAGTAAAATAAAACGAATAGCGATATTGATCGCAGAGTTTACCAAAAACGAGTCTACCTGTGTAACCTGTGTTATTTCGGTTTCGCCTAAAGATGCCTCGGTTCTTCCAAGAAAGGGGGCGTGAATACTGCCTGACCTGAATACAGCGGCCTGTTCAAGTCAAAAGCTTTTTGTATCTTAGGCCAATACTTATGGAAATATTATAAATTGTCGAAGAATAACGGAAAGTTGGCTTTTGAAAGTGTTTTTGTAAAAATTTGGTTATATGCGCTTTTGAATAGAAATTATAGATTTTAATGTGTAAGTTATGTGACTACGATTTACCGATAACGGCCCGTTAGTAATAGTACAAGAGTAAGAACCGACTTTGCACGGTTAAATATGCAAGACGAAGTGCAATAATACATTATGCATGCCGGAGATGTCTGTGAAAATTTTCAGCAAAATACCCGCCATTTTAATAAAAAGGACCATTACATTATGATGAAGAGTTTACCTATGAGTAAACAATGAGTTATGTCACGGTTTACCTTTACCTAAATGTAAAACAGCGGCTATACAACGTGTAACGGAAAGGGGGTATCAACCCTGAAGGAGGTGAATGTGCTCATGAAACTCAACAACTTTCCCCAAAGAACATAGGTCGAAATATGAAAAAAAAATTTGGCCCTCCCATAGTAAATCAATCAGCTGGTAGTCAGTTTTGTAAGGGAGGGCCAAATTTTTTTTTCATATTTCGACCTATGTTCTTTGGGGAAAGTTGTTGAGTTTCATAAGCACATTCACCTCCTTCAGGGTTGATACCCCCTTTCCGTTACACGTTGTATATATTATTGCCTATAAAACTTGCAAGGAATGTGCTTTTCAAAGGCCCTTTTAAGATAATTTCAGCCCCTATTTGGTAGTCGGAAGAGTCTAGTCATAAAAAATTATCGCAGATTTTCTCTTACAAGTTAGTCTGCTACAAGCTCGGTAGTTATAAAATTAATATAGTATGCAACACCGGCCTTCTTCCCACCGAGGAAGGCGCGGCATCTAGGACGGGTTTGTTGCTAACCGTGTCTATAGAGTGCAGTCTGACGCCCGCTTTATGGGAACGATTTCTTTAACATGCAAAGTGATGGTTACACTGACTAACGTGGGTTTTAAAGTTCGAATGAGGTTTATGACTCAACTTATGCAAAAATACTATTTATAAAGTTGCTAGTTTGGTGTTGGGAGACCCTGTGACCATGAGCTCTAGAACCTACCGATGTTAATTTATCACTTGAACGTTTATAAAACTCCAATCGAAATTAATATATTAATAACATAAGCACGTAAAACACAAGGAAAACCAAAAGGTTCGAAAGCAAGGGGAAGTCCGATGACAAATGACAATATTATAAATTCCTTTTTTGATGACGCTATCGAATGACATGAAGAAATACGTAATGGCAACATCATAACGAATAACGATGCAATTAATAGCTCTCATTAGAAAAATACAA
The DNA here is from genome assembly GCA_949629135.1 of Eremobia ochroleuca. Classification (NCBI taxonomy): domain Eukaryota; kingdom Metazoa; phylum Arthropoda; class Insecta; order Lepidoptera; family Noctuidae; genus Eremobia; species Eremobia ochroleuca. Next base: position 17,762,373 of record OX451391.1, read on the forward strand.
TAGAGTTCGTTTGTAGAACGTCGAAACAACTCTATTTCGAAAATAATATCTATTCCCCATCAAGTGCTCTTCCAAGAAGGCAATGTTGTTATAGAAAAACGAGAGAAGTACTTCTCTATAACATAACCTGTTGATTATATAATCCTTTATTACGGAGCTGCGACAGCCACAGGGCATGACAAACCAGTTCCCACAGTGACTCAATATCAGCACTACAAATCAACGCTTTCAATCTATAATATATATAACATGTTGAGAACAAAAAATCTAAATGATTACCAGTATAGTAATGAAAGACACGAGGGGCGTTCAATGTAGTCTCGGTATTAGGGTGATTTACTAATGATGTGGGTGATGTGGGTAATTTGACTAATTAATTAATTAATGACATTATCTAAGGGTATAAAGATAAAATTTCATAAAGTTGTGACCATTAGTTGGCTAGTTATCATTAGTCAACGACAACTGGAATGGCTACCAAACAAGGAAAAAGACTATTCACGAAGAGATGGTGGCTGTTTACCAAGATTCTGCACCTTCGTTATCTATGGTTCAAAAGTGGTCAAGTGAATTTAAAAAGGGCACAGAGAGTATTGAAGACGACAATCGCTCGGACGGTCCGGTTACTGCCTCTACGGAAGAAAACGTGAAAAAGCTGAGAAGCTTATACTGGAGGATGCCCGAATGAAGATCAAAATGATAGTTGAGATGACCCACCTCTCTGTTGGTTCCGTACACACTATTCTTCATGACTTTTGAAAGTTAAAGACCTTTCAAAAGTCAGTGCGATGGGTGCCGCGAATGCTCACGGCGCCTCAAAAGCAAGTGCGAATCGAGTGCTGTAGTTTTTAGAGTCTGTGGTAAAGTTCTATCAAGTATTTTCGATCGAATTATTACTGGACATGAAACGTGGGTTCATCATTATGACCCTGAAAGTAAGCAAGAGTCCATGCAGTGGCACAAGAAGGGTATTGCGCCCCCTAAGAAATTCAAAGTCGTTCCGTCTGCCGGAAAAATCATGGTCACAGTGTTTTGAGACTCAAAGGGAATTTTGCTGATTGAGTACACGAAAAAAGGTGAAACCATAAACGCAGCATCTTATGCATCCACTTTACGAAATTTACGGGAAGTAATTAAAGAAAAACAACGTGGTAAATTGACCACCAGTGTGTTGCTTCTTCACGACAATGCCCCGTTCCACATGGCGCGTTTTCAAGGCTTTTGCTGTGCGAGATTGTGGTTTCGAAGAAATTAACCGCCCACTCTATAGCCCGGACCTAGCCCAGAGTGATTATTATTAGTTCCCTAATTTGAAAAAAGACCTTCGTGGAAAACGATTTTCCAACGATGAAGAGCTTGAGGCGGCAATAAATGCGCATTTTTCAGAGAAAGCGGAAAGTGTTTTTTACAGGGTATTAAAAAGTTAATTTCGAGGTGTAATAAATGCACTGGGGTAATGGGGGATTATGTTGTAAAATAAAAATTATTTAAATTGCATTTACGTCTTCTTTCATGCCGATACCGAGAATACATTGAATGCCCCTCGTACATACATTTAAAATACAGGAAAAAAAATGGCTTTGCTAAACTAATGAGGCTGTTTATTTTCGCACTGGTATCGAATGGAATGGATTCCTCATTATGAAGCTAAATAAATGAATAACTGAAGTTATACAACGTGTAACGGAAGGGGGGTATCAACCCTGAAGAAGGTGAATGTGCTCATGAAACTCAACAACTTTCCCCAAAGAACATAGGTCGAAATATGAAAAAAAAATTTGGCCCTCCCATAGTAAATCAATCAGCTGGTAGTCAGTTTTGTAAGGGAGGGCCAAATTTTTTTTTCATATTTCGACCTATGTTCTTTGGGGAAAGTTGTTGAGTTTCATGAGCACATTCACCTCCTTCAGGGTTGATACCCCCCTTCCGTTACACGCTGTATAATTTAATATCTTGCGAAATCTTGGCAAACCCGTAAGCGCTCCTTGATGTAGCAAACTTGAAATTAATTTCAGTCATGTCTTATAGTGTACAAGTAATCTATACATATTACAAATTAAAGTCGTTTTTACTATCTATTTATTATTTATTTATCTATCTACATCACCCAAAGTTTGACTGGAAGAAAATGCCTATGACATTAAGGCCGCCTTTGTACGTTTGTGTGATTAAAGTATTTAATAAATAAATAAAGTTTATGTACTTATATATACATAAACATTTAACCTAGATATAATAAAGAAATCTTCAAGTTTTCTCAGGTCGTAAAAACCGTGCGAAGCAGGGGCTAGTATGATATAAAGCGATTAATCAACCGTATAGACTATAATATTTTGTAAAGGAGTAAATCGTTCGTTATCTCTTTATCAGTTGTCTCTATTGGTGTCGACGATGGCAAGTCAACAATTGGATTACTGAACTAATCCCTGTTACTACAATGGCATTACCCTGATTATATACAACACAACAATGAAGATCCTTCAAAACTCAAGAGATGATGAATATAATTTCCAAATAATGAACTCTGCTTGAACAAACAAATCTAAATGAAAACAGAATTTGGGAAGAGGACAGAGTTTCAGAAGTACTGTCAATAATTTCGTCTAGCCGCAAATCGTTTGTGGTTGTCTGCTAGCTTTTGGCAGCTGCACTTTATTAATACCCGTGACCGGAATTTCAGCAATTAATTAAAACCACAAATTTGGAGTTCATTTATTCGGTCTCATCACTGTTAAGCTGGCAATTCACAGCAATGAACTACACGATCGTGTTATAAATGATATGAAAGCCAATTGAGTGAATGTTGAGAATTTTAAAGAGCGGACAAGCGATTAGGACACCTTAGAGAGTTACTGCAATGGAGTACATTTCGGTGTTATAGCACACAGTACGAATACAAAAGTAATGGCTAAAAAGCGGAAAAAAGTAACAAAAAGAAACGACGTCGAAAAGGGAACTATGGCAAATAAGAGAAAGAACAAGACTTAGCACATAAAGAAAAAGATAAACAACGTAATGTGACAACACCAAATGAAGTCTAAGAACTTCTTAACTGCATAACAAGTTGAAACCCTTATCGTAAACTTCTCAGCATTATATTTAGTGAATGCAAGTCTACAACGGCATTCAAGTTTATGTAAACTGGCGCAGAAAGTGATAACAAACTTGGACGCGATGTTGCGCAGAACTTCGGGAACGAAGAAATTCACTTAAAATGTCCTCCTTCCGAGATTGTCAGGAAACTTCTGCAGTGCCTTGTTACTTTGCCGATAAGAGCGCGAATGTTTTCACGCGAATGGATTTCATGTGACTTTATTTGGCGTTGCAGTTATGGTTTGGCAAATTAGACGTTAGTATAACAGCGTGTTTTTAAATAGCATTTTCATTAGATACATTGTGAGGCATTCTGAATTTATTATTTGGTTTTAAAAAGTCGCAAAGGATTCGTAGCAACTCTACGAAAATACATATGAGAAATTCTTCAATTTTATTTCAAATAGTTCGTGTGATTCGATAAAAAACCGATACACTGTAGCCACTTCATACCGAAAATAACACAGCCCATTTTCGAACATTCATTTCACTACTTAGAAAGGTGATAAATATTTATTATCAGTTATTGATAAAAATTAACGGTCAGGCGGAGCAGGGTGCGGCGTTTATTGCACCTCGGTCCAGATAGCGACTAACGCACACAACCACGGTAAGAACTTGGGCAAACAGTGCAGATATGGCAACTATGGAGTGGATTCTAACGCTTATTGTAGTTCTAATCAATTGTGTGTTGAGTATATGAATAATCCAATATATTTAATAGTTTTAGCCTTGTTTTATGTTAATGTAATAGATTGATTTAATATCAGTGATAGATAATGGTTTGGAATTGGACGTAGGTATTAGTCTAAAGACGAAGTCTGCCAGCGAGCAGGCAGAATGCTATGTAGATTCCAGGTTGATCTTCCACTCAGCACTTTGCGAAATGGCGAAACTTTCAACCAGTCTTAGAGAGAATGCAACAGCAGGGTTAATATTTTGGGTTCCAAGAAGTCAGCTTGTAACTTATAGTCGTCAAAAACGAAACAGAAGCATACAAACAGTCACAGTAACCGAAATAGCCATGGAATGTATTTTTATTTTAGGTTCCATGAAGTAAAAAAATAGCTGTCTCGAATTGTGCTATCCAATCAAAATTCAACAAACCAAACAATGAAACTAGATTGAAATAAACTGGACAACAATATTACTTGTTTGGCGCAGCTGTTAATCGACACTGGTCCAAATTACCCAGGTGTTCGCGCAACTTATCAAAAGCTAACATTGACGGCCAATTATTTTTTTACAACAATTAATAAACGAAACTATATATTTAACATGATTATTAGGCCCGAGGCTTCAATATAGAACCTCGAAACCTATTCCCATATCTTCGTTTTTTTAACCCTCACGGGGCCCGTAAGGTGGATTATGGTTCAGTCCCTTTCGAAGAGAACCTTTTTGCCTTTGTCCCAGCAATGGGAACATTATTATGCTGATTATGCAACAGCGATGTTCTTCAGCATTAAGAAACGTTAATTAAAGCACAGTACCAAGAAGTGTTAAGCCCGGCCCTACAACATTGACGACCAACTGATATCGATTGTATGGTGTTATCTGTTCGCTATCGGATAAAGTACGATAACGCACCCTACAACACTGTTTGGTTATGGATTAATATAGTAACAAAGTGAACAGTTGAAATTTTAGTTGATGAAATATATTTTGGACGCAGAATAACCAAAGTAATTTTAAGAACGTTCACAGTCAGATCTCGGACTCAATCTGTCAAAAAAAAAAACGTTTCCCTACATTGTTGACATTGATTGGTGTTGAGAGGATATTGCGAATTGAATTTGAACTTTTTTTAAAGTACTAGAATTGGCCTTCTGTTTGCCCACACTCCAAAACGGATTTTTTTGGGTGTGAGTAAGAAGGTTACTTTCTGTAGGTACTCGGTAAAGAGTTGATGTTTTTGGAAACTGTTTTAATTGATTTTAATGTTCGGATACATAATATTAATAAACTCATCCCTTTTCCTATGGGGCTAGGCAGAAACTATAGAACGTTACCTACTAAGATTCTTTTGCTTTGTTTACGTTGTTTACGTTCATACATCTGAGGATCAAATCTCGTAATTTTAAGAACGTTCAGAGTCTGATCTCAGTCTCAATCTCAAAAATACCTCTAGTTTCCCTACATTTTTGACGTTGATTATCGCTGAGATTATATTGGGACTAGATTTCGAACGTTTTTTTTTTACGGGAATTGGCCTTCTGCAGTGCTATTCTGTAAATATCTCTCCGTGAGAACTTAGGTGAAGTGAGCTCTGTCATGCCGTAATGGTAGGTATTGACACTATTAAGTGCTCACTTCACTTATGATTTCACGGTGAGATTTTTACAGAATCTACCGGCTGGTCATACACGCACGCCGGTTGCGAGTACTACTAGGATAATTAATACTTATTTATGTCGGGACTAATTGTTATAATTTTATAACTGGTATTCAGTCGGTTTGCAAGCCGACCCCAACATACTTCGACAGCCTTCTTGGAGGTTGATGACATCGTGTTTCAAGCTATGAAAATTTAATCAATTGTTTCTCGTTACTGCTCAAGAGATTAGTATGAAATCAAGCGAAGTGTCTACTTCAAATGGGGCAGTTGACGACTAAATTTTAACAGTAGATGAATATGAAATGATGAAATAATCTTCCATTAAATGTTTAAACAGAATATTTAGTGGATTTTAGACATCATTTAAGCTGTGTGTTTCGTGCTCTCAAGATTCGTCATCTGCCTAGCCTTTTCCCAACTATGTTGGGGTCGGATTCCAGTCTCACCGGATGCAGTTGAATATCAATATTTTACATAAAGCGGCTGCCTATCTGACCTCCACAACCCAGTTACTGGATAATACGATACCCCTTGGTAAGACTGGTTGTCAGACTTTCAGGTTTCTGACGACCCGTAACTACTGTCAATGATCCACGAATGACAGCCGGGACCAACATGCCGGCTGCAACAAGCCGGGCTGAACATGCTTTCCGAGGCACGGAGGGGTCTTGATATGTAAAGATGGTCGGTCACCCATCCACGGACCAGCCGCGGCAAGCGTAGCTTTACTTGAACGATCGACTTGTGCGGCTGTTATTACTTAGCCACAAGTCTCTCTTAGTGCTCTCAGACTAATGACCATTAAGGAATTTCTTCTTATACCTAAACATAAGTTTGTTTGTTACCTTTTCACGTCTAAACTACTGAACCGATCATCCTGAAACTTTGCATATACGTTGTCAGGTGTACAGAAACGGACATAGGGTACCTTTCATCCCAAAAAAACGTGCTGTTCCCGAGGAAAACAATAATAACGTTAATTTGATAATAGATGGCGCCACGTGTCTTTCGAATCATGATTGAATTATATTAGAAATCTAAATTAACGCGAGCGAAGCCACGGGCAAAAGCTAGTTACTACATAATTATAAAACAAAAGTCCCCCCCCCCCCCCCCCCCTGCCGCGCTTGTCTATCTGACGCGATTAACTCAAAAATTACCGAACGGATTTTTTTACGGTTTTGACCAATGGTCCAATGGACGGAGTGATTCATGAGGAAGGTAGGTTTAGGTGTATAATTCATTAAAGGTTTTGTGTAAATTGGCTGAAATATGACGATGATTTTTGAAAATGTCGGAAAAACCATGCCATCTGAGAGCTTTACTGGCGTGCACCGCGTAAAACAATATGAAAACCCCGGTAGATCCGGTAGTACGTTCCCGTACGATATTTCCCGACCTCCAGGCAAAGCCGCGCCCAAAAGTTAGTTCAACACAAACTAGAAAATTTTTAGCTTAACATTTATTTTAGCATAACTTTCGACCATTATAACTGGACCGAACAATTTCAGAGTTCAATAACTTGACTTGAAACCCGTTTCGCTTATAGATCGAAGGTGCGATCGATGGTCATAACACTTGAATGTTGATTTGAAACAATATGCCCGACCTTGATACCAATCTACGTAGTGTCATCGCACAATTGGGACCGTCATCGTCAATAGATCCCAATAAGAAAGAGGCTTACTTCTGAATGTGGTTCAATAGAGCATATTAATACTGATGATTTCTATTACTGCTGGTCATTATAGTAAACAGTTCAATATGAACGGGAATGCGATTGGTTCAGATGGTAAAGTTGACCTTTGGAATTGACGTTGAGAGTATTTGCAGCGTAATGTTGCATTTCAGAACGCCCATAGGGTAGACCGCGGACGTGACGATGGATCTAAGACGTAAGCTTACGGTTAAAATTATGGTCTTATCATATGATAACACCATAATTTTAACCGTAAGTTTTAACCGTAAGGCCCTTTCCCACGGCAAGATCCCGTTTTTTGCAGGATCCCGTTTAGTAGTGTACGCGTTTAAATGTATATATTCACACAAGCCTCATGTTTCCGGATACTTCAAACAGGATGCTTGTGTGAATATGTATATTTAAACACGTAGACTACTAAACGGGATCCTGCAAAAAACGGGATCTTGCCGTGGGTAAGGGCCCTAAGTTTAGTCTCTGGAACTACCAGTCGGATTTGAAAAATTGTTTTTGCGTTTGATAGCCCATTTACATTCACCCTCAGGGCGAGCAAAAAGAAAAACCGGTCAAAAGCGAGTCGGACTCACGCACCGAGGGTTTCGTACCAGTATACCTATATTCAATTTTCATTATTATTTTTTTTCTGAAAAAGTGTGCTGTTTAGAGACATCGTTTTATTTTTCCTGTAATCTTTACATAAACTACTGTCACATAGAATAATTTCAGATTTTTTTTCTATGCAAACTTCGGAGATAAGGGGGGAACTGTATTTTTTTTACATTTTTCATCAAAAGTCGAAAACTATGCAGCCTGAAAAAAAGAAAAATGTTTGAGAATGTGCAAACAGTACAGTTTCTATGATACCCCACATGCCCTAGTAGCCTCATTTCGAATTTTTAATACCACCCTTTCAGCCCCTGTTGCAAAAAATAAATATATTTTTATTTCTTTCTTATTTACAAAATGTTTGGGCAAACGTCATCTAAAACTATCCCAAATTTCAAGTTGATAGCATTAGTCGTTCTTGAGATATCCAGCTGTGACAGACAGACAGACATACTGAGTCGCACCATAAGGGTTCTTTTTACCATTTTGGTACGGAACCCTAAAAAGGCAGAAAGAACGCTAAGCGAAAACGAAGTAATAGCGCGGGCGGACGATGCGATGCGACGGGGTCGAGGGAGTTTTATAAAAGTGTGATGTTATTTTAGTAAATTGTGTACCACGCGAACTAAGGCGCGGGCAGAAGCTACTGTCTTTATAAAGGGTACTTACAAGGGCAACATTTAGGTACATTTAAAATTTATCACTTCGTTAACAAAACTGACACGTTTTTGCAAACCTAATGAATCAAGATAAAGTCCATGTTGAAATATGACCATGGCCCATTTTTGAACATGAAAAATTCAGGTAAGTACTGTAAAATTAAGAGCCACATCTAATCTGAAAACAAATAATGAAGGGCGATAAGTGAAGCAAATAGTTTCGTAATCTAGGCTGGTTATCTTTGTGGAATATGGGGCCTAGTATTTTTTTTTATTTAAAGAATTTATGTTTGGTTAAATGTTTGTAGTGCAAGCTGCTTCGTAGAGTAAAAAAGTTGGGATATAAATACAGGATTTGCGTTAGACTGTCGTCTTAGGAAAGTTAAGTAGAAAAGAATCATAAATATTAAATGATTTTATTTCTGTAAGCAGGTATGTACAAACGCTTTTACACGTCAGTCATATTTTAAGAACTGGATGAGGTTGGTGTTTCCTATCTGACTACTCTGAGAAGAAAGGCCGAAATAAACTCCAAGGCAGGTCCAGCCATAATCTTGGTTAAAATTAGAACTTGAAGACTTAAAACAAAATATAACATAAACTTTTATAAGTTTTAAACTGTATTAAACTAAAATAAATGCGTTTCTATTATTTACATAACACAATAGCACGTCTGTGATGTCCGAAGGGTAAGGCAGATGTATGCCTGTAGTACACCCACATTTCTTCTTTCATTTTTAGGGTTCCGTAGTCAACAAGGAACCCTTATAGTTTGGCCTTGTCCATCTGTCCATCTGCAGCTTAGCTGAGAGACTCTTAGTATTGGAAAGCTGTAATTTGGTATGGATATACATATTAATCACGCCGACAAAGTGGTAAAATAAAATCATGAACAATATTTTTTTAGTGTACCTCCTCTACACGTAAAGGAGTTTGTTTTTTTTTTTCTAGTCTATCGCATTGTGGGGTACCGATGGAAAGGTCTTTCAAAAATATTGCGGGTTCAAGTGCCCCCAAGCCAGCTAAATGTTGTTTTGGATATGTAAAAAAAAATCACGGTAGCAGTAAAATAAGTTAAAAGAAAAATATCACAGCTAAACAGGCTTTACAAGTTTACGAGTAATCGTCGACCAATTTACATTTGCAGTTGCAATGTATGGGAGAACATGATCTTCAACTACAATGTTAAGTTTGTTCTTGGGATAAATTCATTCCAACTACGGCACCCTTCATTTTGCGTGGTCCGACACGCACGTGGACGGTTTTTTTTCCTATTATTTCTTTGAGTAAATTCAATGCACGCAAATCTATCAACGAATTGATAACAATAGAGACAGGGTGTGGACTCAAGAAGGTCATAATTCATAATAATCTGACCTTGCTGAATAATGAATGCCAACCCAAACACATACCCATCGGGTATGCTTACATTTGATTGGCTACAACAATTAGTAACGCATGAAACATTAATCATTGAATGAATATCCATGAGAGAGAAATAGGTAAGTTATTGAAAGACTAAAATAATAGGGACGGAGTAGTATTTATTTAATAAGAAGAAATGCGTCATAATAACTCATATTATTCGTAGTATCGTAGAGGATTCTCACAGTAAAAACATTATGTCACAGAGCAAATACTACGTTTTTGTCATTGCTGGCTGCAGTTTGCAAATAAAATGAACTAGAGTTTCAACAAAGTTGATGGTTATTTACTTTGAAAGTTGAGCAAGGTCAGTAAAGGTTGCCGCGGACTTGAGGTGGCCCGCAAAGGCAGGCCGGCACCAGCTGGTGACTGTGGAAGGCGCACAAGTTCCCATGATCTCCGGTCTAAGTGTGGGAAGAGAACACCGGGGTGGTTTTTAGTCAGTAAGAGTCTGACAAACACTTTTTTATTTGAAAGTAGCTGTTGCCCAGGTCTTCATCTGCAATCCAGGATGAATAGTAGCCTATACCCTACTCCAGGTCATGGTCTACCAATGTGAAGGAAAACAAAAAAACTTACTCTCACATTTATACTATTAGTTAGGATCCCAATTTTCTACTAAATGGTTTTAGTAACAGGACAGTGCATTACAAATTTTAAAACAGCAAAAAAAATTTTTTGGTTTGATATTGTTAGTTGTTATATGCGCCCAGTTTATGATGAAAAGTAAACATTTAGTATTCCGAGAACATATTTTTACTTCACTAATCATGTATTACATTAATGTTTTGCACAACATTTACAAGTATTACAAGATAACGCCACTATTAATTTAGAGCCTGCTGAAGTGTTCTATTTATTTTGAAAATACTTTCTCTAAAAGAGACTGGCATTCATAAATACTTGAAAATGAATGATTTGTTTTTTTTTTTTTTGCGACTGTATAGTTTATGTTGATACTCATAATATTGGTAGTACGGTAACTTTATATCATAATCTACAGACTTAATAATATCAGTTTAAAAATTAAATTTTTGTTTGGTTCATATTTTAGTTTAAATTAATTTAAAACAAACTATTGTTTTAAATTTTGACCAAAACTATTCTGTTCACAATTTTAATACCTAAAAAAAAAACACATAGATAATACACGCAAAGACAATTAGTCAGTGGGTCGTCTTAGGGGCGGATTCTTTTGAAGAACTTAAAACTTTTTAAACACATTCCTGTGCTGATAAGCTTCAGAAAGGCATTGTTATCAAACTAATGACAAAATGCATTACTGAAGTAGCAACAACATTACAGAAGACCTTCAATGCAAGTGCTGTTCTTCAAAACAATAAGTTTGTTATGTCAGCCCACAGATAGAAAGTTAAGAACAGTTGAACCAACTTTTGAATTGAACTTTCTAAAGCGCAGACTTATCTATGCATAAACAAAAGACTACATGCTAGGTACATACCTTGCGGAAGGCAAAGAGCTCATTCTGAAGTTTCTGCCTCTCAGCAGAGGGCTGCTGCCCCTTGCCGCGTATGAACTTTAGCATCCTGCCGGCCTGCAACAGAACAAGCACTTAGCACTCTTCACACACGACACAACAAACAGATAGACAGACAACACGCTACCCCCACCATTATAATTTCATGCTTAGACGCGCGAACAAACGAACACTAGTACACCGACCGGCATCGAAAAGCCGACTGAGTTTTATAGGCTGTTAGCTCATACCCGCGGTCATACGCTCGCCTAGCCCCCGCACCAAGATAATAACACAAGCATCACTTGGAATCGTAAGATAACCGGCTCCTAGATAACACGATCGATAGCCGAATATTACGAAAAACACCAAATTTAAAGCGTCTCTAACATAATTTCGAATTATGGCCACTGACGGCAGACAACGCCTGCCCGACAGGTTACACGTATAACAATAATAAGGTGTTTTGAGTAACCTATGAATAAGCATCTGATGATAAATAAAGTTTACATACCCAAAGACGACAGTTTGAAGGGTTTTAGTGATAAAATCCAAAATTAGAGAGATGACAGGCAAGTCACAAACGGCGTCAGAAATACACACAAACATGAAAAAGCACTCACAAATTCATGAACGCACGCACGCACAACGCACCCACACTAACGTCGAAAAGTGACGTGACTGGTTTTATGTGTTGCCACCAACTGCATTCAATTACCCCATAGCGTGCTTCTTAAATTATCGTAATTTTTTATTTATTTTTTAAGTTTTCTTCATAGTAGGATTTTCTTTTCGCATTAGATACTTTATGCGTTGTAATTTGTATGGCAATTGTAGAAGCATTGACAATCAATGCTTGTAAGCTTGATGTTCGTATTTTGCTACTTAGGGTACTCTGAGCCGCAGAAGTAAATAACGGCTAATTGAAAATTATTAACAAAGCAGACCTTACAATTCGTGTTGCTTTTTAAAATTAGAACAAATCATTTGTAAAGTGCAATATTTTTGTATGCTTTTTTCTAGTTGCAACATTTTCTAGCAGTGCGTTCAAAAACGTTGATCAAGTTGAAGATATTGATAGTTTTCTCAAAGAATGCTTTTTCAATTAATTTTGAATAACATTTTAGGTTTAGAAACGTTAAATATGTTTCATTTGACATGGAAAGAATATTTAATAATTCTTTCTAAAAGCATCCATTTTTTTTTTCAGCAATGTTTCTAATCTTAGTTTTTAAATGATACTGCCACAGCTTATGTAATATTATGTATTGCCAATTATTTAAAAACGAAAAAGGAGTATTCATATTTTATAGTATTTTCCTTTTTAGATTTATGGACATTTAAAATAATGATTAGGTAATAATTAAGCACTTATAATGATGCTATTTATGAAATGGAATGCGACAAATAAAACAAAGCGTTGAAGCGGTGTGATGACATCAGTTTAATGAAAAGTGACATATTGCTTTTATTTTTTACCAGGCGCTTTCACACAAACACACGGAATAAATAAATCAATGTTTACTGTACAGCACAGGTATTGTGGTTGCGGGACCAATTTGCATTTTTATTCCACTCACTCTTGCACAAATAGCAATTCTCACGGTGTGCGAGTATCACAGCATTTTATAACCAAACATTGTTGGAAAAAGCATGAAAATAACACTTGTTTAGTCAAACGCACCGAAGGCTGTTCTTCCAGAGATGTCACACTCATTTTATTTTTGTAATAGAAAGGAATCGAGGAGGTCTTTCTGGTCACATGTACTGAGTAGGTACTAGCAATCGATGGCAGCCGGCGTAATCCTCCCTATTTAGTCTGTGGTTACCACCCTCTGCAAATATCGAGGGGTGGGTTTTTTCTTTTTTTTTCCGCAACGTATTGTAGTCTTTTGAGGGCTTTCACACATATCTAGGTATAAGTAAGTTTAAATTAAATAATTCATGTTATGGATTTATGAATAAGCGCCAGATGTGTTACCGAATGAAGTAGATTTTAACGTTGTGTGTATTTTTAGGGTCATTCTAAAATACGGAACGTATTTCTAAATCATCCTAAAAATACAACCAACTCTATTATTTTATGAACCACGTTTTAGCTATTCGCAGGAAAAATAAACATAAGAATTGTGTTGAGGAAAACTTGTAACTTCTAAATAGTACACGTATTAACCTATACAAAAAAAAATGTCTATCTTTAATCACTGCAGCTCAGAGAGGATTAGCAAAAGGGAGACGAAGCTTATATCTAAGAGTGAGTCGATACCCACCCTTCCATCCAGCTATAGATGATAGTTGTAAAGAAACGTACCTACCTACTCTATGGCCAACATTCTTTGTTGTTTGTAACCCGCGACGAAAACAGAGGGGTGTTATAAGTTTACGTGTGTGTCTGTGTGTCTGACTGCGGCATCATAGCTCCCAAAAGGCTGAAGCGATTTTGATTTATTAACTTTAGTTTTAAAGGTGACTTGATCGAGAGTATTCTTAGCTATGATTAAATAAAATCTGTTCAGCCGTTTGAAGATTATCAGCTCTTTTGTAGTTGATGAATAATTTTATGGACCAATTTTTGTGCTCTTTCAACATGAAATATATTTATTGACTGTAAAGTGCCATCCTAGATAGGGATACATGCAGCAGCCCAGCAAAGATTGGGCAGGCGCAAAATGATCACCGCGCTTGCTCAGTGCGAGTTGGTGATTTAAGAAGGTAGTGATGTTGAAGGCCAGGGTTTCCTCTCCATGTGTCCATTCAATGTCCGTCTGTGTTGACTAAGAGATAAGCTATTTAGAAAGTATGTATAACTTTTAAAAAGCCACATTGGTACTTGCTGGGTTACTCGCAACTTGAGGCGGAAGATGCGTCTCGAGCAAGCGTGGTGATTAGTGTTCATGCCTTCTCTGTATGAGAAGAGGCCTTTTCCCTGCAGTGGGATGATAAAAGGCTGGTATTACTCGTATATTTTATTATATAAGGTCCCATTAAAATAGATGGACAAAATTTTAGAAATCATTCAGACCACCAGAATAAGGACAATGGTACAACAATATACAACGTGTAACGTTAAATGCGCAAAACCTGAAAATAGTTTGATCAGAATAACGAGCAGCATCAATTGAACCACTTTTTAATATAGGTCACATTTTTCAAAAAATCTTCATTAAAAACGTTGCCGTGTCTATTTATTAATAGGTCAAGCAAGCCAATGTCAGCGCGGCGCAGCGGCCCGGTGACGACTCCTCCCTCGATAAAGCGTCGTCGCAGACGCAAGAAACGATCAGAATGGCCAGTAAAACTGGAACAGCACATAAAACCTTTACAATTTTTTTAATGACTTATTTTCTCTGTGAAATAGGTCAATTGAATTAAAAATCAGTTGGGGTGTCTGAGGTTTTGCGCATTTAACGTTACACGTTGTGTAAGAAAAACGCATTAGATATTTACAAGAAAAATAATTAGCTACCGAAAATACACTAATGTACCGGCAATTCTTTATTTTATTTTAGGGTCAAAATAAAATCACTTTGATCATTTTTTTTTTTTTTTTTTGTTTGGATATCTTTGGTTAGACGTACTGAGCGCTGTGTTAAAATTTGTCCATCTATTTTAATGGGTACTGTATAATTCTGCGAGGCTGACTGTCCAAACCTTGCCGTACGTCATATCACCTTCGTCGTTACCTGTCCCGTTAGTCTCATGGTCGCAAGCACGACTGCTAAGGACGGGGTCCTGGGATCAATTCCCGTTATTGGGGTTTTTCATTTGAAATTTCTTACTAACGGCCCGGAGTTTGGAAGTTGGCGGTGTGATATCCCTGATGCCTCGGAATGCTCGTTAATCCGTTGGCCCTGCGCCTGATCTCTCTCCGGTCGTGTCGGATTGCCGTCCCATCGGACTATGAGAGTGACGGAAGAGAGAGTGCACCTGTATCTGCGCACACACTTGTGTACTACAATATCTCCTGCGCCGAAGGCTGGTCTCAGATGAAATTGTTAGCCATGGGAAATTCGGTCTGGAGGTCTTTTTATCACCTTCGCCACTCGAGGCTGTTGAATACACCCTATTATTTAATTAATATGCCATTAAAAACAAAATACTTACCTACTCAGCAAATCGTAACAAACATATTTACATAATACTAGGCTTAAAATTAAGTCGGTATCGCTATGGTTTTGTCCCTGCATTTGAATATTTGCGTCCACATTTCAAGCTGGTTCGTTCTTGATCATAATTAATTATTTATGAAGGACGTTAATCTAGCCAAAGGACAGACTAATAACAGTAAAATGGGAAGAAACAGCAATTCATTTTGTAAAAATAAGTGTTGCCAGTATAATCTGTGGGAAAAAAATGTGGAAGGGTGTTGTAGGTACAGTCTACCGCAACAACAATTGACTTTTTTAAATTTAAGAAACCCTTTCTTTGTGATAAAATATTTTACCAAAATACTGCGATCACTCATCCTTATCCCAAGTGAAGGAAGAAGGCACACTTCTCCTACGACGGTAATACTGGACGATCTAGACGTAAAGAAAGAACATAGTCTATAAAGGGTTACGGACAATTTAGGACGATTTGTACGTTTCAAATGTAGCGATACCAAGACCCATGGTACCTAGGTGGTACGGTACCTACCAGTGCAGATTGTTGATAATAAATTAATAAAATAAAATTAGTTTCATTCAAGAAACAATACTCATATACAAACAGATACATAAAAGGATACAGACAGGATAATAAACACAGGTGCAGACGTCCAGCTGAACTAACCGCAGTCATCTAATGAGAGATCATAAATAACGCCTCGTAATAAATAATCCCACCAAAAATATTTCATGTAAAGTGGTTGCCAAGACTTAAATATCGCTTTCACTAGAGCCAAGTTCCTAACTCTACGAACCTGGCATCTTGGTCAAAATGTATGGCTCGAATAAAAACCCTATTAAAAATCGATTAAATAATAAGTAATTCTTCAATACTGTCGATTTTTCTAGGGTGGGCAAAGAAGTTTCTTAGGTAGGTATTGAAATGGGTAGGTAAAGGGATTTTGGTATGTATAATTTGATCTTGTCTAAACCTAAGTTCACTTGATTGTTGAATTAATTGAGTTAAGATCTTAGTTATTCCCTGCTTTCTTTTAGAATTCCGTACTTAAAGGGTGCCAACGGGATTACTAAGCCTCCGATGTCCGTCCGTACGTCTGTCTGTCAGCGCGCTATCTCATGAACCGTAATAGGCAGACAATTGAATTTTTCACAGAGTTTTTGCCTTGTGGTACGGAAATTTTCGTGTGTTAGTCTGACTTTCACTTGCCCGCTTTTGTCCAAAATCCAAATACAGATATTAAAAAAACTTGAGCTTAATATTTTTTTATTTTTTATTTTATTTGTTAGGGACAAAAAACAGTTACATGCCAAGCTTAACTAGAGATTCTTAAAATAGCACAAAACTTAGAAATACATTTATACACAGTCTTACCATAAGTATTTATATTATTATACATGTAACCCACAACATCGCCCACGGATTCACAAAAAAAAAGTTAAAAGAAAACAGACAAAATAGTGTGCATCGTAAAAACCTAATAAGGAAAAGGAGAGAAAAATAAAAAACACTTATGAATTCAGTAACTCCATTGCTCTCGCCTTGAAACGATCTTTGGAAAGAGTAAATATGTCAAGCTCCATGAGGCACACGCTCCCCAGCGTTAGTCCTGCACGCGTTCGTGTGAAATAGTCGAGGAACACGTACTTACCCCACGAAGCATGACAGATCTAGGTACTGTATAATGTAGACTATTTGTTAAAGGAATGCAGTCGAATCGATTATTGCATATACCATGCAGCATCATTACACCCAGAAGAAATCGTCTAGACTGCAAACTAAGCACATTGTAACGTTTCAGCAATTGTTTATAAGAGACTTTAGGACGGTTACATTTATAATTCATAGAACGTAAATATTTTCTCTGCCCAATTTCTAGCCTATCTTTGTACTTATCATATAGAGGATCCCAAATTTGGACGGCGTATTCCAATTGAGACCGAATCAGGGTTTTATATAATATTAAGAATGTAGAGGGTCGCACAAAGCTACTTGAAAATCTCATGACCAGTCCGTACATCTGAAAGGCTATATAATTGTTAGATACCGGTGCAGCAGTACAAAATTACAGCTTGTAGATAAGTAAGTAGGTAAGTAGATCTTCTGCCATCTGTCTGTTTAGTGTTTCAGTTTCAGTAAATGAGTGGTTCGTGCGGTGATACCGCAGGTATTGTATTCATTTGCAACGTAGGTATTCTCGCTTTGTGTTTACTAATCCGTGAAATAAATTAAATGCCTAAAGTAAACTTGAAACGTTTGTGGAGTTTTAATTTATGCTTAATTTATTTTATTTGGGTAGGTACCTCTACCGGCAAAGAATATAATGTAACCAATTAGGTTTTTTGTAACAGTAGGTAGGTAGTATTTTAAACTACACAATCATATCGTCACAATTTGCCGTATATTTGCCTTTTTCACTAACACTAAAGGCACCTGAATCTATGCGCTCTGTTGAAATTTCAATTTTCGGGTCTAAAGATTAGAGTTGAAAATCCAACAGCGCGCTTATATTCAGGCATTCATTTAGGCGCCGTTAGTGTTAGTGAAAACGGGAAATTAAGTATGTAAGAAGCAACTGTATTCAATCCCTAATCCCACGAGTTTACAGCAGTCGATCGACCGGTTTCCAGACTTCAAGTTTTGACAGATTGGTACAAGCATAGAACCTCTCTCTGCTTGTACCCAGCAGTGAGTGAAGCCAGGCTGCCAATAATTACTTAGTAGGTACTCATCTTCAGAAAGCTACGTGACTAATCTGCCGTCAATAGCATCGTTGCAGTAAGTGTGCTCTAGAAGGTTTCGAGAATGCTTTGTGATATAAAAAAAATGCTCGACTTACTGCAAATTTTTAATAGTTAAATTTGTTTTAAAAAGCCATTCAAACGAATGAGTAAGACAAAAATGTAGATCTCGTTATCGTGATCACGGCTGTATATCTAACTAATTTTTGACAAAAATCCGACTTGTAACTGTGCTATTCAGGGCAGTCCGGCAGTAATAAAGCCTGATACTTATTTATAGGGACTCGCACATGAAGAACTATAATTATACTATTATTGTTAGGTACTTAATATCTTCTCAGAAACAACAAACAATTATCGGTCACCACAGCCCGAGTCTTACAAATAGCTACGTACATAATATGTAGTTTTGTTTGGAGGCAACCACAACCCCATGTTTTGAAGGGAGATAAACAAACCGTCGTCTCTATTACGAATATACCAATGAAAATGGTACCTTAAAAGGAAGAGAAAGTTTTCCAACGAACATCGGCTGTAAAACAAACAACTTTGGTGTTTGTAAACATTGTGAAGATTAAAACTGTAAGTACAGCACCCTAATTGCGTAACAAACTCAATCAATCTCAATCTGAATGATCTTGAAGGATATTGCTAATCCTTTGCTTCATAAATGTTAAAAAAAAAGTGTACTCAGCAAGGTAAATAACGCCATGAATGTTGTTGTACTGTCAAAATGAAACCTATTGCTACTCATAGTGTGTTACGCAATTACCACGCAAATCGCCCAGAAAAGTATGTGCTTCGGGAATCAACGTCTATCTTCGAAAATACGAACGCCCGATGAAGAGATCTAATATAGAGCTGATACAACCTTGGAAGTACCTACTTATAAATTTTTCCATTTTGTATTGCCTGATTACAAAATTGTACTAATAGGTAAGTGTTTTTCCTGCTCACGTCAATCCGCGACAACATTTCTTAATTACAGTTTTATGAGTGCCCTGTAACTCCAAAGTTATTTTTAATTTAAAATTATTTGAAAGAATTTGTTCTAGCAATATGTTCGTTGATTAAAAAACCTGAAAAAACGAAAGATTGTTTAAAGAAAACCGGCCAAGTGTAATAAATATTTGTTTAAAAATACATCTACCTACTATTCTGGCGTGCTAAACGCAAAAGCGGTATCTCAGGAAAAGCTACTTTCGAGAAAATTGATGTTTCATATTCTGTTAGTGATTTGAGGTAAAACTGAGATAGGGAAAACTTTTTTTAAAGGGTTTTTTTTATATGTTTTAAATAAGATACCGCTATTTGGCTTAGCTTGCAGTGGATGCGTATTTCTCTAAGCTCATAAAAATCAACGTTACGATTTTTTTTTTTTTTTGAGATACGTATATACTGGTAAGAGAGCTATAATATTATGATATCTCATATATAGCGATAATACGAGTATATGAGAGAGCTTTTGTGTTTATCACGCCAGTATTATTTCCTCAATTTCGTCTTATAAAAGAAAATCGACTTTCCATCCATTTCAATACCCATATTTTAAAACGAAGTACACTCTCGTGCACGTTTCTCGAAGATACTAAAATTCTTATTGCAAATTAGATTGTACCAGATATGATCACGATGTAGGATGACATTGTTTTAGATTTTCCAACGCATTCTATTGAAAACAGTCTCGTTTTGGGATTAGAGAGCACTGGAGTGGAAACAGGATGAGAGGGTTTCACTATGAAGGTCAGATGAGTTTTAGGTAGGCATTTATAGGGTTCAAACAGGCGTCTCTTGACAATTGCGACGTTTAAACAAAACATAGCATAAAACAATGTGTGCTTGTTCATAAATTGTTTGTATTAGAAGAAGGGCGCTTCGCTATAACTTTATTTTATTTAACTTTAGTTGAAACAGGCACAAATTACTGAAAATTTTCTTAAAGTTTCATAGGGACTATTAAAAACAACTATCAAACAACTACGTCATTAAAGGTACCTTAGCAAGTTTTGCATTTCGGAAGCGAATGGAACTTTCGCTGTATATAAAAATGATGTGTACTTTTCCATCGATTTTCTGCATAAGTTCTTACGTTTGACATCTGTTGTTGTAGACTTTAACAGCCTTATACTCTTAGATTACCAATCTATGTAATTAGTAAGGCAATGAAAATGGTATTATTTGATTTTATCTCAAATTCAAATTATTTTATTTCATACAAACCAACATGGGCACATGAAACATGCAAGCTAGGTGAACAAACAGCTTGGAAAAAAGTTGAATATAGGTGAAGCTAGGTGGCATATGGAATAGAACCGGCAAGAAATTGACGGTTACTCATTTATAGAGAAGAACCGGCAAGAAATTGATGGTTACTCATCTATGGAGAAGAACCGGCAAGAAATTGACGGTAACTCATTTATGGAGAAGAACCGGCAAGAAATTGACGGTTACTTATTTATGGAGAAGAACCGACAAGACATTGGCGGTTACTCATTTATGGAGAAGAACCGGCAAAAATTCACGTTAACTCATTTATAGAGAAGAACTTGCAAGAAATTTACGGTTATGCATTTAAGGAGAAGATCCGGCAAGAAATCAATGGTTATTCTTTTAAAAATAACTGTCTTTTATTATGTCGTTATATTATAGTTATAGTTTTAATAACACTATAACTATAATATAACAATAACATTGTTAGGCATGAGAGGACAGCGTATCTTTGTTTCGTTATTCATGTAGGATTGAGTATATGAATAAGTATGGCCCGGAGGGGTAATTCTCTTAATTTTAAGAGCGTTCACAGTCTGATCTCAGGCTCAATCTGTCAAAAATACCTCCCCTACATTTTTGACAAGTTTTGACATTGATTGTCGCTGAGATATATTGCGACAAGATTTTGAGATTTTTACGAGAATTGGCATTCTGGAGTATGCACTCTTCCCCATCAGATATTGTTACTATTGTTATAGATTGTTAAGCGTTATTGCTACAATTGTTAAGCTTGAGAGCTGCACTGAAGATAATGTTTTTAAGATGAACGCACACTTATCCGAGTCGAACGCGTCGAACGAATCGAAGTCAAGTAGGCTTCGCACACATAGGTATCCGCACCGAAAGAATCGAACGCGCCGAAGACAAAACAATGAAGAAGCGCGCGTTGCTCTGTCGGACGCAAGTGGTAGAATGCGAGCGGCGTCGACCGCATAAGCCGCTCCGAATCTGATGACGTCATCCGAATTCGTCTAGGAATTCTGGGGTTCTTCCAGATTCGGATGATTCGACGCGGCCAAGTGAGCGAGGTTTCATATGATTTCATATACAGACTTCTACAATTCGTTTCGTTCGATGCGTTCGACGCGTTCGGCTCGAATAAGTGTGTGTTCGCCTTTAGTGGCCATGTTTAATTGGCTTGATTTAATCAATGATTGATTATCTCTCAAGATAACGCTTCAATACTATCTCTGTCTAGTGGCTCGAATATTATGGATATGGAGCTCATAATTGAATGTCAATCATACATTGTATGTTGTCTATTGATTGTTCGACTCTCAATTGTCTGTGCTCTGGGCCATTTGTGTGGTCGTGGTGCAAAGGCTTTGTCTCATTGAGGGATCGTTGACGCATCGCTACACATATTATCCCTATGTCCGTCTAAATAATATGAACATTCAATACGTATTTGATAATAAGTAGTCATCTCTTCAATGTTAAGTAAGTTAAATTACTCTTTCTAAATTCAGTTGCCTTTTAGATAGGTACGCACTTGTTTCACCACAATTAAAATGACATTAACTTCGAAATCCAAAAGTTTATTTTATTTTCCCGATGTACCTATTATACACCTGTGCGCAACAATACAGGCGTGAAGATATTATCTACTAAAAAAATATAATTCTTGTTGTTAAGAGGCCTATTACAAAAATTGCATGTAGATGCATGGTTTCCTCGTTGAAATTGAATACTATTCGTTGGTTGGTATAAATAAGAATTAATTGGTAAAGATACTTCGTTTCCTCTTCTACAATAATGATTAAGCTATTTTTATTTAAATTATTTATCTATTTATTTAGCAATGATCGTACTCCTGCCGTGCGATTCTGTAACCATCTCATCGTAAAAGCTTGGGTGAAGTGAGCGTGGAGTGAGCTGTCATTCGCTAAGGATTAACACTATTAAGTGCTCACTTCACTTATGATTTCACGGTGAAATTTTTACAGAATCGACCGGTTGATGCATGTTTAGGCAAAAACTCATGGAGAGCTGATTTACCACATTATACATAAGTTGGAATCGACAATGATAAGTACATAATTCAGCCGGCCGATTCTGTAAAAATCTGACCGTGAAATCATAAGTGAAGTGAGCTTGAAGTGAGCAGTGTCAATAGTGTTAATCCCTAATGACAGCTCACTCCACACTCACTTCACCCAAGTTTTCACGGTGAGATGGTTACAGAATCGCACGGCAGGTATATATTGTGGGAGACTGGTGCCTAAGCTAGGCTCGAGGCCTGTGTTTCAGGACACCAGGATCCCACCCCTTTACATATTCATTTAATAAATTATGTACTAAGCGCATAGTAAGGTATCTATCATACGGCCTTCTATAGTTTTATTTATTTGATTAATATCTAGGTTAAGTATGCGAGACGAATGTTAGTAGATGTGTAGTATGAGTGAATGTGTGGGTGTGTGTGAGTGTGTGATTAGATATAATATAATCCACCAAAACAATTTTTCTCATGTCATAAATATCATATATTTTTATAATAATACATTTTTGTCATAGGCCTTATAAATAAAGAAAAACGACGACCTAATTCAATTTTCTACTGGAACAAGTCTGAGCATCTCCGAACTTCTTCATCATTTTCATGTGGTATTTATACCAAAATAGTCTCTAATAATTGCTTAAACAATGTCAATTAAAAAAAAATGGTACTTTGGTTTTTTAATAAATGAAATAATAGTAGGTACGTACTAGGTATATATTTAACTGCACCGGTGATGCGCGCTCTCCCTGGTTGAAGGCCTTAATTGATTCAGTCATCCACAGGCAAGCCCGGCTAAGCAGACGACAACCTCATAGGTTGAACTGCGAGAAGCCATTTATACAACGTGTAACGGAAAGGGGGTATCAACCCTGAAGGAGGTGAATGTGCTCATGAAACTCAACAACTTTCCCCAAAGAACATAGGTCGAAATATGAAAAAAAAATTTGGCCCTCCCATAGTAAATCAATCAGCTGGTAGTCAGTTTTGTAAGGGAGGGCCAAATTTTTTTTTCATATATCGACCTATGTTCTTGGGGGAAAGTTGTTGAGTTTCATGAGCACATTCACCTCCTTCAGGGTTGATACCCCCTTTCCGTTACACGTTGTATAATAAAAAAAAAGAAAAAGATGCGCGCTCAGTACCGAAATGTAAGAGGGCACTTAAAGTGACTAAAGGATATTTACGAAACTTATAAACTCACAATATAATTAAACGTTATAACTTCCCCGCTTTCTTCGAAAATATTCAACAAAATGCTGGAACCTGGACCTATAATCCAAAAAAAAAAACATATATATAAATCCATTCAGCAAGTCTGAAGCATACTTCCAACTGTTCGACTGCACTGTGCATACATTATATGGTCAGAACCATACAGAGATATGTCAAATAAACAATGACGTCACAGCCAGGGCAAAACTTTGAAAGCGAGGATCCCATTCATCTGTGTACCTACAGTTTGCCAATTTTGCGTGGGCACGGTACGGTATTTATACCGTGCGATCGACAGTCGTGTGAAGACTTCGTGGTAAATCGGTACCTATTGTACAGACGCCAGCACATCAAGCTACTACAATCTGTCAGATTTATTTAATAGATTTTCAACTTTATCGCTGAAGCATAAGGTTCAAAGTTAATTGGGAAAATCAGACAGTTTTGGATAGCTTGATGTGCTGGCGTCTGTACATTGGGACGAACAGAGCGTAAGAGCCATTGGTGTGCATGCTCTTTAAATATATGAGGTATATTAAAATGGCTCGTGGCTAAATGATAACAGCCGCATGAGTCGATCCTAGGTTAAGCTACGCTTGCCGCGGTCAATTCGTGGATGGGATCCATTACATATCGTGATCCCGCCGGGCCTCGGATAGGACGCTAAGCCGTTGGTCCCGGCTGTCATTCGTAGATCTTTGACAGTCGTTACGGATAGTCAGAAGCCCAAATCTGACAGCCAGTGTTACCAAGGTATATCGCGTTATCGAGCAACTGAGTTGTGGAGGTAAGATATGTAGTCGCTCCACGTAAAATACTGGTATTCAGCAGCATCCGGTTAGACTAGAAGCTGACCCTAACATTTAAAGTTGGAAAAAGGCTAGGCAGATTGACTTGCTTCTTATCTGTGAGGTAGGAAGTAAGTTCAGGGCCTGCAGTTCTAGCCACGAAGGAGATGGCAGGATAAAATGCATTGATTCCTTAAAACAGATAGACACGCAGCGCGAGATATGGAGGTTTACCTTTGCTAAGAAGAAAATATTAAAAAAAGATTGTCTTCATATTTCGTTGTGTTCCCTGATGGGTGGTGGCAGATCTTTTACCCTAAAGTACGTTTGGGCTGAAAAATGCTGTGAACAAAGGTGTGACACGCTAGCGCTACTACTACCAGCAGTGTGACTGCGTAACACACTATCAGTAGTAATGGTTTTCATTTTGACAGTTCAACAACATTCATTGCGTTATTTACGTTGTTGAGCAGACACACTTTTCAAACATATGGAGCAATGGATTAGCAATGTGCTTCAAAATGATTCAAATTGAGAGTAATCGTGTGTTACGCAATTAGGGTGCTGTATCTACCTGTGTACCAAAAATAGCTTGTCAGGAAAATAACTGTCCATCACTCATCAAGGTGCTCTGACGACCTGGTCAAGTAAACAGCAAAGGACATTTTGCGGATTGATTGTGATGATGATCAACAATTGCTGGATCGGGAGGAAAGAAAAACGTGCTGCTGTAGGTACTCGACCTATAGCAGCACGTTTTTCTTTTTGACCTCAACGCTTGAACACTTTTGATGTTATTTTACCCTATCCTGACGGCGATGTTCCTTCCTAAGATTCGCATAAAATTTAGATTATATGGTCCCTGTTAGCCTTTGATCTAAAACTATACTCCGAATTATCAAAATTGTATAATGGGTCATCATGTCTGTAGCAATCGACATTCGTTTTATTATTACATTATATTAAAGCTAGCTAGACCGCAAGGTAATTTATTTATTTATTTATTTCTATAACAATTGCTTGCTGCACTTACAGTAAACACCAAAGCGCGCAGCAAGCCAACAACATAACATTTAACTAAAAAACTTCATACTTACATTAAACATAGATTTACTGTTCCACATAAATATGTCAACTTCAGGCTCCTGGGCAATCAGGGCGTTCAGCAGATTGATCGCCTGGGTTGTGGGAGCATAACGAGCAGTATGGGTAATGAGGAATTATTAGTTATTACTATAACAACCCACAACCAGAAATGTGTGTGTGTGTGTGTGGGGCAGAATTATTAGGAGGTCTGACCCCATATAAGTTGGCATAGTAGCCAGCAGAAAAGTGGAAGGAGGAGGAATGAGGAGGACCGTAACGACTACGCCTGACCAAAATGTAGCTTGTGTACGAGATCTATCTTTCATCATTTTACTGACTTTGACCCAATATTTCTCAAACAAAATCAAAATACACACAAAATCGTATCACTGATCGTCACCAAATCGTAGAACATAAAGGTCTTGTCTGGTTGTGGGCTGGCGGCCGTTGCCATGGTTACCCACATCGATTGACGCCGGGCGCATCTTGCACCGTGCACAACACACCCTAATAAGGCTTTGTCGGACTGCGAAGAGCGAATGAAGAGAGGTTGCCGTTGCCTCGGCTATATGGCTATATAGACTGTTATAGAATTGGCTACCGTTCGTCTGTTGAATGTGGCCGTTGGTAATCACTAAATCAAGTTGCGGTAGCATCATTTAGTAGATAGAATTTGTAGTGTTGAAACGGTTTTTGGAAGATTCACGAACATTGCTTTACGAAATTGGGTTTTTGAAGTCTCGTTGTATTTAATCTGCTGTCAAATCAATCACGAAAGATTTGATTGGCTGATCAGGTTTTCAATTTTTTGGGTTTTTGTTATAGGTACTTACTTTTAAAGCGTATTCTCTAAAAAAACTACGGTTTATTCGCCGTGCGTAGGCGATAGGTGTATGTCATAATCATAAAAAAATCATAATCGACCTATAATGTGGGAGGGGGAGTGGACCGTAACCACCACGCGCGCGGGCCGACGGCGGGTTGGTAGATGTCAATATAATATATGTAATAATCAATGGTAAGCGCGGTCGTCAGTAGATAGTGTATGGATCACTATGGAAGCTTGTTGATGGACACGTTTTTTCTATGCCGCGGTTTATACACAGTGTGTAGGCCCAGTCGTCAGTGTTGTATGGATCACTACATACGCACCTACGGTGCAATAACGTCACTTATGCAATTTGGGAGGGTTGTAAATGTTAAACGTTTATATTATTTTGTTACAAAATTGTGAGATGTTCGCTTTAACTTTAATATGAAGTTCAAAGTTGTATTTTATTACCAGTTAATTACTTTAGTCAAGAAGAGGAAGAAGAACATTATAATAGGATGGCGAATTTTTAAACGCTTCTCCTGAAATATTACATCATTTGCATAAGTGACGTTATTGCACCGTAGGTGCGATATGCAGGAAGCTTGTTGACGGACACGTTTTTCTACGGCGGCGCGGCTTATACACCGTACCGTAAAAAAACCGTGCCGTGTACAAATGACCTCATGCTGGACTTGCAATTACTGCTCAACTTGCATTTTTTTTTTAATGTTTGTGTTCTTCTCTCTCTTTCTCTGCGTCATGTTTACCGCAAATAAACGTATTTTCTTTCTGTTTCCTTCTGAAGGACACTAACAGTACCTATACCTAAATACATTTGTGAATGTCGACAAAATAAGCAGACATGCAATCAGTGCCAAAGCACTCAGCTACGCTTCGTTTGGCACAGAGTGAGTTAAATAAATGGTTGTACTTAATTTAAAAGAAAATTAAGTAAAAGCATTGCAAATGCTCTTCCGCGACCGCCCACAACCAACCCCATTTTCTTTTTCACTGCTATTTTAACTTTATTTTAATACAAAGAGTAAGAAAGTGGGGTAAAGCTATATGGAATACGTTTTTACTGACTACACTCCCGATGAAATTAATATCTTCATTTTGGGTAACTAACCGAAAAGGTGTAGCGAAAATGTCAAATTTTGATTTAATTTTACCGGATTGTGCAAAGGTATTTTTTTATTCAGCCTCTTCGAAGACACCGGTGTTGCCTTGTTGGAATTTAATTTCGTTGGCTTGTGACCCCGTGGATGTTTTGAATAATACGCTGAACGGAAATCTTATTTGGCCAAGCTTAAAATCACCAACCGAATATTGGGCATAAGAATTGGAAACCATTTTAGAAAACCCTTACCTACTTTCCAAAGGAAATCAATAAAATACAATCCTACATATTTATTTACATTTCCTAAGAATTTCCAATATGTGTGCTGCGATCGTTAAAAGTTATCACGGCGACTTTATGGTCGGGCGACTAGTTATAGCCGTTGAAGTTGCTCGCAGTAAAGTGTGAATAGTACCCAAAGTTCTCGAGACGTTTGAGATGTTACGGTAAAAGATTAAGGGTCGTATAGACGTTGGAGTATAATATTATAGTGGGGCGGGAAAGTGCTGATTGTCACTTGTTCAAAATCATTTGGGGTAAACTGGTTAGCGGTTGATTTTTGTCGAATGTTTTGCAGAAATAATCTGTAATGTTAGGGTGGCTTTGGATTGTATTCGCCCTGAATCATAGCTGAAAGTCATGAGGGAAACTGTGCCTAGCATTGGGATGATGCAGACCAAAGATATAATACGTTTCTATGATGCAGACTGACAGTTATCAGTAACCATTACGTAGGTAACCTGCGAGTAGGTACCTATTTAGGAGTATGCAAATTTTGTAAAACCTAAAACATCCACACTGCCTCGTTGGTCTAGCATAAGGTCCTGGGTTCGGTTCCCAGGTGTTATTGGGTTTTTCCATACCAATTCTTGTAATTAAAAACGTTCAAAATGTAGTCACCGTCTCATCTCAGCGACAATCAATGTCGAAAACTTGTCAAAAATGTAAGGAAATTAGAGGTATGTTTGACATATTATACACATTTTCTTCATTACACTGAGATCAGACTGTGAACGTTCTTAAAATTACGAGAATTGCACCTCAGTGGTGCTATTCTGTAAAAATCACACCGTGATAACTCGGGTGAAGTGAGCTTAAAGTGAGCAGTCATTAGTGTCAATGTCTGGCATCCGATGGAATGACAGTTCACTTCACCTAACTTCTCACGGTGAGATTCTAACAGAATCGACCGGCTAGTCTGCATTCGATGAACTTACAAGTAACTGTACATTTTTCATATCTGGAAATATAAAGAATATATATGAATACAATACCTACGATATTGTATTTGTGTCTTTATATTTCCAGATATATTTTATTGTAGAATATGGAGTGGAGAAGCGAAATAAATAATATGTATTTGCATATCCCTTGGGGGTTGTGCTGCTGCTGTTGCAGACACAACAACGCCTGCACTTGCGTTGATATACGATTTGTAGTTTCAGAACACAGGTAGATATTCAAATTATGTAGGATACTAGCGACCCGCCCCGGCTTCGCACGGGTGCAATGGAGAAACACTGATAATTTTAGAGCCATTATTTCCCGTAAAAAGTATACGATAAAAAATGGTTATTGTGGGTTATCCCTAAGAGATAGACATATACCATTGTGGACTTTTTTGTAGACCTTTTTAGGTGTAAAATACTGTAGTACATTATTTTGATCTATCTCGACGGGTTCAGCCAACGTTTACAATGTAAGCGCAAAAAAAATGTTTTTATTTACGACTTCACATTAGAAACCTCTAAAATTGTCAGTGTTCCTCTACTATATTATGCATGTATTATACATATAAACCTTCCTCTTGAATCACTCTATCTATTAAAAAAAACCGCATCAAAATCTGTTGCGCAGTTTTAAAGATCTAAGCATATATAGGGACAGACAGACAGGGAAGCGACTTTGTTTTATACTATGTAGTGATGTTATTCTATTTCATATTTAAAGACTGTTATAGCACTTTTTAGCTACCACCTCCAGATAAAGGGGTTTGTGGATTTTTATATGGAGCCCATACTACCACCAACAGAAAACAAGATAGGACCAAACCCTGTAAAGCGTCACGATTTCGAGATATTAACGTTCAAAGTCGGTCACGTGACATCCATATTTTTTTTAATTGCATACATCTTGCTGCATAGATGTTTGAAATACCTAATCACTCTGAATGTTTAAAAAAATCATCTATGGCACTCGAGAACTCTTCTGCCACAAAGGCCGACGTTTTTAACGAAGATTTTTTGAAAAATGTGACCTATTTATAAACTGGTTGAATAAATTCTGCTTTTTATTCTGATTAAACTATTTTCAGGTTCTGCGCATTTAACGTTACACGTTGTATACAACGGCCTGATATGAATTATCGGGCAGTTACACGCCAGACACGACACCCGTCTGGTCGGAGGATCCTCCCTTTTATATGGAGTATTAATGTACAGCCGGTCGATTCTGGAAAAATCTCACCGTGATAACTAAGGTGAAGTGAGCGTAGAGTGAGCTGTGAGTCATGCTGATGCGGATTGACACTATTGATGACTCACTTCACGCTCACTTCAACCTTTGTTTTCACGGCGAGATATTTATAGAATAGATAGGCTGTACACTCTGTTCCTCATACCTCTATAACATAAAGTATAATCAGCCTAAAATGTTCCCACTCACTGCTGGGACACCGGCCTCCTATCTTCGAGAGGGAGAGGGCTAAACGGAGAGAAAAATGTTAGAAAAATGACTGTGCTGTCTCATAATCTGAGTGCATTTGAGTGGTAATGGAAAAAAATACCATGTTAAGTAAAAATTCTTATGCTGCACAGTAAAATTTATTGGACTAATAGTGAATTTTTCCCAATCTCACTCAGACAATTTTCTGTGCATGTCGCTTGCACTCACTTTACAGTGCCGAGCACAGTAATTTTTCTAAGAATTTTCTCTCCGTGTACCACGCGGGCCCAGTGCGGGTTGGTAGTCCTCGATGTTTTCCTTCACCGTTCTAAGAGCATCATCATCATCTGCCGAGCCTTTTCCCAACTATGTTGGGGTCGGCTTCCAGTCTAACCGGATGCAGCTGAATACCAGTATTTTACATGGAGCGACTGCCTATC
Organism: Eremobia ochroleuca; assembly: GCA_949629135.1. Classification (NCBI taxonomy): domain Eukaryota; kingdom Metazoa; phylum Arthropoda; class Insecta; order Lepidoptera; family Noctuidae; genus Eremobia; species Eremobia ochroleuca. Next base: position 17,792,915 of record OX451391.1, read on the forward strand.
TGACCTCCACAACCCAGTTACTGGGTAATACGATACCGCTAGGTAAGACTGGTTGTCAGACTTTCGGGCTTCTGACTACCCGTAACGACTGTCAAAGATCTACGAATGACAGCCGGGACCAACGGCTTAACGTGCTTTCCGAGGCACGGAGGGTTCTCGGTATGTAAAGATGGTCACCCATCCACAGACCAACCGCGGCAAGCGTAGCTTAACCTGATCGATCAATCTGTGCGGCTGTTATTATTTAGCCACGGGCCCCGTTCTAAGAGCAGCGGTGATGAAATTATTCACCCACGGTAAAGCGCCAGCCTGGCCTGGGTTCGAACCCACGCCTTACTTCTCGTAAGTCAGGTCCGTTACTTCTGGACCACCAATGACAAGTATGTATAAATTAAATCATCACAACCTGAAAATGTAATTAATTTTGGGCCTGTCTTCAAACGTCAGCGTCGTCACGAGAGATGTTTCATGTTGTAGTATTTCTTATTAAAACATACACACAAACACACTTTAAGACCCCATTAATTATTCAAAACAATACGAAAGCTTTCACAGGTAGTAAAATACACGTATATTGAGTGCCCCTAAAGCTGGCATCCCCGATAGCATATGAATTAGTTGCCAAACGCAAAATAATGATTGCAAAGTTCTCGAGGTATGAAATAAAGCGGTCCTGTGTTCACCCCGACCCAGAACCCGTAACTTTAGGGGTGAAGGGGGGGTCAACCCCACAACTTTAAGCATTCACCTCGGGTCTTTGTGACCCAACTTTTGATCCGCTACCGTTTTTAACTATGCTTTTTTATGGAGCTATTGTGTGCATATTATAAGGTTTTTGTATAAGTTTCCTTTTGTCTATTTTGTAACTTGTTGTATAAGTACTTAGGTATTGAGAATGACCGCTGTAATGGTGAATATATAGGAAAACTACCTCATTGTTCTAGTGTTTGCAAGCGCTGCAGCTAAGCATGAGGTTCTGGTTTTGATTCCCAGGTTGGACAAATTGTTTTTAGGTTTTCGATTAGGAATTTCTCAGTCACGAGTCTTGATTTGTGCCCGGTTGATGGTAACAGACTGGCGCCCTGTGACTTAAACATAATTGCGAAATATGGATGTACTATAGACCTCTGTCTTACCCTTCGGGAAATACAGGCGTGATGTTATGTATAGGTTTCCTTTTCTCTATTTCGTTACTTGTTGAGCGTAAAGTCTATTCAAAATTATGTTTCAAATTGATGTTATTTCAAGTTAAACAAATATCAACTGTATTGTAATGGTTATTCTGTTGATTTCAGAGTGACTAGCGCTATTGAAAAAAGTTATAAAAATGTTTGAAGTTGTAGTGTAAACTGAACTTTATCGTGTTGGAATTAAAGTTATTTTCCTTAGACTCATATTTGTTTACATTTTTGGCAAATAAATCGCGAATGCAGATTAGATACCAACTTAATATAAAATGGCGGCTGTAATGGTGAATATATTTGAGGAAGTGCCAGTTTATGCCAAATGTGGCTATTCATTGTGCTGGAGGGATTTTAGGTCTTTACCTATGAAATTGCCGTTCTGCAGTACTGGCCATTTCAAATCAAAATAATGTCTCATAGAACATTTTTCAGAAATTATCAACACAAATTACATTAGTTCCACTATCGGCCAAGAGATGGCGCTGACCTAAAACTGCAATATTCTACACAACAGATAGACTGCTTCAACTGTACTCTGAGTGAATTCACACGGGCCGCATTTTGTACTCTTAGTTGTTCTTGATGATATAATTTTAAGTCTAATTATAAATAAAACTACACTATTGTATTAGGTAAGTAAGCCTGTGATGATAGTGTATGTGAAATAAATAAATAAATAAATATAAAACTCTGACGAATATAGTCCTTGCCGATGAAAATTTAAAAACATTTCACGTTTCACAACCAAAACGTCCTCCACCAACCAACCTACTCGCAGGCCGTTTTGGGTGAAGCACAGATGTAGTTTTTTCTGGGCACAGAACTATTTAGGTACATATACGAATTAAGCTCCTAATAGGTTCCCGGTTATTAAATTAATAAGTATAATATAATAAATAAATACGGTACTGATAGAACGCGTTCAGCTGCTGTTATGGGCGATAGTCTAGTTTATACAGGATGGGTATTATACGACTATACGTAAAGTAAGTAACACATCAAAAATATTTTTATATGAATGTACGGAACCCTCGGTGCGCGAGTCTGACTCACTCTTGTCCGGCTTTTTTCCGGGGAAAGCGATTCCATCATACTATAACGACTGTTATGAAAATCTGTCATTTTCACAGCTATTATTGAGTGACCGTTCACAGCTTCCTTATAAAATCAAAGCTTAAACCACAACCGTGCGATTCTGTAACCATCTCACCGTGAAAACTTGAGTGAAGTGAGCGTGGAGTAAGCTGTCATTAGGGTTTAACACTATTGACACTGCTCACGTCAAGCTCACTTCACTTATGATTTCACGATGAGATTCTTACAGAATCGACCGGCTGATATACAACGTGTAACGGAAAGGGAGTATCAACCCTGAAGGAGGTGAATGTGCTCATGAAACTCAACAACTTTCCCCAAGGAACATAGGTCGAAATATGAAAAAAAAATTGGCCCTCCCTTACAAAACTGACTACCAGCTGATTGATTTACTATGGGAGGGCCAAATTTTTTTTTCATATTTCGACCTTATGTTCTTTGGGGAAACTTGTTGAGTTTCATGAGCACATTCACCTCCTTCAGGGTTGATACCCCCCTTCCGTTACACGCTGTATAATTTAAATTTTCATCTTTGTGTACGTTAGGTCTACGTTATAAACAGTGTATCTCGTCTCGACTCTACTTGTATACCTAGCTATGCATTCTGTTGCCACCAAACCACTCGATTGTAGACACCGACACCTACGTAGCGATAAGTATAGACATCGCAAGGAATGTTCGGCATCCGATGTATGCACGTAGTGCTGGCATTTCAGAGCGAAAGTGATATCGATATTAGGTACCTTATCTTATAATAGTATCCATGTGGTATTTGAACACCTTCGACTGTGAGGCTGAGGCTACAGGAGGCAGCGATTTGCGATGGAATGGATGCGACTGGAAGAGCGAAATGAGATAAACATGGTATGGCTACATCATAAGCGAAAATCCGGCGATGACGTGGCTACAGTACACATGCTGCACAACGAATTAACAAGAGGGATTCATGCGGCGACTCCGTGTCTAATGTAGCCGCTATCATAACAAAGACTCAATTTGAATCGGTCGTTTTCTAAGAATGCGATCAAATCATCCATCGCGGTTTACTATACGCATAATGTAGCCATACGCATATTTAGTAGCACTATTGAACTAGTCGTGCAAGTAAGAAATTTTCAAATAAATTCGCATCAATTTCGCTGATTGTTGATGTAGCCGATGCCGTGATTACAGTAATGTTGTTCCTATCGCATAAAGAAATCAAAGATCGCTAGTAATATTTGACGTACGGTGTAGTCATATACGTGAACATTCATTTATTTGTTTTAATCGCTCACGTGTCGCAGGTCCCGACGCGGCCTAATGTAGCCTCAGCCTGAATCGACATAGCAAGGTTTTGCTTTAATTTAAACGATAAAACAAAATAATAGTCTCTCACACTCTGTACAGCAGTGGTGGCCCAGAAGTAACAGCCGCGACTTACGAATTGTAGGTCGTGGGGTCGAATCCAAGCAGGCACTTTATTTTCTGTAAATTATTTCATCATCAATGCTCTCAAAGCGGTAGAGGAAAATATCGTGAAGAAACCAGCATGTCCTAGAACTGAACCAACCCGTACTGGGCCCGCGTGGTAGATTACAGCCCACTCCCTCTCACAGAGAGGAGGCCTGTGTCCCAGCAGTGGGAACTTCATAGGGTGATTATGCTTTTGCTTATGCACACTCTGTTCATCATCTGCCTAGCCTTTTCCCAACTATGTTAGGGTCGGCTTCCAGTCTAACCGGATGCAGCTGAATACCAGTATTTTACATGGAGCGACTGCCTATCTGACCTCCACAACCCAGTTACTGGGTAATACGATACCCCTAGGTAACACTGGTTGTCAGACTTTCGTGCTTCTGACTACCCGTAACGACTGTCAAATATCTACGAATGACAGCTGGGACCAACGGCTTAACATGCTATCCGAGGCACGGAGGGGTCTCCGCATGTAAAGATGGTCACCCATCCACAGACCAACGGCGGCAAGCGTACCTTAATCTGATCAATCGACCTGTGCGGCTGTTATTATTTAGCCACGGGCCCCTTTACCACACTGCTATGACACAAAAAACCCTGTTACAGTGGTAAAAAAATTAGCTAGCCAGCGAGATAATGGGGTTGATTGATAGGTAATGTGTCGGACGTAAGTAGGTACCTAATCTGCTAGGAATGTGCCTTACAGGCATTGCACAGGGGGAGTCCCGGAATTGTGCTGATGGTGATCGCCGTGGTGGTTTTAGTGAGGTAAAAATCCCACACTCCCCGATCACCCTCCCCGGAGGTCGGGTGCCTTTTGAAGGTTTCCCCCCGAAAATAAAAAATGGTACCTAATCTAGTAATAGTGGGTATCGGAAGTCGCGGCTGCTATTTCATTGTAAGTGCAAAAATAAAAGCCACATTAATAGGTACATACATCATAACACAGGTCTACTGAACGTAAGATTCGTAAAATAAATTAGGTATACTACTGCAAAAATCTATTCCATAAAAATCTTAAAGTAATTCACTGACAGACAACGTACGGCTTTAACCGCTTTGTCTAGAAGCGAGAAATTTTGCATATTAGTTTTATAAAGGAATTGACCACAAGGAAGATTTTTTGAAAATTCACCTTCATATTTACCAAAGAGGATAAATACCAGTTTGTAAGGAATATTTATTATAATACTTGTATTTATTTAGCTTTTATTTTATTCTTCGAACATCACCAAGCGGTGGGTTGACTCTTCACGTGACCAGACTGCTGGACTATTTTTAGCCCAAAGATGACATTGCCATTCAACATGGCAATGCTGCCGCCCTTATGAGCACTTATCCCATTGACAGCGATAAAAAAAGCGGACAAATTTTTGATTGTCCAATGAGTTCCTGCCTTTTTTTCTTTAGTTTTTTCTTATATGCTTGTAAATAAAATATATTATTATGTATATATTTTATTGTTAGCTTAAAGCGCTTTAGCTTTAAGTTCGCCACGTTTGCCGATGGAAACTCCAATCTAGCACATAGCATGTAAATAAAGAAAACGCCAATTTTACCACAACATTATCTACCTAAAGTTCTTCCAACCACGCAGAGCGAAACCGTCACCAACTCCACTTAAAGCCAGAACTCCTTGCCATCAAAAGCGAACGACAGTTACAAAACTCCATAATTGTCTCAAGACGTCCCGAAGCAGTCGTCATCAATCCATTAGACACAAGTGTTCCTGTGCAGACGACAATATTTGACTATTATGTGAGTGAATGAGAAACTACTGGGACGGTGTGCGCTCGAGCGAATGGTTTGGGAGCACTCTCGTTAACGACGCGATTGTCAGGAGGGAGCAAGTTTTAAGGTGAGGACGCTGGGTCAGCTAGGTTGGCTTCCGTTCTTGGGATGCTAGTTGTGAAATAGGGGAAGGTTATTTTTAGTTACATTGTGTTACAGTGTACGAAGTTATTTGCATTGGTAATTGAAACTTACGACAGACAGAGCAAGACCGGTCGCTGTGGCAATTTTTAGGACACACCTTTTCCCAGCAGCGGAAGTCTTTTGCAGAAATAAAACGATTATAGTGATGCGACCGAATCTTACGTGGTCGTTTTATCTTTGAATTGATATTTTATATTTAATCCAGTCTTTTGGGCACTTTTTCTGTTGACAACGATGCGGACGAATTTGTTGATGCCCATATGATTCTTTCCTTTTTAACACGCTTTTATTAGTTTCACCTGTATGTTTGTATGTATATAACTGACTCGTTTGGGCTCGATTTTGCCCCACTTTATTATATACTTGTACATATTATTATTTTAAGACAGTTAGCTTGTAAATTATGTAAACATTTTAAGATAATTAAACCATTCTTCTTATTGATAAAATTGTTGTTATATTATTTCAGCTTCTCGACACAGGAGTCTCCCAAAAGGGTGCACTGACCTCTCACGGTTTATCACCCCAGGCAAGATGGATTAGAGTACAATATCACATTGCCCGACCTGGGAATCGAATCCGGGACCTCATGCTCACCAGTAGCGCTTTCGACCACTAGTCCAACGAAGCAGTAAGGTTTGAATACTCTGATGAAATGCCTGCCTCCATACTTCCCAACTTCAAAGAGAATGAAAGTCAGAAGGAAGTATATTTGGCACGGTAAAGGAATACGGATGCAAACACTTGCATTCTAGTGTGACGTCATCACTACATAGTATAAAACAAAGTCGCTTCCCTGTCTGTCTGTCCCTATATATGCTTAGATCTTTAAAACTACGCAACTGATTTTGATGCGGTTTCTTTTAATAGATAGAGTGATTCAAGAGGATGGTTTATATGTATAATACATGCATAATATAGAAGAGAAACACTGATAATTTTAGAGGTTTCTAAAGTGATGTCGTAAATAAACACATTTTTTTGCGCTTACATTGTAAACGCTGGCTGAACTCTTCGAGATAGATCAAAATAATGTACTACAGTATTGTACACCTTAAAAAGGCCTACAAAAAAGTCCGCGATGGTATATGTCTATCTCTTAGGGATAACCCACAATAACCATTTTTTATCCTTAACTTTTTACGAGAAATAATGGCTCTAAAATTATCAGTCTTTCTCTGCTATATTATGCATGTATTATACATATAAACCTTCCGCTTACTCACTCTATCTATTAAAGAAAATCGCATCAAAATCCGTTGCGCAGTTTTAAAGATCTAAGCATGCATAGGGACAGACAGACAGCGGAAAGCGGCTGTGTTTTACACTATATAGTGATCAGCATTGCACCCGTGCGAAGCCGGGGCGGGCCGCTAGTACTATTATAAAATTTCTTGACATATCTTGGGACCCCCCAGGGTCCCGACCTTTGGAAGGCGCACGTGGGGTCGAAGCCAAGTAGCAGAGAACCGTTACACGCTTTATTATTATTCGTGCACACTCCACAACCACAAAATTCGCAGAATTAATTTTGAAACAAGCACAACTCATCTCAATTCATGTTTCAACAGAATTCATTTTAAAGCGGTGCTCCGCTGCTCTACCTGCTATAAAGAATAAACTAAGTTTTAGCACAAAACGACCATCTTCCTGTCTTTATTGTCCACTGTCTAGAATTCAGACTAGATTTACGAGTGCTAGAAGTCTAGGCTGGTGGTTTTATGTCGTTCTAAGTTAGTTAGAACAATTGGAACAAGTTGGGGTACGGTCGAGCTTTTGTTTGTATTCTCCCGCTATCTTGTGGCCGCGGTTTCACTCACATTTTAGGAAAACTAACACATTCCCAGATAAAAAGTATCCTATGTTTTAATACAAACCACAGTATGCATGTGTGCAAAAGGTAATCTAAATATATTTAGCCGTTAAAGCGTGATTAAGTTACAAACATACAAACAAACATTGACTGTTGAAATATTAGTAGGATTAGAGCGACATGGTTGAGTCTACATTGTGCCCTGAGGCTTTCGGGAACTGTGGTTGGAATTAAGCTTTTTGGTTGTACACTTGATAGAAGCTAGGACGGTCAAATTGAATTCGGAGTTTGTTTTGTCTAAATGGGGAAATGTATTTGGTACCTACATTGTAGTCAGTTACTACAGGACAAGTTATTTATTTTAATAGATACTGAACTGGTTTTTGTTATGTTTGATAAAAACCGGCCAAGCGCGAGTCGGATTCGCGCACGAAGGTTTCCGTATCATTATTACCTATAAAAACGGCAAAAAAATCATGTCTGTTGTATGGGAGCCCCCTTAAATATTTATTTTATTCTGTTTTTTAGTATTTGTTGTTATAGCGGCCTGTGAAAAACTATCACGGTTCATGAGATACAGCCTGGTGACAGACGGACGGACGGACGGACGGACGGACAGCGGAGCGGGAGTAATAGGGTTTCTTTTTCCCTTTGGGTACGAAACCCTAAAAAGGAAGGGTATTGTCTCCTAGAAGCAGTGGTGGCCCATTGGCAACGGCCCCGACTTACGACTTACGGTCGTAGGATCGAACCCAGACAAGCGCTTTACTTTGAGTAAATTATACACCACCATTGCTCTCAAAACGGTGAAGAAAAACATCGTGAGGAAACTGGCATGTCCCAGGACCCAAAATTCGAAGACATATGACATCTACCAACCCGCATTGGGCCTGCGTGGTGGGGATTACGGCCCACTCTCACCAAAAGGAGGCCTGTGTCCCAGCGGTGGGAACATTATAGTCAGATTATGCTCATCATCTGCCTGCCTTTTCCCAACTATGTTGGGGTCGGCTTCCAGTCTAACTGGATGCAGCTGAATACCAGTATTTTATAGGCAGATTATGCTACTCTCTTTTAATTTCGATTTTTAATAGGGGTGAACTCCAAGGCTTTAAAAGTTATGTTCATCCTTTGTTAAAGAATAATTTAGTACAGTCACGACTAAAGGGAGAGGTAAGGACACAACTAATTGAACAAAATTAATCAAGTCCATAATTAATTATTCTAAGAGGAAAGAAGGAAGTTAAATGCTTCAATATTTTCCTCAAAAAAACTCATTCAAAACATTAATCTTCTCTTCTTCGAAATAACTACCCAAGTTATCATTTGAAATGTAAGTTCATTTATAATATTAATCGTGCTATGTAATACGAGATTCGAGTTATGAACTCGAACGGTTGGCGACTGGCCAGCACATTACAGAAGCCGATATAGGTGTCCTGCAAGAAATTATGCAAAAAAATGTGAGTAATACTCGCAAAAACCATCTTTATTTATTGTTATTGCGTTTTTCTGCTTAACTTTTTCGGAATGGCGGAGCTCTGGAAATGGCAACAAAGCTTTATGGACTTTTTATTTTTCGCTGGGCTGTCTGTGGGTGCTCACAGGTAGGTATAGTTCATGGTACGTACACCATATACATATCAGAAATGTGTGCTAATAATAATCGAGTAGGTATTGAAATTTTGTATAGGACTGCTGATTATTATTTTACAGTAACGGTGTTGGTCCCGTGGAGAAATCAGTTCAGTTTGATGGTCTTTACCCCTCCCGTAAATATGACCAGTCATTTCTGATACACGTCACGGTCACTTGAAATTAACAAAGCACACATTTTACAATAATAATAATAATATATTTATTTGCAAAAAACACGGTACAGTAAAACGGGGTGAATAGGAATGCAGGGGTGAATCGGGACGAAACTTTAAAATGGATTTTAACATTGAAATAATATCGTTTTTTGCCAAAAGGTCTCTAATGTGTTTACTATATTATAGTTAACGATTAAGTGTAATTGTTGGCTACAAACTATATTACATCAACATTAAAATCCATTTAAAAGTTTCATTCCGATTCACCCCTCGGTTCCTATTCACCCCATTTTACGGTATTCAAAGTTGTTGAAGTAAATATAAGGTCCAGCATGTTTGGCTTAGAATTAAAGCATGCAAACTTGTAAGTGCTATGAGTTACGAAATTACCATGTTTATGGCAATCAGCCGAGTCGCTTTTATCACATACGATTCACCAGAGGACCGTGATGCTGATGAATATTTTTATGGGCAAAAGACGCAAAAGTACAAATATGACCTAAAGTAAATTATGGGGAAAACCTTTGCCAGCAGTAGGACAGTATAGGTTAAAAAAGTAAATTATCTTGCCGTAAGTCACGTATAATTGTTTGTCTAACATTTCACTCTTTTCAAATACTCGTATGTACTTATTAAGGTACACCTAATTCTCCAAACGTTCCTTGCTTTCTCGCAGAACAGAATATGGCCGATGGGGCCGAAAGGTTCTGGAGTGGCGACCGTGTACCGGAAGACGTAGTAGCGTTCGAGGGCCTCCCACATGGAGGACCGATGACCTTGTGAAGGCCGCAAGAATCCTCTGAATGCGGGAAGCACGGAACAGTAGGGTAATACGTAGCACACTATCAGTAGCAATGGGTTTCATTTTGACATTTAAACTACATTCATTGCGTTATTTACTGTGTTGAGCAAACACATTTTTCGAACATATGGAGCAATAGATGCGTAACCAGTAAATGATAGCTTTATAGTTTAGGTACAGACGCCAGCACATCAAGCTACTACAACCTGTCAGATTTCTTTAATAGATTTTCAACTTTAGTGCTAAAGCATAAGGTTCAAAGTTGATTGGGGAAATCTGACAGTTTCGGGTAGCTTGATGTGCTGGCGTCTGTACATAGTGCTCACACGTGTGTATTGCAGTAGGTATTGCAGTTTTCTATGAAACAGCAGATTTTTTTTATAACCGTCCAAAATTTCTACGCTAGGGCTATCTAGAAACATGATTGTGCTGATTTCTTAATTATATGTAGTTGGCTCGTCGATATCCTGAATTCATTTAAGTATAGTCTGTCGTGATTGAGCTTTGGTTGTGAGTAAACGTCAGCATTGTACAGACGCCAGCACATCAAGCTACCCGAAACTGTCAAGTTTTCTCAATCAACTTTGAACCTTATACTGTAGTGATAAAGTTGAAAATCTATTAAAGAAAATTGACAGTCTTTCCTTGCTTGATGTGCTGGCGTCTGTACCTATACATGCGAAGTTATATTAAATTCACGCGATTACAGTACTTTTCATTAAGGCATATTTTGGCTTTTTCTCACTTTCGTTTATATTTATATATACTTTATTGTACACCACAAAAATACACAACATAAAAAAATACATCAAAGACTACAAAATATACAATGGGCGGCCTTATCGCTTTCTGCGATCTCTTCCAGGCAACCTTGGAATGGAAATTACAACTACAGTCCAGCCGTCGAGAGAAAGCGTTCCTGACGCCTGCCAGTGCGACATTATTCTAGTAGCTAATAAAGATCAAATTCGCAAAACTCGTACCGTAAAATGGGGTGAATAGGAACCGAGGGGTGAATCGGGATGAAACTTTTAAATGTATTTTAACGTTGATGTAATATAGTTTGTAGCCAACAATTACACTTAATCGTCAACTATAATATAGTAAACACATTAAGAGACCTTTTGGCAAAAAACGATATTATTTCAATGTTAAAATCCATTTTAAAGTTTCGTCCCGATTCACCCCCGCGTTCCTATTCACCCCGTTTTACTGTATTCGTTTATATGAAACTGACAGGTATCAAAAACGCATTCTTTCGTCAGCCGCACAGTAAGGTGTATTTGTATTTCAACGATTTTAACCCAAAGAAAAATCATTAGTGACAATTATTTTCTAACGTTCTTGTACTCAAAAAAGTCACGTGACCGAAGCCGCAAGCACAGCTAGTTGTAAATAGCTTATCATCTCTAAAAACGATAGCAGAATAATACAAAAAGCAAAAATTGAGATCATCGGCGTAAAAATCTCGTTACGACAACCAGATATATTTTTCGTCTGAAATGTTGGTTTATGCCAATACCTCTCTCCTACATTGTGCGAATTTAACAATTCCACTAACCCCCTGCTGTCTGAACATACCTTTCTTGACATGACACATTAGCGATACTGAACCATAGACACGGTATTGATTTTTCGTGGCAATGGGTAACTTTTGGCAAGGGCATGAAGTCGGTGAACCTTGTTATTATATTCAAAAGCTGCAACCTCATTTTAAGTTTGAACTCATTCAAAATGAAATATTATTGTTTGCTGTGAAATATTATTCCTTATAGCCTCCCAAAGGTAGTTAATTTAACCTTTTAGTTTGTTTTCTCAGTCTGTTGCTCCTTAATTGTTTTTGTGAAAACGAAGTATAAGCAAAACAATGGGCTTAAAAGCGTTTTTTGCGGAAATGTAACAATGAAACAAAAGAGAGTTAGTGTCTAATTTTCTTTGGGTCTTAGGTGCGTGGGTGCTCGAATTATTTGTAAATTCTCGCGTTTACACATATTCATGCATAAACTCACGCCTTTCTCCCATAGGGGTAGGCAGAAACTGCAGAACACCACTAACTACGATTCTCACAATTGAAATGTCAAATACCCTTTGCTCATAGAAGTAGAGGTTAATTATACTATTCTGTAGTATATTTTTATAATTTGATTGATTAAGTTTTCATTTGATATGTTCATTGCCTTAAATAATGGACAAACCTACTAATAAAAATAAACTGCCTGTTTATATTTGTACGCTGTTAAGGCAAAACATGAGTGTTCTAATTGGATGTAACATGTTGAATGCAATGTGTGTGTATACTTATATTTTGGACAAATAAATTATTCTATTCTATTCGGTTTCAATGATTTTGATTAGATGTAATAGTATAATAAGACTCGACAAAATAACACATTTTGAAATATTGGTTTTGCTACTCAATTTAAATACAGCTTATAAAGGTTGGTCATCAAAGAGTTCATCAAAGGGGTCATCAAAGGTTGGTCATAAAGTTTGCATTATTCATCAGTGAAGGATTGCAACTTAAATCTTATGTCGCTTTGTCAATTTTGGTTTTCAAGCGTTGATATATATATTATAAGTATATATTATAGTAAATAGTATGTATGTATACACCGTGTAGTATGTATGTAACCTATTTATGTGTTTGTGAACGTTTTTTATTTATAATTCAATAATTTTAATGGTTTTTTTATATCATTGTTCCGCTCAACCGAAGTACCTGCCATCTACTCTCTTCACCACCCTTGGTTGACTGGTAGAGAATGCCTAAGGCATTAAGTCCGCCTTTGTACCTTTTTGTGTGCGAAAAGATTAAATAAATAAATCACGTATACTCGGTGCTTCTTCTTAGCGTGTCGATGATAATCTAAATGGACTTGGCCCATAATTCAGCCACGTGTTTGGGCCATACAGCATACTAGCGTATCATCGCCATCAGTACTCGGCGTTGAAGCACGTATGCATAACTCCAATCGTAATATTTCAGCTCTATCGTGTGGTCAGAAGCACACAATGTCTTTTTTTTAATGTATGTAGGTAAGTTCTTTTCATGAGGGGCCCGTGGCTAAAATAATAATAACAGCCGCACAGGTCGATCGATCAGGTTAAGGTACGCTTGCCGCGGTTGGTCTGTGGATGGGTGACCATCTTTACATACCGAGACCCCTCCGTGCCTCGGAAAGCACGCTAAGCCGTTGGTCCCGGCTGTCATTCGTAGATCTTTGACAGTCGTTACGGGTAGTCAGAAGCCCGAAAGTCTGACAACCAGTCTTACCTAGGGGTATCGTATTACCCAGTAACTGGGTTGTGGAGGTCAGATAGGCAGTCGCTCCATGTAAAATACTGGTATTCAGCTGCATCCGGTTAGACTGGAAGCCGACCCCAAGATAGTTGGGAAAAGGCTAGGCAGATGATGAGGTAAGTTCTTTTCATGTTGAACATAAAGTATATTATTTACAAAACGGGTTAATGTTTGTAAACGATTCAGACATAAATAAATACAGATACGTTACCTTCATTGCATGCTCCATTTAATGCTTTTCTTTGAGCTAACCTAAGTACAATGTAAACGGAATAACAGGCACGCTATGTTTACGATACGAACGTTTTTATTTGATGGAACGGACAGAAATATAAACAAAGTACTAGTTTATATTGTAGCTCACAGTAAAGACTAGGAATACTTTATTGGCTATTTAGAACTTTAGTAATAATACAGGATTTTTTTTAGCCAGTGCGCAAACTGTAACCATGAGTTCAGCACATGTCTCTAGAACCTCTAACGTAGAACTTTTTCATGGGTTATCAAAAAACAGCTCCGGTGCAGGCAGCAGGAGTCAGCTGTTTCATAGAAAAGTATTTGCGGTCAAAATGTATGGCAGAGCTATTTTTTTTTTTTATTGACCAATGAAACATTTTAACGCAGGAGTGTTCAGAATCATGTACTGAATTCATGGTAACAGTTTGCGCTCTGATTAAAAAATTGTCCTGTAGAGCTCTTTGTAAAGGAGCCCTTCCGGGGAAGTATTTATTTATCTATACTAGGAGTTAAGTTTGACAACCAGTCTTACCTCTTGGCTTCGTATTACCTACACGGAGAGAAAAATCTTAGAAAAATTACTGTGCTGTCTCATAATCTGAGTGCATTTTAGTGGTAATGGAAAAATTACCATGCACAGTAACAATTCTTATGCTGTACAGTAAAATTTATTGGACAAATAGTGAATTTATCCCAATGTCACTCAGAAAATATTCTGGAGATGTCACTTGCACTCACTTTACAGTGACGAGCACATTAATTTTTCTAAGAATTTTCTCTTTGTGTAATATTGCGTTGTGGAGATCAGATAGGCAGTCACTCCATGTAAAATACTGGTACTCAGCTGCATCCAGCCGGACTGGAAGCCGACCCCAACATAGTTAGGAAAAGGCTGGGACGATGATGATGATGATGAGTCTATGAGTTAAGTTGGTCTAAGCTGAACAGTTTGTTTGTATGAATGCGCTAATCTTTGGAACTGCCAGTCGGATTTGAAAAATTCTTTTTGCATTTGATAGTTCAATTCTTTAAGAAGGCTATTGGCTACTTAGCACCACGCTATGACGCAAGGAGTCGAGCGAAAAGAAACAAGTCAGAAAGAACGACAAGCGAAAATGAAGTTATAGCGCGGGCAGATGATGCGACGGGGTGGGACAGGTGAACAAGAAATTTTACGCGGATGATTTATTTATTTATTTTATTTATTTATTTATTGAGGATCTCCAACAAAGGATACACATAAACAATAGAAAGTTCACCACCTGCCTGGCCTTTTCCCAACTATGTTGGGGTCGGCTTCCAGTCTAACCGGATGCAGCTGAATAGCAGTATTTTACATGGAGCGACTGCCTATCTGACCTCCACAACCCAGTTACTGGGTAATACGATACCCCTAGGTAAGACTGGTTGTCAGACTTTCGGGCTTCTGACTACCCGTAACGACTGTCAAAGATCTACGAATGACAGCCGGGATCAACGGCTTAACGTGCTTTCCGAGGCACGGAGGGGTCTCGGTATGTAAAGATGGTCACCCATCCACAGACCAACCGCGGCAAGCGTAGCTTAACCTGATCGATCGATCTGTGCGGCTGTTATTATTTAGCCACGGGCCCCTCACCCATAAACAATAGAAAGTTACAATAACAAAAAGGTTCTTTTACGTGTGCTCCTTCAATTACAGGAGACCACAGCATGCACATATAACTAGGTGTAAACAAAATAAAAATAGAGAAAATAAATTATGAATACAAATTATAAAATTAGAAGGAAAAAAAAAAAAAAAAAATTAAAATATCAAGATTGAGCATTCATATATAAATAAAAATTGAGAATAACATTGAATGAATTTGAGGAAAATAATAATGATTAAAAATTAACATGTCAAGATTGAGCATTAATATTACAATTGTTTAGTTTAATTCTTTCGCGATGATTTCGATAATGATTTCGCGGGTAGAAGTTAGTTATTATAATTATATTCAGTACAGCAAATTAGCCATTAGTTCTAAATTAAGTTATTCCTGTCACTCTATCTTCTCACAGAACCATAAACATGCTAACATTACCGTCTTCCATTCATGAGCAAACCAGTCCCACTCCTAGTCTCCATGAGCGCGTTGAGCATTGCCAACAGACGCAATTTAAGGGAGATGGATCGAGCTACAGTACGACAAAATGGGAAATTAAATAATTTATGCTTTCTAGAGCGATTGCAATTATAAGGAACAAATAATTCCGCCTAGCTTTAAGTGAATTAAAATTCAAATATCCTAAAAAAAACGTTAGTAGGGAAGGTATATGGGTAGTATTCAAATACACGCTTATACATATAGGTACTCCCATTGTACCTGAATTGCTGCCGCCAAGCGAAGTTGGTGTGTTCAGCTGTAGATAATAGGGGTGCCGGTCTTGTAACTGGCACTTGAGACATTTCAGTTTTGTATCTAGGATGGACGGGCAAAAAGGACAGAGCCACCTGAAACGGTTCGGAGGAGGAATTCACAGTAAAAGGCGACCGTTACACCTAACAATACTAACCTTATTTAAAGTACTAAACTAACATTACTAACAAATAAATAAATAAGTATACAACACAAAAACGAAATGTAAAGGGATAAAATAAAACGAATGAATAAAATGTAGGATGGCAACACACTTTTGATGCCTCTGTAAAGCTACGATTTCCGAGAAGAGCGTTTCCGTCATATTTATAACGGACGTCATAAGAATCTGTCATTTTCACCAGTTTTTGTTATAAAGATGTCAAAAAACGCTTTGTATTTGGACATTACTGCCGCATGTGGCGGTCACCGCTCTTCTAGGAAACCGTAGCTTCATTGCTGATGTCTATTGGCAGTGGTGATTTTGTTACAGAATCTAAGACAGTTGAATCTCAAAGTTGAGCTTCATTGCCTCGGTGTACACCACTATCGTTTCTGGTTTTCAGGAGTTGCTGTGCCTGGAAATGGTGTGGCGAGTTTGTGCCAAAAGGGCAATGGTAACTCGAAAACTCAATACATTTATTTTATTTAACAGGCACTTTTGAATTGTCAAGGAGTCAGTCAGACGGAAAGATCAAGTTCCCATTCCGAAGCGTAGGAGGTTCCTTTGGAGAAGAACGGGCCAGAAACTCCATGAACACTCTCTATGGACCATTTACATCAGCTAAGAAACCTCCTTGTTTGATGGGCATCCGCTCCGGCGATGATAAATCCATGATAGCTCATACAATATAACCTTTTCTGAATAATATGGTTTTATTCCGTAAAGTTTCCTAAGTCTTTACATGTTTAACGTAAGTAAGTAAGTGCTGGATGTTCTTAAGACTAAAACAAATCAGAGAAAGGTTCTTGAAGCTTTATAAAAATATACTCCGCTATGTAGGATGAAGCGAGGAATTAATTAAGCTTAGTGGACTGTGGTTAGTGTTGCTAGCGAGAAAACGAATGAGGCAGTACGATGGAGAAATCTGGTACATGGTAGTAAAAGGTTATGTTAACAAAACATGACTTTTTTACCACATTATTTTATTTAGTTGAGCTTTATGTTTGTAAAATTAGCAAAAATAAACTAGTTAAACATTAACTGAGAAAAGTGTCATAAGCCTGATGATTATACTGGGTGTCCGGAAAGTCATGGATTACCTTTTACCTGCTGATCTGCATTTTTTTTTTATTGGTAGATCCCAATGTGACCCACATTGGGATCTACCAATAAAAAAAAAATGACCTTGGTAAAAGTCTTATGGTTTCCGATTTTTTTGATGTTTAATAAAATTTTGGAAAATTCCTACCTTTGATCAGTTTTTTCCATGCCATTTCTACGAATGAAAACTTTTTCGAGTATAGGTTTTTTTTTATTTTCATCTTGAATCATCCTACTATCGATTGAATACAAGAAAGTTACAGATATCATCTTTTAAATACCTAAAATTTAGGTTCAAACTTAAAATTTTCACCAAAAAAAATGTTACCTTATTTTTGATCGGCCCTGGTGAAAAAAAATTTTATTGATAGGTTTTTTTTTATTGGTAGATCTCAATGTGGCCCATCAGCAGGTGAACGGTAATCCATGACTTTCCGGACACCCAGTATGTACCACACAGATTATTTGAACAAACTCCTAAAATCTAACTGCTAAGGATATACAGGCTGATTTTTTTTACAGGCTCCAAATAATTACAGGCTGTTCTACTTATGAATATTAACAACTTTCACTATGGGTCCAACTCTGAAATCAAGAAAACATAACCATCTGTTTAATAATACAAAAGTTCAATACCTACTTGACCAACATGTATGAAACGTATTTAATGTATTTTCTGGTGTACAGACGCCAGCACATCATGCTACTACAATCTGTCAAATTTATTTAATAGCTTTTCAACCTTATAATACTTAAAGCATAAGGTTAAAAGTTGATTGGGAGAAAGTTTCGGGTAGCTTGATGTGCTGGCGTCTGTACGATAAAGTATATATAAATAAATAAACGTATACCTATAAAGCTGTGGCACTCACAATATTATTGTAGAATATGATATTTAACCAGCCTTCTTGCTGTAAATACTAACTCCTTGGTAACTTGTTGATTGAAAGGAGATAAAAACGCGTCTGCGAATATAAAGCACATATATTTACATGTACACTATAAGTATTACAGCCGGTCGATTCTGTAAAAATCTCACCGTGAAATCATAAGTGAAGTGAGCTTGAAGTGAGCAGTGTCAATAGTGTTAATCCCTAATGACAGCTCACTCCACGCTCACTTCACCCAAGTTTTCACGGTGATATGGTTACAGAATCGCACGGCAGATATTAGAAAGTATAGTTGAAAATTTACAAGGGGTGACGCAATGGCGGTCTTATCGTTAAAACCGATTTTTATAGACAGCGGGAGAAAGGAAAGACAATACTGCAGGTAATCTGTGGTGTACCATTTACATATACAATAAATATATACATGCACATATAAACATATACTTATCTATATAAATAAATATTATATATACAATAACAATCATAAAACAAGTGCAAAGAACATAAAAATGATATATCGATAGGCCATACGAAATATGTTATTCAGGTTAAACCGATTCAGTCACTCGGTTTGCCACATCATCAAACGATTCGTCAGACGTCCTACAACGCAATAACAATGCATAAATAATGACTTCTGCTGAAGCTTCACTATGAAAAACTAACTCACCTCCACAACGTTAGTGAAATAAAGTTAACTATATTATAGATGTGAGTCACGGTAATTCAATAGAAGTTTTCAAACGAATTACTCTATGATACGGCCGTTTCCCAGAACTAACTTCGTAATACTGTGACTCAACACTATTGTATTGCGACAAAGAGCTTTGAGCTTCAGAAATGTAGGTATATATGTGGCTCAGGTACGGTCCGATAGAACAGTCGATGATCATTTTCGAGTTTCGACTTTTTAATATAATAGAACTTCATATTTTTTTAAATTTTTAATGATAACAAAACGAATCTTGAACTTTTAATGGTCTAACTCAATTCTTCGAAATTGTGGCAGTAACATCAGAAGCACTATGTACAGATGGCATCTGTACATAGTGCTTCAAGCTTCAAGCTACTACAATCTGTCAGATTTCTTTAATAGATTTTCAACTTTATCGCTAAAGCATAAGGTTCAAAGTTGATTGGGAAAATCTGACAGTTTCGGGTAGCTTGATGTGCTGGCGTCTGTACATTTACGTCATTCTACCTTAGGGGCCGGACAGCTTCTCCTTAACACAGGTTCCCATAACGTAGATAGGAGAGCAGTGGTCAACCACACGTTTGTACAAATAGTACTGATCTTGTAAAACTGTATTTTTAACGTGTACCACAATCCTTTGTTTTGAGTAAATAAATAAATAAAAAAAAAATTTAGTATTCTTAGTATAGCGTGCTACAAAAGGGAGGAGGCCTATACTCAGGAGTAAGTGGAGCTACAATCCCATCATTTCAGCCAAAAACGTCCATCGCTGGACATAGGCCTCCCCCAAGCCTCCCCCGCCACTTCGGCCGTCACCAGGTCTTCGGTCCACCCTCCCCAGCCACTTCGACCGATTCTGTGCTCTTCGCATCCAGCGGATTCCTGCGGCCGTCACCAGGTCTTCGGTCCACCCTCCCCAGCCACTTCGACCGATTCTGTGCTCTTCGCATCCAGCGGATTCCTGCGGCCGTCACCAGGTCTTCGGTCCACCTTGAGGGCTTGAGGCTTTCCAACGCTACGTCTTCCGGTACGCGGTCACCACTCCAAAACTTTTGACCCCATCGGCCATCTGTTCTGCGAGCAAGTGCCCTGCCCACTGCCACTTAAGTTTGGCAATATTTCAGGCTATGTCGGTTACCTTAGTTCTCCTACGGATCACATCATGTCTAGTGATGAGCAAAGCAAGACCAAGACCAAGACTGGGACTGGGTCTTGGTGTTGCTTACTCAGTCTTGGTCTTGGTCTTGCTTGTTCGGTCTTGGTGTTGGTCTTGCTAGTGTATAGATAGTCTTGGTCTTGATCTTGCAAAAAAGCAAGACCAACACCAAGACCGAATAAGCAAGACCAAGACCAATACCAAGACTGGGACTGGATCTTGGTGTTGCTTACTCAGTCTTGGTCTTGGTCTTGGTTTTGCTTGTTTGGTCTTGGGGTTAGTCTTGCTTTTTTGCAACACCAAGACCAATTTTGCTCATCACTATTCATGTCTGATTCGATCACGTAGGGAAATTCCAAGCATAGCCCTGTCCATTACCTTTTGGGTGACTTTCAACCATCTAATGTGGCCCATTGTGAGCGACCACGTGTCAGTCATCACTCAGCTGTCATTTAACAGACAAAGTGTTAGTACTTTAACTGTAGGATTTCTTCAGAGGCAGCCCTGTGCCCAGATTTGTACCCAGTGAATGGAAAGAGGCTCATCATCTTCTATTATGAGAGACTAAAATCTTTTTGTGTGTGTGAATTAATCTTTAATTTAACCCGGCGTCATTGAGGTTGCGTCAAAATTACCCGGCTGGTTTAAAATCACTACATAGTATAAAACAAAGTCGCTTCCGTCTGTCTGTCCCTATATATGCTTAGATCTTTAAAACTCCGCAACGGATTTTGATGCAGTTTTTTTTAATAGATAAAGTGATTCAAGAGGAAGGTTTATATGTATAATACATGCATAATATAGTAGAGAAACACTAATTATTTTAGAGGTTTCTAATGTGATGTCGTAAATAAACACATTTTTTGCGCTTACATTGTAAACGCTGGCTGAACCATTCAAGATAGATCAAAATAATGTACTACAGTATTGTACACCTTAAAAAGTTCTACAAAAAAATCCGCGATGGTATATGTCTATCTCTTAGGGATAACCCACAATAACCATTTTTAATTCGTAACTTTTTACGAGAAATAATGGCTTATTTAAGAAGCAATTTTAGGCAATACAGCATTACTCCTTATCCAATTAAGTACCTTAAAAACATTGTGCATTTCATATAGATTATTATGGCCCTTTACAGCATGTAATTTAAATGAATAATTTCGAAGATATTACAGTTTTAAAATGCGGGCGTTACCGGCCGGGCAGTCGGCCGGTGGCGCTTGAAACTACCCAACGGATTTTCAACTTTATCACTAAAGCATAAGGTTCAAAGTTGATTGGGAAATTTCGACAGTTTCGGGTAGCTTGATGTGCTGGCGTCTGTACTACAGTATTGTACACCTTAAAAAGGTGTACAAAAAAAAATCCACAATGGTATATGTCTATCTCTTAGGGATAACCCACAATAACGATTTTTTATCCTATACTTTTTACGAGAAATAATGGCTCTAAAATTATCAGTGTTTCTCTACTATATTATGCATGTATTATACATATAAACCTTTCTCTTGAATCACTCTTTATCTATAAAAAAAAACCGCATCAAAATCCGTAGCGTAGTTTTCAAGATCTAAGCATACATAGAGACAGACAGACAGCGGGAAGCGACTTTGTTTTATACTATGTAGTGATCAGCATTGCACCCGTGCGAAGCCGGGGCGGGTCGCTAGTTTCTAATATTTTTAAAAGTACGCACGCGACCTTGCTGCCGTTCTGTACAGTAGCTGGAGCCAATATTGTACTTTTTTTTTTTTTGTAATTTTTGAGTTATTTTAAAAGTTGATTAAACTTAATTAAACGTTTCTGAATTATTATTTTTCTGTTTTATTATCAAAACCTGAATACCTTTATACGGAAATAATGACACAGTTTACGAATTTACTTAAAATTCATGGAAATACTATGTATTAAATATATGGGTAATATTAACCCACCTCAATGTCCATGTAACTATTTCCTACCACAATGACGCCGGGTTAAAACATAAATTGTATTCAAAGTAGACTTCAGCAATTTGTTGCAAACAAGTAATAACTGGTAAGTTTTCAGGCAAAATCTTTTCTGAAAATTTGTTCCATTAACCTACTTTTTGTGCTCACTATGCCCTGCTCTATGTATGTGTGTGAGTAAGACTTCAAGGTTATCGCGATTCACTAATACATTAGGTACCGATTTTCGAGTAAAACCTTCATGTTCTACATTTTAGAGGCATCATGTGTGAGAACAAGTGAGGTAGAAATAGGTTTAGCCTCAGGGTCGAAGCCTCGAGCTGTAGGTCAATTTAGGACTAAGTTAAACACCGTTATAATTGTGAAAACCTAGATTGAAATGGTAAACAAGTTACTTAATATCAAAGGTGAGGTATTCCACTCAGAGCACTGATTTCAACCGCATTTGGACGCACCGCACCTGAGCACTAACCGTACTGAAACATAATAGGTCAAAGGTAAGATGTACCTTTCGTCTGTCAATCAGTCTCCTCTCCAACCTCCTTAAGGGAGGTGCGTTACATACATCCTCGCAACGTACAAGTACTATCATCTGAACAAGAGCAAGGCTTAGAACAGGTGATTCACGAGTTCCTGGAACGGCGATTGAAGACTTTTATATTATGGAGATTTGGGTATGGAGATTTATGGTTGATTTTTTTTAAATGGCGGCCACGTTCGAAACCTATACAACGTGTAACGTTAAATGCGCAAAACCTGAAAATAGTTTGATCAGAATAACGAGCAGAATTAATTGAACCACTTTTTATTATAGGTCACCTTTTTTTAAAAATCTTCATTAAAAACGTTGCCGTGTCTATTTATTAATAGGTCAAGCAAGTCAATTTCAGCGCGGCGCAGCGGCCTGGTGACGATTCCTCCCTCGGTAAAGCGTCGTCGCAGACGTAAGAAACGATCAGAATGGCCAGTAAAACTAAAACAGCCCATAAAACCTTCACGATTTTTTTAATGACTTAATTTCTCTCTGAAATAGGTCAATTGAATTAAAAATCAGTTGGGGTGTCTGAGGTTTTGCGCATTTAACGTTACACTTTGTATAAACCGATAGTTGACATAAATGTAAACGGAAAATTTAACACCAAACCCCGTAAAGCGTCACATTTCTAAGTAATTACCGTTCAAAGTTGATCACTTGACTTGATGTCTGTAATTTATATGGTGTACATAAAAAAGAGTATTCCATTCTATTCTATTCTTCACTTGATGTCCATATTTTTTGAACATGCTTAGGTGTTTAAAATAATCACTCTGAAAGTTTAAAGTAATCAAACATCAACGCAACAATACCTTGAAAAATCGGCTTATTGTCATGTATGATTGCAGGTCACTGAATTTTCGGAATTATTGCAATACTTACTAGTTAATATCTATGCAGCAAGCTGCATCCGTTTACAGAATTATTTCACAGTTTTTTTCATAAAACTCTACAGGTTCTACAATTTCAATTACTTACCTTTTAAAGCTGTTTTAATTTCAGTTGTGATATGCACTCCCAAGAAAACAGTAAGTACTTGTTCAAACAAATATAAATCTGAGCCAGATTGAGGACGTCAGAGCTCGTTAGTTAAAGTGTCCTTACAACAAAATCTTAAATAGAGCCAAGAAAGAAGAGGTGCTACGCGCGTAGAACGTCTACGAGAAGGTCAACGAGCGTAGCAGACTGCGTAGCACTCCATTACAATTCGACTGATCCCAATGTATGTTTTACAGGTTAACGGTTATCTTTACTTCTTTTCCCTTTCCCTGAAAACACATAAGTACTCTATGTCCTTGAGTAAGATAACATCACGCCTGTAATCCGCGAAAGTTTAGGCAGAGGCATACCTATAGTACAACCACATTTTCCATGATAAAGGAGCGGGTGATTTTGTAATAAAAGATTATAATGGACCCTTCTTATATTAAGTGTAAAGGTCTAGCACATGGCTTCTTGGAAACTTCTCATAAAGCGACAATAGCATTGTCATACTTCCACACAAGCAGATATAATAAAAAGACAGACAATCCCTACAGACCATTCATATAATAGTCCATCTATTACACCCCGACCCAAAAACGTGTTTCCCAGCAATAAAGGCTGGCCCGTATTCCCAGTATTTTAAAGTCAAACTTGTGGCACATATTCCGCGGGTTTTATAGCCCGGCAGTGGCCGGTTGCCGCTGCTGACAGCTAATCAATTCCCGTTCACCCCCCGCTTTTTAATATAACCGCAAGCTTGGCTTCACGGCGGCGACGTTTTGCATTGTTGTCTGAACCTCTTGCAAATCATGCGACGATATCCGGCTGAGAATGTTTTGAGAAAATTACGATGTTTTTAGATGAAATTAAAAGGGTGTTTTTTGTTGGAGTAATTGCTGTTTATTTGGAAAATAATAATGGTTGCTTCATTTATTTGAAAAAGTCCGTGTGGACTACTATCATTCTTATATTTGTTTTAAGCAGTATGACTGAGTTCTACTAATCTAAAAGACAGGTAGGTACTCCGTGCTGGTTGGTAATAAGTAGACAATAGAAAAAACAAAGAAAAATAGGTTTACTTGGCAGCAACAGAAACGCGATAAGCTACCTTGATACGGCAACCACGTTCCATCTAGTCATGTGTAATAATTTCTAGTTAGGTTAGACAGTTGTAATGGTTGCAGAGGTGTGGTTATACTACAGACACCAGCATACCAAGCTACCTGAAACTGTCAAATGTTCCCAATCAACCATGAACCTTATGATTTAGCGATAAAGTTGGAAATCTATTAAAGAAATTTGACAGATTGTAGTAGCTTAATGTGCTGGCGTCTGTACATCCACATTTCACCAGTTTTGTTTCAAATTCAATGTTTCAATCAATATCTTCATTACTACTGTTCCCAATGACAGTATACCTTCGAGAAACAAAACAAGCATGTTTTTTTTTTTCATTATTTTTAATCAAACAACTCCGTGAAAGTTCGCGTTCCATCGAAGGAGATATTTGCAGCGAAATGTTTTTTACAGGCAATCGTGATCGCATCCTGGTGCTTCCGCATAACTATTGGCTCTCGGAATCTCTTTTAGGATTTTCAGTATATTGCTACGAGTGAAAAATCAACGAATTGCTATGACCATTTGTTTTTTGTGAATTCAAAACCAGCAGTGCTCCGTTGTGCCCCGGGGTTTTCTAAATATTCATTAAATCCATACGTAAAACAAACTAACTATTATTGAGATTAGATTTATTGAGAAACTGAGATGTTTAATTAACATAGTTTACCCATATACGCCTACACGATTAATTAAACAAAGCCATAAGTTAGTAGGAAGATATTATGATCGTATTCGGAGCTTGTGAGGTTTCACGATGAGTCGGCCCTAATTAATCTGGCGTAAAAAAATGTACGCGTTATACTTAGAGGAGGATAGGCTGGGGTCGAAGTGTTTAATCAAACCAGCTTATCATTGACCCAGGGCAATGGCCTCTTCTCATACAGAAAAGGCATGTGTGAATCACCATGTTAGCTGATTGCGTGTTGGAGATTTCAGACTTATACGTACATATTTACAGTGGGTCATTCATTTATTGTGTTTCGACTTTCATAGGTCGTAAATTAGTGTTATACTTTTGCTAAAATCCATACTACTAACATAATATTATAAATTCGAAGGTAACTCTGTCTGTATGTTACATTGTAGCACCTAAACCACTGAATGGATTTTGATAAAATTTGCCAAGGAGAAAGATGATATCAAGGGGAAGAATATAGGCATTTTTTATTCCGGTAGTACGTTCATAGGGGATAATTTCCGATACGCTTGTGAAGCCGCGATCAGAAGCTAGTATAATATAAATAGGACTGATTGTGCCTATAATAAAAATCTCTTTTCACACAGAGAAGGCACGAGCATTGATCACCGCGCTTGCCCAAGATGGGTTGGCGATTTCATACTTATTGGCATTATACAACGTGTAACGTTAAATGCGCAAAACCTCAGACACCCCAACTGATTTTTAATTCAATTGACCTATTTCAAAGAGAAAATAAGTCATTAAAAAAATTGTAAAGGTTTTATGTGCTGTTTTAGTTTTACTGGCCATTCTGATCGTTTCTTGCGTCTGCGACGACGCTTTATCGAGGGAGGAGTCGTCACCGGGCCACTGTGCCGCGCTGACATTGGGTTGCTTGACCTATTAATAAATAGACACGGCAACGTTTTTATTGAAGATTTTTTGAAAATTGTGACCTATATTAAAAAGTGATTCAATGAATTCTGCTCGTTATTCTGATCAAACTATTTTCAGGTTTTGCGCATTTAACGTTACACGTTGTATAGGGTGACTGGTAATTAGTGACCGATACTTAAACACATGATTCTACTTATGACAACAAACAAGTTTTATAATGGGACAAAAAGTGAAATGACGAAAAAAAAATCAGCTGTTCCCTACATTTTGACGACTCGTACAAACATAAATGTAGGGAACAGCTGATTTTTTTTTCGCGATTTCGGATTTGGTCCGATAGTAAAAGATGTTTGTAATGATGAGTACAATCATGACGCTCATCCAATAGAACAACGACGTAATTACGAAAATGTTTTCTTGAGTTTTCTCATGAAGTTATTACAAATTATTATTGATATTAAAGTAACATACATAAAAATATTAAATATTTTAGCATAATCATTGGAAATATATCATATTTTCAATTTCAAACTTTTAAAACGTTCTCCTGAAAAATAGCTAAAACGTAATAACGTCATTACCTCAGTACAACGTGTAACGTTAAATGCGCAAAACCTCAGACACCTCAACTGATTTTTAATTCAATGGACCTATTTCAGAGAGAAAATAAGTCATTAAAAAAATTGTCAAGGTTTTATGTGCTGTTTTAGTTTTACTGGCCATTCTAATCGTTTCTTGCGTCTGCGGCGACGCTTTACCGAGGGAGGAGTCGTCACCGGGCCGCTGCGCCGCGCTGACATTGGCTTGCTTGACCTATTAATAAATAGACACGGCAACGTTTTAAATGAAGATTTTTTTTAAAAATGTGACCTATATTAAAAAGTGGTTCAATTAATTCTGCTCGTTATTCTGATCAAACTATTTTCAGGTTTTGCGCATTTAACGTTACATGTTGTATATACCTACATATACAAGGTGTAACTTAAATAACGCACAACCTCTTAAGGGGGGTCATTGTACTCATCATTATTAAGTACAGCCCGCTGATAGACGAATGGACGATCGGACAGACATCGGAGGCTTAGTAATAGGATTCCGTTGGCACCCTTTGGGTATAGAAGCCTAAAAATCTTAAAATAAAACCAAATGCACAAAAGTATTCCAAAATCAGTTGAATAAAGGGGAGTTCTCATAGTAAGGCCTCTACGTGAATCAAGGTACATACGTGCATCCAATTTCACCGGCTCACTGTGAGCGGAAGGATCTAGAATAGAAGCCGGCACGATGTTCCCAATAAACCTGGTTTGTGCTCGATATACTATATTTTCAACGATATTTTGTGAGCAGAATAGAAAAAACCTGTTTATTTGGAGTTTTATTATGTTTTCACCGATGGTAGATGAAGGTAGACTGAAGGTTTTTTTTAATACATACGAGTATACAACGCTACGTCTTCCGGTACGCGGTCGCCACTCCAGAATCTTTCGGCCCCATCGGCCATCTGTTCTGCGAGCAATGTGCCCTGCCCACTGCCACTTAAGTTTGGCAATTCTTCGGGCTATGTAGGTTACCTTGGTTCTCGTATGGATCTCTTCATTTCTGACGCAATGAAACTCCAAGCATAGCCCCTCCATTGCCCTTAGGGTGACTTTTAGCCTTCTAATAAGGCCCATTGTGGCATCACTGGCAACACGCACTAGTCAAAGGCTTTCGTCTTGAGACACTGCGGTATGTGAGACGAGGAGATATTGCGTAGCTTCCCGAACGCTGCCCAGCCGAGTCGGATTCGACGATTGACTTTTTTGTCGAAGCTGGATCTACATAACTGGACAATTTGTCTTAATATAATATGTAGATTTATTTTGTTTTATTTTTCTGAAGACTGGAGTTAATTAATTATCTAAGCAAGGGTTTCTGTAACAAATAAACCTTTTTCGTTTTTTCTTTCATCGTACTTATGACTATGCAGGATTACTAGACAAGTCACTCTCTTCTTTATTCAACTTTTTTAATAGCCAGATATAAAAAAAAAACCCTGTTTTTGCTCCTCTTGATGAAAACCTCATCATCCCCAACGTTAGTAAAGACACAAGGTTTTATAGGTAAAACTATCTCTCCTACTTCCTAGATGCAGTGTCGCCGAGGTGCGCCGAGCACTCTCGACGTCGCATCGTTAAAATCGAGCGCCCTTCACTAGGCACCTCTATGCACGTCGCTGAGCACGTCTTTTTGTTACCAGTTTTAATTGTTACTGATTTCAGCTTTGTTTTTGCCGAGATTTTTTGTTTGGGCGGCCTGAATGCGAAATAAGAATGGTTTTTTAGAAGACCGTGAGCAGTGGAGTTTTGTTATAGTCAAAAGTTAAATAAGTATATACAACGTGTAACGTTAAATGCGCAAAACCTCAGACACCCCAACTTATTTTTAATTCAATTGACCTATTTCACAGAGAAAATAAGTCATTACAAAAATTGTTAAGGTTTTATGTGCTGTTTTAGTTTTACTGGCCATTCTGATCGTTACTTGCGTCTGCGACGACGCTTTATCGAGGGAGGAGTCGTCACCGGGCCGCTGCGCCGCGCTGACATTGGCTTGCTTGACCTATTAATAAATAGACACGGCAACGTTTTTAATGAAGATTTTTTGAAAAATGTGACCTATATTAAAAAGTGTTTCAATTAATTCTGCTCGTTATTCTGATCAAACTATTTTCAGGTTTTGCGCATTTAACGTTACACGTTGTATAGACACCTACTAAATTATATTTCGACAATTTTATAAAGAAATTCGCCCATGTGACTGACTCATTCTGTCGTAGTTCAAGTAAATTTGAAATGGAATATCTTGACAACATTTTTATTGCGCTCTCTGAGCCTTGAATTGATATTAGAATTTTAAAAAAATCTTTTCTATTCCTATCCCGCTGAACTGCACATCAGCTACAACTATGTATTATAGTGAACGTTATACAAAATGGCATGTATATCGACGCGCATACTGTAATCATGAATTCAGCCGGTCGATTCTGGAAAAATCTCACCATGATAACTAAGGTGAAGTGATCTTAGAGTGAGCTGTGAGTCATGCTGATGCTAGGGCAGGCCTATTGGTCTAGTGGTCAGCGGCCCTGATTACTATACGCAAGGTCGTGGGTTCGATTCCCACCCAGGACAAATATTTGTGTGGTGAGCACGATCATTTGTTCTTTGTCTAGGTCTAATTTATCTATAATACGTATGTATTTAGAAATATATAATGTATGTTTATAAGTTGTCTAGAACTCATAACACAAGCTCTGCTTAGATTGGGACTAGGTGGCGTCGTGTGAAAGCTGTGGAATATTATTATTATTATCTCCTTTATTTAATTAAATACATATAAATTATATTTTTACATATTAGAATATAATAAATATAAAAACATTTAAAAATATAAAAAATAGTAGCCCACCGGTAACGGGAACAGGGTCCAAGCTACCGGCAGTCAGGGCTCCAGAGAGAGGAACCTCCTGACAATGCGAGCCGTGTCCAGAAGTACCGCTTTCTGAATCAAGCCCTTGATCCAGCTGCCTAACGAAAGCCTCCTCAGGTGTTGGTCGAGGCTTTTGGCTATTAATCCATTGGCTGACGACTATCGGCACAATGATCGCTGAGTCCACATCCCACATGTCGACAACCTCGCGAGCCAAGTCAAGATACTTAATTTGTTTGTCTTTCTCGACTTTCACGAGGTTTTCATCATGCGGGACGGCTATGTCAACAATCATTGCGCGCCACTCTGATCGATCCACCACCACTATATCAGGCTTATTGGCAACAATAGTCCTGTCAGTGATGATGGATCGATCCCAGTACAATGTGATATTTCCATTTTCGAGAACTGGGTCGGGCACATACCTGTAGTACGGCACCTCAGATTCCACAAGGTTGTATTTTACAGCAAGTTGCTGGTGGATTATCCTGGCTACAAGGTTGTGTCTATGTAAGTATTCTCCGTTAGCCAGACGAGAACACCCGGAGATAACATGCCTGATTGATTCCCCCGGCCGGTGGCATGCCCGACAGATGTCAACCGTGCCGTCTTTCATAATAAATCTCCGGTAATTGTTCGTCATCATCACTTCGTCCATAATTGCACAGACAAAACCTTCGGTTTCTCCAAAAAGGTCACCGGAACGCAGCCAGGTTACGGACGCTGGTATATCTACATCGGGTCCATGTAGGGCCCGGAAAAAGCGTCCGTGAAGCTCCTTACTCTGCCATACCTCCATGCGATCATTAATGTCAAGTACTACTGGCTTGCGCCAATTCTCTTTAGCCAAGGAGAGCGGGGTGAGGCCCTTGTCCACCGCGACCACATCTCGATGCATCCCCACGTCGGCTTCTAGGAAATATTCCCTGAGACTGTATATCTCACGATTGTGGAGGGTCTTAGCGTTTAAAAAGCCTCGACCTCCACACTTTCGCGGGATATACAGCCTCATTACCGATGATCGTGGGTGATGCATTCGATTTGCAGTCAGCAGAGTACGGACTCTCCTATCCAGGGCGTCGAGTTCAGTCTGAGTCCATTTAAGTATGCCGAAAGAGTACATCAAAACCGGCATGACCCAACCGTTGAAGGCGCGCACCTTGTTTCCGCCTGATAGAAGACTATTAAGTACTTTTTTCAGGCGGCCAAAGAAGCGCTCCTTCAACGAATGCTTCATGTCAGTAACATTGATGCCTAACGCTTCCGACATACCCAAATACTTATAGGTTTCGGTTGCGGAGAGGGTCCGGAGGTTTGTGGAATCCGAGAGTTGGGTTCCTACGGATTCCACAATCTCGCCTCGCTTTACATGCATGACTGCACATTTGTCCACACCAAATTCCATCCTGATGGCACTACTGAAAGTTTCAGTTACTTTCAATAGCTCCATCAGTTGTAAATTGTTGGGGGCAAAGAGTTTTAGGTCATCCATGTAGAGGAGGTGAGATATAACCTGACCACCTCTCCTCAGCCGATAGCCTAGACCTGAATCATCCAGCAGTGTGCTTAGAGGATTCAAGGCTAAGCAGAACCAAAGTGGACTCAAACTATCGCCCTGAAATATGCCTCGCTCGATCCTTATTGGTTCGCTATTCCTCTGAATATTTCGACATCCTGGATAGCGAAGGACCGTCCTCCATTGCCTCATACATGACATCAGGAAGATGCGCAGAGTTGCGTCAATTTTATACAACTCCAGCACCCTCATGAGCCATGTATGTGGCACCGAGTCATAGGCCTTCTTATAATCTATCCAACATGTCGATAGATCCTTTCGGGAACGACGAACCTGTTGGCTAATGGCCATATCAATGAGGAGTAGCTCTTTAGTACCGCGGGACCCGTTTCTACATCCATTTTGAGAGGCAGACATGATGGAGTTGGTGTCTATATGTTTGTTAATTTTAGCTCTCAAAATGGATGTAAGAACTTTATAGACCGTCGGTAAACACGTGATCGGTCTATAATTTTTGGGTTCCGCAGTGCTACCTGATTTATGAAGTAGGTGGGTAACTCCTGTTGTTAGGAACTGGGGTAACGAACCAGACCCCAAAGCTGTCTGGAACTGAGATGCCAAGCGAGCATGCGACCTTGTGAACCATTTGATCCAGAAGTTATGCAGTCCGTCCGGTCCTGGAGACTTCCAGTTAGGCAACGGACGGACTGCACGAGCTACATCTTGGGGGCAGATAGTAATAAACGAGCCTGCGATCCTATACCAGAAATGGGGGCTATTTCTGGTATAGGATCGCAGGCTCGTTCGACTTCCCGAGCCCAATCACCTTCGGTGTGATTGACAGGTACCGACCAGACATTGCACCAGAAGGAACACATAGTATCATCATCCGGCAGGCACGTGTCAACCACTGCTTGGTCTGGTCGTTCCCAACCCCTAGAAACCCACCTTTCATCGCTCTGGAAGGTGCGATTCTGAGTGTATCGTTCTACTCGACGCTTATACCGACGAATACGGTTCGCCCATGCATACACTTTCTGCTTCAGGAAGTCGATGCGCTCTGTGACACAGGACATATAGTCTTGAGGACTGATATCAGTCCCTGAAAAGGCCCGCCTCACAAAGCGCATCACTCTAGGGCGAGTATTGCCCTCCCTGAAGCAGATTAGTTTGCCAATGAGTGTTCTGGCCTCACCAATACGGCGCTCAATTCTGCACTGTCAAGCTGGTATGGCTGGTTTCGGTCTTGTAGCTCTAGAGTCACTTGCAAATTTGACGTGAGCTACACGACATGCCGCTACAGCCGCGCAGTACAGAATTGAATGAGTATCGGTGAGGTCTTCGCAGGCATCAAAATTATTTGATAACTGCGTATCCAGAACCGCCACCAGCGTCTTATTTTTGTTATGCATGGGTAAACGAGGTAAGCGTGGTCTAAGTTCGGGCGACATGAACCGATATTCTCGAATCGCAGCCTCCAAAGCACTCCTCAACTCCTCATTGTACTGGATACTTACGTTTGTAGCCCTGTCATTACTACCCTCGTCAGCATGACTTGTGTTGGACTGCGGTAGTACTACAGCAGTCTGCGACTGGGGAGCGATGACATGGCTACTCTGTATTTCACTTCGCAAGCGATCAAGTACAGTGTCATCCAACATATGATTACGTTGGATGACCCGCACCTGATCCGACAGTCGTTGTGCCGAAACGTTGACAGCTGGCTCAAGCACCTGAAAAAGAGAGAGCATCCGAACACGGTACGCGGTCAGATTGTTTCCCCCCTCTGTAGCCCCATAATATGAGCGCATGACATTCTCATTGATGGATTGTGTCCATCTCATGCGCTGCACACTTCTGCCGGGAGCTGGGACCCTATCAGAGGCCGGTGGGACTCGAGGTCCTAAGCCGTCCGGCAGCCGGTGTCCTCCCCGTCGACGAGCAGGTGGTGGCGTCGAGGGCGGGGTGATATACTCGTCGCTCGAGCTCGACGCAACTGCCGCGGCCGATGTTGTCACAGCGTTCACAGTAGGGCTGGATACCGGCGGCGGCGAGGCGGAGCTGAGCGAAGAGTCCGGAGGTGGTAGGCAAAGAGTATATAACAATAATAAGAGACGGGACTCCCATACTAGCCAATAGAATCAATTTACATGGCATTCCAATACCAACATTACCATCAGATACCACAAAGATGTCTAACAACATCAGGAGTACCAACCTAACGAACCAAATAGTGCTTAACAAATAGCTTTTTATCGATATCGATAAACTATGCAGGGTAACCAAGGTTACTACTGAATAATATTTTTTATTTATTTCAGGTAAGTATCGAATCCGTATTTATGAGTCCAGTGTTGACAAGGGGATATTTGGTACTAAATACAAGATTGGACTTAAATGCGGACCCGAAATAAAATAAAAAAACTGTTTCTTTTTCAATTTTTATTATTATTTTGCGATACCCTGTTGCTGTGATCTTTTAATAATATCGGCTGTTGAATCTTCCGCTTTAACAAACGAAAAATTTGTTTTAGTAAACGAAAAACGTGTTTAGTGCTAATGACTTGATACGTGGCATTATATTTCCTTCTCGTAAAACATTTATTTCGCGCTTGTACGAAATACTCTTTTTTATCAGCTTTCTTTTTCGAGGTGTCACTTCTAAATCTGCAATAGAATGAAATATTTAATGATTTAAAATTAATACATGTCACCTCACGCACAGTCTTCTATAGTTTTGTTCCTCTTTAATTTTAAGTCAATCCAACTACATAAAGTGGGTGGAAATCAAACAAAGATACAAACATTGCAAGTTAAATAAAAGCTTGTAAAAAAGGCAGAAACACATAATGGACAGGTTTTACGTAGAGCTTACGAAGTTTTTCTTGCGTACTCGGCACACGAAATCAAATTGTGTGGCATATCAATATTATAAAGATTGTATGTATCTAAATCCTGCAATATTGCACAACTGCTTGCTCATTTATGTAGGCGCGTCATTCAAATATGTAAAACATTGTGCCCCTATTCTTTCACGCAACATTATATTTCTTATTATTTTAAATGTTAAACAATAACGTTGTGATCGATAAGTGGATATTACAGTTGCAGTACATCACTAGCACACAATTTAAATGAGATAAATTTGTTAATTTTATTTGTTCCTAGCCTGCTTTACTTACATATGGCTGCAAAGTATCATATTAAAGTGCTTACCGGGCTTCATCTAAAGGAAATCTTGCCATAAACATCCTTTTTTCATGATTCGAACGACTTGCTCGATTTTCACAAATTTCACAAGTAATAAACCGTCTTTTCGGTGGCATTTTGATTCAAACTACAATTCTGATCACCCGTCACTAATTTTGATGAGAAATTACACTTTAAACAACTAAAGTCAACAATCAAACATGCATTTAAATTCAAAACACACGGCACGAAATGAAGTTTTGACAAACAACATGGCTGACACTTGACGGAAGAAAGAGAAACTGCACTGAGGGAGTGTGATAGCAATATCCACCATTATTTGCCACGTAAAGTTCATAGAAATTTTTTTTGTTCCTAGGTTCACCAGGGTGGTGGTAGGCGTGCACGGCGAGCTGCTGATCTCGTCAACATTAGTTCTTTTTCATAATCATTTTCCTCGTGGGTCAAATTTGACAGCCGTCATTTTAAATGTTTTGATGTTTATTGTGATTTTCATGTTATTTTTTGTTATTGATGTTTATTGAATTATGTTTTATTGATTCTAAAAGTTTGTATATGATATTACCGAATAAGACTTAGGAAAATGAATAAAAACGGGAAATATGAGATATGAAAAAAAAAATGTACGTTGTTGACGTATCAGTGTTGCCACTGATATTATTATTATTATTATTACTTTCGTTAATTCAACATAACATTACGCAATACACGATTTGGCCGGACGTAGTGCTTATTATTATTATTATTATTATAGGGATTGACACTATTGACGACTCAATCCACGCTCACTTCACCCAAGTTTTCACGGTGAGATAGTTACAGAATCGCACGGCAGAACATGATTCTAGACACGCGACTAGCGGACTAAGTAGCGGAAAAAGGACATTGCTCTGCGCCCACACATTGTTCGCCCTGGAACCAAGAGCGTCGGAAAATTAAGTGTTGTATTGTCGATCATTAGTAAACTCCTATAAGATCTTATTTTTATAGCGGACTAGCTGCAGAATAGATATATTTAAAAAAAAGTATTAGATTTTGAGGTTAGGTAGGTATAAGCGAACCATAAGGTATAGTTTTTCATAGCTCCGAGTGATTTTTAAGAAACTGAAAATCAATATCATAATACATTTAGCTATTTTTAGTACCTACCTAGATAATAATTAGGTACCTATGCATTTTTTTTCTAAAGCCTAATCCCTAATCTTTTTCGGTACGACATGACGTTTGGCAAACATGGCGGCGATTAATGTTATTAGTCGCGTAACATACTTGTATAATGTTATTTTGGCATGCAGCTAGTCCGTGTTATAAAAGTATTTGCAACTAATATAGGTAATAAAATAGACAATTAATTATCGTGTATCAAAAACAAAATCTAGTGGGTCATAGAAAAGTGCAATACCTACGCGGTCAATATCTACTGAACAGCGGGTTTTTTTTTATATATAACCGGTGAAAAATATCAACGCAGATATTCTCAGAAAAATGGTAACTGTATTCTGACTAGCAGGAGCAAAATTCTCTTATAAACTTCGCAGACTTCCGAACGCCCGATGAAAACTCTCCAACAGTACTAAATACCACTAAATATAAACTTTTCTAAAAACCAAATCAGCTCATTATAAAGTTGGACAGTCTGCCAAACAAACCGTTAATGCTGTTTGAAAGGAAGGCTTTGTAGATAGACGGGCAGAGCAAGTTTCTTAGTAAGATAATCTGACTTTGGTATGCATTGAATTTTGCGTAGATATGTACGTCTTGTGAGTTGTGGTGTTGTTTGCAGTTTCTCTCTCTCATAAAAGGAGCTTTGGTTCCATATAAGTGATTAATTAAATTCCTAACTGTAGCGCAGCGACGTGTGCAGCTAGTGTGGCGTTAACCATTGGTCCCGGCAGTCATTTGTGTATCTTTGCCAGTAGTTACGGGTAGTCAGAAGCCCGAAAGTCGGACCACCAGTCTTACCAAGGGGTATCGTGGTACCCCGGTACTGTGTTGTGGAGGTCAGATAAGCAGTCGCTTCATGTAAAATACTAGTATTCAGCTGCATCCGGTTAGACTGGAAGCTGATCCCAACATAGTTGGGAAAAGGCAGGCAGATGATGAGCGTAGCGACATAATAAACTACCGCAGCGGCGCACGCCCGCAGACTGGTCACTTGCTTGCTGGCCCCCAAACGATGCGGACTTGTGACCTCTACTGTTGTACAGACCATAAAGAAAAGAACAAGAAGAAGCATGGAACCAAAGGTAGACGGCATATACTCGGCAGAAGGTAGAACAACGGCTTATGATGACGACAATGACAGTTTAGACCCAGTAGGTATATTTGAAAAATATATCTTTTTGGGCATTATCAATTTGATTCAGTTCTAAAAACCGTGTGGCTTAAGCTATTACACTATGCTTGCGCATCGATAGGACAGAATAAGAAGAATGGGAATCAATGTTTGTGATACAGAAAAACTAAGTTATAGAATCTAAAACGAATATATTTCTTCGATTGCATTACCATTTCAAAGAGACATGAAATCTTAGTGTTTCATTTATATTACTTTACATTACTTGTCTAGATATTTATACAACGTGTAACGTTAAATGCACAAAAACTCAGACACCCCAACTGATTTTTAATTCAATTGACCTATTTCAGAGAGAAAATAAGTCACAAAAAAAATTGTAAAGGTTTTATGTGCTGTTTTAGTTTTACTGGCCATTCTGATCGTTTCTTGCGTCTGCGACGACGCTTTATCGAGGGAGGAGTCGTCACCGGGCCGCTGCGCCGCGCTGACATTGGCTTGCTTGACCTATTAATAAATAGACGCGGCAACGTTTTTATTGAAGATTTTTTGAAAAATGTGACCTATATTAAAAAGTGGTTCAATTAATTCTGCTCATTATTCTGATCAAACTGTTTTCAGGTTTTGCGCATTTAACGTTACACGTTGTATAAATACTTGGATTCATCTGTGCAGAACGTAATGGATAGCATATTTGTTATTAGCTTGTTATATTAAGGTCTTCTGATGTATTCATTTATGCTACTGGCTGTTTTTCCTTAAGAAAAGAAAGTAATAATAATAAGTATCTTCTAAACCCCCAAAAACACCTCAAACTATTCTCATAAATTCGCCTCAGAAAACCCGTTCTATTCTATCTATCCTAACTGAAACAGCCAGCAGCTTACAAACATCAAAAGCATGCCATATACCAACCCCGAGGTGAACGTATGGAATCTCTAAAAGGCTTCATCAGAGTGTTCTCCCACGCGTAACTTATCGGGCGCTCCGTGCATCCAATTTAACTTGTCACTCCTACCAGCGGTCGTCGGAAAAATTGTCCGTAGTTCGGTGGTATATGAAGTCCTCAAGGACGTAACGCTTTTATAAAGTTTTCGAATCTATAGTAGATACTTCTTCAATTTTATTTTCTGATGTATTTTAACAAATAAATATAGAGGCTCGGTGTGTGCAGTTTCTAATCTAGGCGAACAGGAACTGTAATGATTAGCAAAATGAGACAATAATATGCTCTTATTATTATTATTATTATTTATATGGTGTACATAATATAGAGTATTCTATTCTATTCTCTTATGAAACTATAATAATCTTTTTGGGGATCCGTATGTCCTAATGAAAAAACGGAACAATTATAAAGAAAGCATCGCCACTGCGACGGGTTTTGTGTTTCTTGCATTCAGCCAAAAACCCCATATACTACATAAATATTATTCGAGTATTAAGAGTAGAAACAATTTTTCATTCTGTTCGTTACGTTCCAAGAATAACTAACCTCTTTTTTCCTTTTCGACCGTCTCTTGAGAGTCGCTGGTGTGGTTAAAATGTAACCCATGTCCATCTAGTGTCATCTCATTTCAGAGGCAGAATGTTTAAAATCGGTTCAGTGGGTTTGAAGATTACATCGAGCACGTAATATATTTCCTTGTATATTTATTGGAATGTATTTCAGTTATCGAAAAATGGTTATGTCATTTTGAAACCTCGTGTTTTTTTAAAACAAAAGTAGAATATCAGTCTAAGGTGTCTGTCAGATTTTCCAGCTCGGCTTATTTTTGTCAGTGAAAGGTTTTCATATTCCACATACAAATTCGTTGCCGCTTGAAGAATTACATACACTTCTACTACCAATTCAAGAAAAACCAAACAAGCTCTGTCGTGGCAGAACTTGTTTAAAAAAAGGGTTATGTACAGACGCCAGCACATCAAGCTACCCGAAACTGTCAGATTTTCCCAATCAACTTTGAACCTTATGCTGTAGCGATAAAGTTGAAAATCTATTAAAGAAATCTGACAGCTTGTAGTAGCTTGATGTGCTGGCGTCTGTACGTTTCCATCGTATGACTTAAAAATATCCATTAGATATGTCCATTTCCGAGTTAATGGAAGCAAGCAGTAAAGTCCACCCCTTAAACTTTATTACCCACATACCTAAGTACTTTTTTATTTCTTGTTTTAAGTATTAGTACCGGAGTTTCGAGTTGATCCGACAGTGGGATAATTTTTTTCTTACCAATTAACTTTGTCACCCCCTAAATCCTCTGTGAAGAGTTTTTTTTAAACTAAAATATATTTATTATTAATTGAGGCAGATATTGCCAAGTTTCAAGTTTCTAAGCAACGGAATAAAAATTTTCATATTAACTGTAACCCGTCTTTTCACCCCCATAGGGGTACAATTCTAAAAAATCTAATCGGATGTTTTCATAATTTCACTTAACGATTATTTATGACTACCCCTCTTCACCCCGTTAGGGATAGATTTTCGAAAAACCCTGTTACACTTTATTAAATATTCTGGTTTTAACATACTGAGTTTCGAGTTTATTGGACCGCGCGTTAAAATTCTTCCATACTATTTTTGACATGCCCCTATCCCTTTTTAGGGGGTAGTTTAGAATAACATGAAATGACAAACTTCATAAGTTACTTAGATAAGTACTTATTCGTGCCAAGTTTCAAGTTTATCCATTCAAGGAATAAAATTTTTCATTCAAACAAAATCCCCCCTTTTCATTCCTTTAAAGGTTGAATGTCCAAAAACCCTTAGTGCTCCCCTTCATTATAAAAGGAAGCCATGTGCAAGATTTCACATTCCTAGCCCCAGTAGTTTCGGCTGTGCGTTGATATGTCTAACAGTCAGTCAGACAGTTTCTCCTTTTATATACAGTATGGAAACCACATATAATATGCAATAAATTACACGAGATACTTGTTATCGCATTTTCTGACGATAAATTTAAAAAATGAACGAAATCGGTCGCGAAAGAAAAATCATCTGTTCCATACATTTTGACGAGTTATGCGAACATAAATGTAGGGAACCGCTAATTTCTTTTCGCGGCCGATTTCGTTCATTACTTTTTCATTGTGAAAAGGCGATAACAAGTATGTGGTATAATTTATTGCATGTGGTTTCCATACTGTATATGTATAGATATTTTTGAAAACACTTTTAAACTTATTAAAATACTTAAACTTAATTTAACACTAATAAGAAATTACTAGGTACATATCACGAAGATCAGGGATGGTAAATGTCTGTATTTTCAGACTTCAGCGCTCGTAACAATAATGACAAAGGTTGTCCTGAAATACTTTCGCTCTACAGATTAATAAATAAATATTAAATAAAGATATGTACAAATAAAGACCTTTAATGCCAAGATTATTGAGGGGTAATGCCGATCCTATGGGCGTCGTGCGTCATCACTTATTTCTATTAATTACTAATTAATAATGTCAACGATATTAGATCTTACATCCTGCGGAAGGATGAACGAATAAACCGTAAAACAAACACCTATTTTCGTTATTCGAGAATAGAAAAAGAAACAAAATATACAGTCCCATATTCGTTTACCTTCATAATTTATAACCAGATGGATGACATTTATCACCGAACAGATCCAGAGTTCCCCATCCATCAATAGGATCCCTCCATTCAAACCCTGTACATCGATATTAATGAGTCCAAAGATTTATTAGGGACCTACATAAATTAAACATTTTCATCGCTGGCAACATTAACGGACTAACTTCCTCCCCGTTGGCTTCGTTATTATGCCTTGACAGTTATTGTAGAAACTTTTAGGCGACGAGGCTTTGATTTTGAAAGCTTTTCTATCCCCACCTCAATCGGTATAAACCTTACATTCAACAGAACTAAACCTATCTCCCTTCTACACATAGTGTCAGACAGGGACGGAGATAGTACAGGTGGAAAAGATTACGTGAAGCTGTAAGTTTGATTGGTCAAGTCTTTTGTTGTCATAAAGTCGTTCGAACATAGAATTTATAGAGTCTGGCAGTCTATGGTCGATGATAAACGATAATACGAGTAGTGATCGGAAAAGTATTCTACGATATTTTATTGTCTTTGACGGGTTGCTGATTGGTTTTTCAGAGCGAAACATTTATTTTGTAAACAATACAAATCATATTATGCAATGAACAAATGGGTTTTAGAAAGAATACACATAAAACTTCCGGAATAAATGCTCTAAAAAAATTAAATGACGGTGAATAGGTACTATATCAAAATCAATTATGTAGTTAGAAGGTCTAACATCAGTAAGTGGTCATACAGACAGACACGAAAAGCGACTTTGTTTTAAACTATGTACAGACGCCAGCACATCAAGCTACTACAATCTGTCAAATTTCTTTAATAGATTTTCAACTTTATTTTTTCAACTTTTCAACTTTATTTCTTAAGCATTAAGGTTCAAAATTGATTGGGAAAATTTTACAGTTTCGGGTAGCTTGATGTGCTGGCGTCTGTACATAAATAAGTATAGATATAATAATTATGTAGATATTCATTAGACTTTTACAAAACCGGCGAAGACACCTCTCAACTTCTGAATACAGGATAGTATCACATGAGCGTTTTAATACCTAATTATGTACAGTTGCATACAAGAGTTT
The DNA here is from genome assembly GCA_949629135.1 of Eremobia ochroleuca. Lineage (NCBI taxonomy): Eukaryota > Metazoa > Arthropoda > Insecta > Lepidoptera > Noctuidae > Eremobia > Eremobia ochroleuca. The sequence continues at coordinate 17,834,248 of OX451391.1, forward strand.
ATCTACACCAATTATATGAATCTTCTATAAAAGATTCTGAAACCGTAAGGTGTTGTACAGTGTTGTAAGAACTCTATGTAAATTCATGGAAAGTTTAATTGCTGAGTATCTAATACAGTATCTAAAAGGGATGAACATGATATAGTGTTGTTTGCAGATGACACTTCACTTTTATTTAAACTCTAACGTCAGCAGCTGGTTACTGACGGTATCAATAGTGCTCTCGCAAAAGTAGTTAACTGGTTTAATGTTAATAACCTACTTCTGAACGAAAAAAAAACGAAATGTATTACTTGTAAGTTTACTATACCAAATGTTAGACAAGTAGAAACTCTTATTCTCATAAAGGATGAAGAGTTAAAACCCGAAAATACCACAGTATTCTTAGGCATAAATTTGGATGCCAAGCTTCAATGGGGCCCCCATATAGATAAATTGTCAAAAAAGCTTAGCTCTGCAGCATACGCCGTTAGGAAAATTCGTGACTTAAGTAATTTAGAGACTGCCCGTTTAGTTTACTTTAGTTATTTTCATAGTGTGATGTCATACAGTATTCTGTTGTGGGGAAATGCCGCCGATATCCAGACATTTTTTATTTTACAAAAAAGGGCAATTCGTTCCATTTATAAATTAAGTCCCAGACACTCCCTCAGAGACAAATTTAAAGAGATGACAAATCGAAAAACAAATTCAAATTTAATGACTGTGCCTTCTCAGTACATTTATGATAATTTTTTGTATGCACATAAAAATATTAATCTGTTTAAAAATACAGTGATATCCATAACATAAATACTAGGAACAAACACAAATTTGTTGTTCCTACAACAATGCTCAAGAAAATAGGTGGCTCGTTTAGATGCCTATGTATACGTTTTTATAATAAACTTCGTAGCCACATTCAAGAAATAAGCCTTAATAAATTCAAATCTTTTATAAAGCTAAAACTATGCCAGAAAGCCTATTATACTGTAAAAGACTATATTGAGGACAAAAAAACCTGGGATTGAGCTGCTCCAATAAGTCTAGACAGTGAATGTTTTTTATTTTATATTTTGCTGATTTACACTTTTTTTTTCTTTTTCTCTCTAAATATCTATTTAAATATACAATGACATGAAAATTTATTGTTTAAAGTCTTATATTATTTTAATTATTGTGCAGTAGTAATTAATTGCATCCAGAGCGGCCATTTTCGTAATTTTAAGAACGTTTACAGTCTGATCTCAGTCACAATCTATCAAAAATACCTTTAATTTCCCTACATTTTTTACCAGTTTTTGACATTGATTGTCGCTGAAATGAGATTGCGACGAAATTTTTAACGTTTTTAATTACGGTAATTGGCCTTCTATGCACTGAAAAAATGTAAACAAAACACACAAACACCAGATACATATGTACATCAGATAAAAACAAAAAATAAAGAACAAAGAGCATCATCATCATCATTAAAGAACACAAAATATAAAATAACTAACATAATTTTGTACAATAAATTCAAAATAAACCCTCATTATACGAAAGGAAATTAAAAATGAACTGTGCTAGGGTTGAACCATTGAATGATGAGACATTATAATTGGCTGAGGCTGTTAGGTGAAACAAAGGTCTGTAAAGGGCGAGCGAGGCTTCCGGGTACTGGGTACGTATCGAGTACACCCGCCCGCCCGGATGGGCGGATGGCGCAGATTATGTAGGGGGACAGACGGTACGAGGCTTAATACTGAAAACAACTAAACGAAAGATTATTCCACAAAATATTTTGACATTTTTGGTTTAATAGTTTCACAGGTTTACATTAACACATTCGCTGGTTGTCTGGCAAACAATATTTAGAACCATAAGACTTGCACGTACTTTCTGAAAAACCCTGTTTTTTTTTCTCTTTCTTCAAACTGAAAATATGAGGTAAACATTTTAAGCTTTTTCTTGCAATTAAGAATGAGCTTTATTGAAACTACCTAGTAGCAGACCCATATTGGATCTAAACAATGTTGACTGATTCTTCCAAATATCCTTTAAAATATTTATACATAGGTACCTATTCTAACTCCTACGTATCCGTAGCATACTGAACGGATACACTCTTTGATCAGATTTTATTGTTTGGATATAATAAAATCGAATAATCTTATTCGATAACTTGCTGACAATCATGGTATTAGTAAGTACTATATAGTGACAATTTACGATTTTGTATTTCGAACAAACCCTTCTCAACCCGACTTTTATACACTAACCCAATAATAGTAACATAACAAAGCAAAACCAACCCCTATTCTGCCTATTCACCCATCTTCCCTCCGCCATCTTTAAGGTTTTCGCGCGTTGTTCGCAGCGGGCGGCGCGGCGCAGCCAGTGTTGGTCAGTGCCCCGCGCGCCGCGTACCGAACGATACGCGTTCCTTCGACTTCGACACAACACTAGAATTCCTTTGAAATTTTTGAATATTCCATTGATAAATGCTTGACTTTTAATTTTATGCTCATTTTCGACCAGTGTTTTTGTAAGACATGAGGCGAGCATAGGAAGAAGGGCGATTCTTCAAGGTAAGTTATAAGATATTTTATGTTTCAGGGTGGATTGGCACGTGTTTTTGCTTCAGTTTCAGTGAAATGTTGTCTGAAATTATTTATTTAGCGTAATGGAAACGGTTAATGGAAGGTTGCTTTGTATTCGCCACCAATTTATTTTTAGGTTGTATAATGTTACACGCACAGTAAAATTTCTGATAGAACATATTTATTTTTATTTTTATGGAAAGGTTATATAGACATTAGGAACTGGAAAACTTTTGAGGGATAGGGGGGGACTATAATATATCAAAATCGTACACAAAGCATTCAATATGACGCTTACATGGTTTTGTATAAATTAAACAAAATTATAATAAATACGTAAGTTGTTTAATCCGGTTAAAAAAAAATACATTAAATTAAAATAAGTGATGTATATTTTTTAACTCTGTCATATATTTTTATACTGTAAATCTATAATTATCTTTTCTTTTTGTTAAACGCAAAGGTCGACGTACTGTGCTTCCACTGTCCTTGGTCATATTACGCAGCTGTTAAAAAAAAAAAAAAACACTCTAATCTCTTTGATGATAATATTTTATGAAAATGGGAACTATAATTCTTGCATTCGGTTCCAATTCTCCCTAAACACAATAATTCGTAGCGTCATCGTAGCGAGCTACGAGGTCTACGGCGTAGCCTTTTATCGTAGCAGTTATATGGCTAATCGTAAACCGTTATATTTTTATAACTATGATAATTTTGTACTATACCTCACTACGTTAATCCAATGGCTGTAATGTGCAGGAAGAGAATAAATCTATTGGCCATAGAAACTGTAATAACAAACTACCCTCTTTTCTTGTTGTAATTTGTCTTAATATGAGCAACTGGTACTTTTTTACAACACTTCTATGAGATTTATTTCTAGTATGTACATTTATTACAACAATACTACATTTAGCTCAAAGCAATACGCTAAGTAACGCTGTAACCTAAATAGTTTAATAATTTTCATAAATTCTAATATACCAAAGTTTAATTTTCTTTTTACTTTAGGAATTTTATTTTTTGGCTCCCAGCGGTCTCGTATCGCAGAGTTTTTATGTGCTGTAATGTTAACCCGTAAAACGTCGAGTGTAGTTCCACTGTTACCAGTTTAATGACCAGCGCTGAGGGTTGTTTGTTCCATTCCAGTTTTGAGACACGGCACGGGAGGGTTATGGCTCGAATTCTCGCGTTTTGTTTGGGAATATTTAATTAATAAAGTTTAGGAGCTATGAGTTGTGTCTTATTAAGGGCTTTAAATTAAATGTGTCCTCAATTTAGAAGCATTTTCATCAAAACAAGTTCAGTATTTTCGAATTATTTGGCCAGACAAACAAGATTAACATTTTATTTTTGCATCGTGTTTTCCGACTATTTTTAATTATCTTCATTTTCTTAACGCCTCTTCAGGTATACCCACCCTACAATTTAATAAAGCCGTAGGAAACTCATCAACTTCATTTAATTACGTCGCTAATAGATAGATATTAATTTAATTATATTAAAAACGAGAGCTTCTTCAATAGGCGTCCTTCAATTTACTCTTCTTTGCTTCATCTTATATAGAATATAATCGAAATTCAGGAATCTAAACGATAAAATAAATTAATATTATGAAGTCGGGTCTGTTATGTCGCGACAGAATCGCTAATTTATTCTGAACATGAAGTAGGGGCTAAAGCCCATGTAAACCACTGTTTCCCAAAGTGGTCCAGATGGACCCCCGGGGGTCCATGGGAGGCTAGACGGGGGTCTACGTTAGATCTAATCTTCACATTTTTTGTCGAGTTTTGGGAATATGGTAGAAATGTAGCTGCTGGGGGTCCACCGAAACCAGCAAATTTTTTGAAAGTGGTCTATGGGAAAACAAGTTTGGGAAACTAATATTATAAAGAGAAAAGATATTTTTTTTTTATGCTCGTTTGTTATGCTTTTACGCTAAAACGGCTGAACGGATTTGGATGAAATTTGGCACATGGGCATGATCTGCCATGACGTGAAGTTACAATACGTTTCCTCCCGATATTCCCCCGGTTTGAGACTTATATGTATGAAATCGCGGGGCGCAGCTTGTCAGAAATAAACAGGCATTGAAAAAGAAAACTTTTACTTGCGTAAGCTATTTTTTTATTAAGGCAGCGCCTCTCATGCCCAAGGTTATTGGTTCAAATCCTGGCAAGTATCAATGTGACTTTTCCAATTCATATGTACTTTCTATCTTGGACATCACTGACATCGGTGAAGGACAACCTCGTGAAAAAACCTGGATTTATATTTAATATAAGTCTGAAATCGCCAACCCGTGTTGATCAAGCGTGGTGATCATTGCTCGTGTCTCCTCCGTATGAGTGTGGCATTTGCGCTGCATTGGGACAACAACAGACTGATATCTACAGTGTACTCATCATATTTATACATGCTTCAATTTTGAAAGCGCTTAAATAAAAGAGGACACATTAAAACTGCAAGCCACAAATAAATAAAACTTCCTGCTCGAGTTTCAAAGAAGAAATAAATAACTAACGCCACATTAACAAATGACTTCTGGGAACTAAACTGAATAATGCACTTATAGTACTTATTCCACTATAAACATCGCGATTCTGATATATTCCGTTGAAAACATAACAACGAAACGCTTTTATCAGCTATGCTCGTATTACTAACTAGGGTCAGACCAGTATATGTTGAAATCTCGGGGTGGCGCTAGTAGCAATAGCACTAAGCAATGCTACGTCATACTCGATACATTTAACTTTAGTTCTTTATTTTCCCGCATACCAGGACATATTGGTCACACGTTAAGTAGTGGGTGAATGTTGGTATATAAAGCAAGCTTATAAAATATTCAAGGAAGATAATTCGAAAAGCATTCGTCTTGTTAGATATTCGATGACAACCCACTAATGACTCATTCAAGTTCCCATTTATTATGCATCGGAATGAGCATTTATTGTGTGATATTAGGAACTCCGGTTTTATTTTATTTTACACGGAAATTATTAAGCTACACTGTTGAGACAATGTTTGTAAGGAAATTATTAATGGTCGGGTTTATGGGTCAATTATTAAGTGGTACATTAGGACAAACAAGTTACTTTTATATTGTTTTTGTGATACGATAAAACAACAATTAAGTACGGACTATAATAAGCGTAAATAAAAATGTTTCGTTTAAAATCGAGAAGTTTGGAAAGGCAGACATTGTTAAGAAAAAGAAAAAGGGTAGGAGAAAGGTTTTAGAAAAAGGGGAGAGTTTTAACAACCAACATAACGGGGTGATGCTTTGACGAGCTAGAATCGCCACGAAGACATAACCTTATCACGACTTTAAAAACGTTTATCATAAAATCCTAGGTAATTACTTGCCGCATACCTCCATCTCCATATAAACCCTTTAAACCAAAACAAAGGACCCAATAAACTTCCCAAGACAATACGCAGATATGACATTAAAGCCTGTAATTCAACGTAATTGTTAGTACACAGACCGAGAGGCAGCCATTAGGACGTAACAGAATTAGTGGGAGCGACGTCGCCCAATTAGAGGAGGATACAACGAGCTGCCTTTTATAATTTCGAACTGCATTTTTAAAAGCAAATACGCAGCGAAACGTAGGCTTTTCAGCAAGGTTTTTTTTTTAATTTTTAGTGAGCCGTGTGTGTGTTTTTGGACCGATATTTAATTGATCGGGCGTTTTCAAAAGGTTTTATTTGTGCCTTTCGAAAGTCACCTTTTGATTGGCTGGATTTGTAGCGATATGGCAAGAACTTATGAGACAACCTAATAATTCAGAGTTGTCCTACAGCGCTGATTTCATAATTAAAACAGTTCTTAAGAAAAAGGGTGGATCCTTTATCGAGACTGGTATTATACGAGTCGGAGGCAGATTAGATAATTTGTGCTACTATGATAATGTCAGGCCCTCTATCATTATGACGTATGAATTATGTTTCTGTGTCCTAGGTATGTTTTTTTTTATTTGTCTTTTATGTGTTTTGTTGATATGAGTCTTGAGATACTTGAAATAAACAAATTTTATCATTTATTTATTTATTATCTGTAGCAAACCTAACTTAGCTAAACTTATTTTTAATACCTATCACTTACGCTTATTCCATACTGGTCCACAAATCACACAGCACAGCCACAATTAGACTTTATAGTATTGTCCTTTGGATGGTAGAAACCTTGCTAAATAAACTGTCCATAAGTGCGTAAAGTGTATATAGGAAAGCAATTTCCTTTCATTTTCTTATACTTAACTACATCCATTTGATGTTAATATCCGTAATTGGAAAGACTTACGAAATAACTTTTCGTTCTAAACATTTCCCGGAAATTATATTGACATAGTATCAGATAACGTTTCGTTTCATCTTATTTTAATTTTATAGGAAATACTAACTTCTGCCCTCTTCTGCCTTCACCCGCGAGGAGGTTAGATTTTATCCCACGAGAACTTACTGTCGTACATAGTATCCTATGTTAGAACATAGGCTACTTTGGGTTTTTGTGTGGGTTAGGACCAATCCAAGTCATGGTCTGTGTGCCAAATTTCATTGAAATCCGTTTAGCCGTTAAGGCGTAAAACGGTAACAGACAGAGTTAAGGCCCTTTCCCACGGCAAGATCCTGTTTTTTGCATGTGCAGTTTTTGCAGGATTCCGTTTAGTAGTGTACGTGTTTAAATATACATATATATTCACACAAGCATCCTGTTTGTAGTATCTTTTGGATACTACAAACAGGATGCTTGTGTGAATATATATATTTAAACAAGTACACGACTAAACGGGATCCTGCAAAAACGGGATCTTGCCGTGGGACAGGCCCTTACTTTTGCATTTATAATGTTATATTATGGAAGTATGGATACAGTTAATTCACCTATCTCGTGAATTGTGCAAACTTCCGCAATCAATATATCGCACAAACAAAATTATACCAACATAGCAAAGTTTGGTGCTGAAACCGCTGAAAAACACGTGGACGAAACTGGGACAAAGCCTTGGGAAGTTGCACGGAGACCCCAAAAGTATCTGCTAATATTGGGTTGGGTTGGGGCCAATACAAACACGACGCAAAATTATATGTAATATAACAGAGATACAAATATAAACACAAAGAGGTATTTTGAACTTAATCAACACGTAGTTTAATATTCAGTTCGCGTGGCATTCAATTAGCGATGTAGTTTTGTTTTTGATTTGAATAGCAACTTGTTAGTTCAACAGAATTTGAATTTCAAGAGATAATTAGGTATAAACAAGATTTATGAATTGTAGGAGTTTTATGGGAGGGTAATATAGTTAATTATAGCTTGACTAAATATTTATTTATGTACTTGAATGTGGTTACTATATCTTTTCAAATATTAAAAAAAGAAAATACATAATATCTTGCCTGTAAGACTAAGTCAACGAGTGCGGGGCGGCAGCGGCGGCGGCGCGGGAGCGGTGTGTGTCAATGCATAGATTTATACGGAACTGGCTTCGAAGGCAGCGGCGCGGTTAGCTGCGTACGAGCAATGCGCACCAGTCTAACGGTGCCCGCGCATCTGCACTGACGTAATGTGGTACATTTTATTTTTTGATTTTTAACGACCGACGTTTCAAAATGTTGCATCAAAAAGACGTCACTGTCGCTGTTTAGACATTTCGTTCGCGAACAAAGACACTGATTTCTCATAACACAACACTACGCCGCTCTAGCGCTGCGCGCCGCGTCCGTTGCCGCGCCGCTCCTCGCGCCGCCGCCGCCCCGCGCCCGCACATTTCGTGTCCGTAGCCTTATTCCCGAAGGTTCGGGCAGAGATGTAACTAAGTACCCCCACATTTCGCTACCTATGTTTAATTCCCGTGAAACAGGGGGTGAGCCTAGGGATACCAACTTTTCGAAACCGAATTTTCAGCATTTTTGTATTTTCAGCTGCAACCGGTTAGACTAGAAACCGATGGTTATGATGATGACAGTATTTTCGAAACCATTGTCTGTAAAAATATAGTAGATGGCCAAAAAACTATGACGACTAAAATATTTTATTTCTAAAAACATACTTTTTGCTACTTTGAGCCTTTATTACCAAGTTTTTTTAAAGATTCAAAACTATTAATTTTTACATTCTAAATTAAGGTTACAAAATACCATTACCATACTGGGACTAGGAATGTCAAAATTTGCACACGGCTTCCTATTATAATGTAGGGGAGCACTAAGAAGGGGTTTTTGGAAATTCAACTTTTAAGGGTATGGGGGAAGGGTGGTTTGAAAAATCTTATTCCATGAATTAATAAACTTGATACTTGGCACGAATACTTACCTGTCTAAGTAAATTATGAAATTCGTACTTTCTTGTTTTTCTAAACTACCCCCTAAAGGGGGATTAGGGGTTTCAAAGTTTGTGTCGAGGATTTTTTTTATTCAAGAATTTTAACGCGCGGACCAATAAACTTGAAACTCAGCATGTACACTTAAGACCAAAATAAATAATAAAGTATAATAGTATGTGTATAAAAAAGTATGTGTTTTAGGGTTTTTCAAAAATCGACTCCTACCGGGGTGGAAAAAGGTAATAAAGTTTAAAGGGTAGATTTTACTGCTTGCTTCCATTAACTCGAAAATGGGTACAAATAATCTTTAAGTCATCAAAGGGAACGTAACGAACGCTTTATTAAAAACGAGCCCTGTCGTGGTGAAAAGGAAGGGAAGTTTGTTTGAAAAATCTTAGTTTAACTTAAAATTTGCCTGTATACCTAAATAAATTATAAAAAAAACGACGGGTTGCACTCCGGGAGTGCCGGCAGAAGTGAAAACTTAAATATTAACGTTGTTCATTTTTTATATTTTGGAATGGTTAGGGAATCATTTTGCACGAATTGCTTTAATTATCAGTATAAAAGTACTATCATTTATGTCGTAGAATACAATATTTATTTATTGCGCTATCTTGCACAAACATGACAATTTATATTACATTAAAAAGTTTATCTCTCAGAAAAATCAACTTCCATCCATAATTTCGACGACTTTTTCACCATCATTATTACCAGAACCATTATTTTATTAATTTTTTAATTTTTTCACGTCCACCGGAGGTGTGCCATATGTTCCACCAGTTATATGTAGTTCCCAAATTGCAGATTTATTGTCGAGAGATGTACCTTCAAGTCTATCAATACATTCTAACTACAATTCTAATTAATTCATTCATTTAAGTTAAGTTTGTTTCTGTAACATAAACACACACGAACATTCGCGCAAGCACCCTGCCCCACCTAAACTAAACAACAGGCGCAGGCATACATTTTCGCCGCGCCGTAGAAAGAGAGGGGGATACTTCCTCGCCTACGCCGCGCCGCCGGCTGTCTACTCACCATCCGTCTTACGAATTTTCGATCAGGGTCACGTGTCCTGACGCGAGTTTTACATTTCTTACCCGTTACAAAAAAAGTGTACAACGCCGCTAAAGAAGTTTTCACTTCAAAAATCGTAAACATTAATTTTCGAAAACTACCTTTCAAGGGGAGGTGGAGAGGGTGTTCATTTTTTTGAGGAAAGTACGGAACCCACACGGACAAAGTCGAGGGCAAAGTGCTAGTTGTGTTATATAGTAGGGTTGGCAACCCGAGGTGAGCCTTTTACTATCACACAGGGCAATATGCAAACCAAACGATAATATATTATTATAATTTATCCTATGAAAGTCATTCAAACAAATTCAAAGTACTCGTAACAAAATGGTCATACGCGAGCCAATCCAACATAAAAAGGGTCCAACATGTGTGCCATCTTCTTACAATCTCACACAAATAACCATTATCGTTGAAACTTTGAAAAGAACTTTCTAGAAAACCAAAAACATTTCTAAGTTCCGAGCGTACCTACCCTTCGAGACTAAAACTTGTTGGTAATGGTGTCAAGCTGTCGGCATTTTATCAGTTCAATTTGGCTTTCTGCACACAAATCCGTTTTACTTTAGATGACTTTTATTGTAGGTTATTTGGAAAACGTACATACTCGAAATAATTTTAGTTAATACATATGGAGCAGCGGTAGCCAAGTGCTGACTTGAATAAATCGCGACTTCCGGGTTGAAGGTGTAGGGTCGAACACTGGCACGCGCTTTACTCTGTCTAAGTAATTTCATCACCACTGCTCTCAAAACGGGAAAGAAAAATACCGTGAGGAAACCGGCATGTCCTAGAAGCACAAAATTCGAAGACTTGTGACATCTACCAACCCGCACTGGGCCCGCGCGGTAAATTACAGCCCAATCCAACAGTATAATGTTCTCACTGCTCAGACACAAGCCTCCTCTCAGGCTGATTACGTATTGTAATAGATGTGGCTGCCGGGCTGGTCTAGTGGTGGCAAGTGCTATTGCTGAACCTGGAGTCCTGAGTTCTATCCCAAAGTTGGACGTGTTACGGTCATGGCACATTATACCGGCACCGCAACTGCACAGCTGCAATACGGCGTCACCACGAATGTATGGTACGGTTAGCCGCCAGCGCGCTAACTACCCGTCGTCCGCGAGGTGCAAGCTCGCAGTCCGCGTGCCGGCCGCGAGGTGCAAGCTCGCAGTCCGCGTGCCGGCCGCGAGGTGCAAGCTCGCAGTCCGCGCGCCAGCCGCTAGGTGCAAACTTGCTGTCACCGCGTACACAATTGTTATATGGCATTTGTGATTGAACACGCCTAGGATTTGCACGTTTTCATAATGTCACTGGCGACTCGGAGTCGGCGCGCAGTATGCACGCGTTCGGCGCGCTGTAAGCACGCGGTCCACTGGCTTGCTGCGCGCGGGCTGCTAGTCCAGATGTATGGTAATGGCAAGCGCGCTAACTGCCCGCCGTGGGCAATATATTATATAAAATATATTATATTAAATGAATATTTTTATTTACATAACATAAGCTAACATTAATTAAAAAGCTAACAGACTTAAAATAAAAATAATAATATGTACAAGTATATAAAAAGGAGGGCAAATAATCAAAGGGCATCAAAAAATTCGTCCGTATCGCTGTCAATAGGAAACGTGCCCAAAAGGCTGGCAATTATATTAAATATATAAAATAATTTATATTAAATATATTATACGACGCACGATTTAATGCTCTTATATGAATGACAAGTTAATTGCTGGGTTGGAACGGTGCCGTTGCGGTGCCGGCATAGTGCGCCATGACCTTTATTGTGTTTTTCCATTACTAATTTTTAGTAGCAGCTCCTAGATTAAATCTCGGTCCTATATGGGACTTAAACATAGCTGGAAAAATGTTGATGGGCTAAACACATCTGCCTGTCCCTTCGGGGAATGCAGGCGTAATATCATCATGTGCCTGCCTTTTCCCAACTATGTAGGGGTCGGCTTCCAGTCTAACCTGATGCAGCTGAATACCAGTATTTTACATGGAGCGACTGCCTATCTGACCTCGACCACTCAGTTACTGGGTAATACCATTCCCTTTTGGTAAGACTGGTTGTCCGACTTTCGGGTTCTGATGACCCGTAACGACGGTCAAAGATCCAAGAATGATAGCTGGGACCAACGGCTTAGCGTGCTTTCGAAGGCATGGAGGGCACGGTACGGCGCAGTATCTAAAGATGGTACGCCCATCCACGGACTGGCCGCAGCAAGCGTAGCTTAACCTTATCGAGCAACCCGTGTGGCTGTTATTACTTAGTCACGAGCCCCATGAAATATTATGTTTGTTTGATAGTCAAAGTAAAATATCTCTATTTATGTAATTTTACCCTTTTTGCACATATAATTTTTCTTGTTTCTTACTTCATAAGAAACTTTCGAGATCGCAACGACAAACATTTGTAACGTGTCCCAGGCGGACTCGAGTCCCAAAGTTCTAACAGAGCTGTCGACGGGAGTTTGTTAAAGGTAATCCGAACACTGACCTATAAGCATTTTGTTTTTTTATTCCTGAGGTTACATTTCATATTTCTAAAAAATATTTATTTATATTGTTGTGATATTAGGTACCTATCAAAATAAACTGCTTATAATCCAGTTGCGAAATAACTAGATCATGTTCTTTCTTTTAGTGTACTACATTAATAATAATGCTGAAGTTTTTGTTTGTTTATTTTTGTTTTGTTGAACGCAAATTTGAAAAAGTATTAAAACATTTTGTGTTTGATAGCACAATTTTTGATGAAGCTAGGTACTTAACATCACAAAAACAAGAAAGTCAGAAGGAACGCTGAGCGACAACGAAATAATAGTGCGGGCAGGCGATGCGATGCGACAAGGCGGGGGGGGGGGGGGGGTCAAGAATTTCACGAGGATGAATTCACGGATAGAAGTTAGTTATTTATAATGTGTATAGTATACGAGTATTTATCTAAATAAAACCACCAGATAACTAAGTATCTCACAAAGTCAAAAACAGAGAGATATCTTAAAAACATTTCTATTTTTGAAATGGACTTTGAAACTTTAGCGTTTTCAAGCTGTCGTCATCTGTCGTTGCAATTCGGCGAACCCGCATTATTTCACCGACTTCACGGAACCTGCATGTACGGCGAAATCGAAACGCCAGCCGAATGCGAATTCGCAGTTAGAAATGACATGAATGCGGAAAGTGAGCGAGCGATGTGGAGAGCACTCGGGGCCCTACAACCCCTTTGGAAGCCTTTCATTTCGAACAGCCCTCGCGTGTTACGTCGTGCTTGACCTCTCTCGCAAATTAAGAATGCTCTGCGCTGTTAATGAGATGTTCAGCTGTCATTCATTATTTGGGTCGTTCGTTCGTGTTTTATCATTTAGGAGCATAATAAGTGGCTTGATTTTTGGTTTCAAAGACTTTGTTAGAAATTGTTTCAATTTTTTCGCGAATTCGTGAGTCGTATACAAAACAAATTGTTACATTAAATTCTCCGTAACTCGTATTCATGTAATATGTAATGTACTCACAAAAAACATTGCCGACGAAGTCAAAAGAATCCTATATCTCGCTGTCAAGAAAGTTACCAAGTAATATCCGTCGCGCTCGTTTTTCTGCGAAACGTCTCAAAACTTTCAGGATACGCTAAACTTGTGAAGGTAACGAAAGCCGAAATTCATGGGAAACTTTCATCCTGCCTCATTGGTCTAGTCATCGCAAGCGCGACTGCTGAGCATATGATCCTGGATTTGATTCCCGGATCGGGCAAAGAGCTATTGTGTTTTTCTATCTGGTATTTCTCAATAATAGCCAGGAGTCTACATTTCTGTCCGGTTGATGTCAATAAGCTCGTTCCCTATTATTATCATTCTGCTGCCCTTCTACACGGAGAGAAAATTCTTAGAAAAATTACTGTGCTCGTCACTGTAAAGTGAGTGCAAGTGACATCTACAGGAAATTTTTTGAGTGAGATTGGGAAAAATTCACTATTTTTCCAATAAATTTTACTGTACAGCATAAGAATTTTTACTGTGCTAGCATGTAATTTTTCCATTACCACTCAAATGCATTCAGATTATGAGACAGCACAATATTTTTTCTAAGATTTTTCTCTCCGTGTACCAATTCTATTTGTAAGCTGTGCACCATTGCTCGCATGTGTCTAAATGGAACTCGTGAAGGAACATAACTTGTTGTTGTTCTCTTGTTTTCTCTGCAATAATCCGTAGTTGTCATTTATTTTCGTTGTTTATATGTTTAATTAGTATGTATTTATTTATGTATTTATTATACAGCATATATATATATATATCTATGTATCTAAATATTGTTATTTTTATATAACTCTGCCGAGTTGGGCAGAGTTGTACTTTTAGGGAAACAAGGCGTGACGCTATGTTCTTTAGTCCTGATAAACAATTCGTGTATTCGCAATTTGCACACAAACGAAACCGGCTGTTAAGTTAGTTATGGCGGCCGAGAAATAATTGAGTTACGGCGGCGCCTAACAGCCCATTTCAACATCTAACCACCCTCCAAATCGAAGACGATTATTAAAAGCGTTTTAATAAAGGACCGTTTTTATAGCGGGGCCTCCGGCTCTGTAAATAGGAGACGAAATTACTTTCGGTAAATTCTCGCATTCCCTAACGCACTGCGGATGCGGTGCTGTGGTGTTAAAACCAACGCTTCTCGTTTGCTATTTTTAGGAAGGTTTCCATTAAAATGTCCTTGTTCGCCGTTTGGCAAATAACAACACACGGTTTTGTTATTTGGAGTTAATTAAACTTTTTGCGGGGAAAGAGCGAGGTCAGGGATCATCGTACACATGTAGATATGACGTCACAAGACGGTAAACTAATCTATACTATACTATTATAATAAAGCAGAGGAGTTTTTTTTTTTTTTTTCTGAACGCGCTAATTTCTGGAAATGCCAGTCGGATTTAAAACATTGTTTTTGCATTTGATAGCCCTAGTCGCGAATAAAGTTATAGGATTTTTAACATCTTGCTATGACCCTTAGATCCGAGCAAAAAAGTCAGAAGGAACGGTAACCAAAAACGAAGTACTATCGCGGGCGGACGATGCAATGTGACGCGCCGGGTCGGTGTTGGTTTATTCTATACAGAAACACGTGTATAGTTACAGCAAGATAATTAACTCTAATAACATTGAAAAGAAAAATAAAAACAAAATTGATCTTACTTAAATAAGTATACCAATTTGACCATATAAAGTTGATTCTAAAACAGGCAGCTTCCGATAACCCCCGTTAAGCAGTACCTATATTGGACATTTTCAATACTAGTGTTGCTAAATTGAAGGAAACTTCATCGAATTGCTTCTTCAAGCGTAAAAAGTAATTCTCCTGTTTTGTCTTTTAAGTATGTAGTCTTGTTATTATCAATTTTCTGTTTCATATGATTTATATACTACACGTGGAAACTTGTAATTGGGTATATTTTGTATAAACTATTACTGTATAAACAGATACAGTAAGTAATATTCGTAGTAGTTAGTTTTCCTAAAATAAATAAAATGTTGTGTGTGGTGTCTTACGACTTCCACGTGAACGAAGTCATGGATAGAAGCTAGTATAGGTATATCTAAAGAATATCTGCACCAATTTTGAGGATCGATATCCCAAACAATGGACATTATCATCGACGGCCCCTCCTCCATCAAGAGCCAAAAACAACCATTATATAAATGGCTTGTCCATATAAACAGCGAAAGCAAGAAAAGGGACTTAGATCTCACAACAAAGCTTCGGAACATTTCCCATTGTTGGGTGTGGAAACAAAGAATTTCCCGATACAAATCGTACACTATTTGTTTCCCATAATTCTGTCTTTGTCAAGAACAAACTGATAGCCGATGTCGAGGGTTGGAGACCACTGAGATGGAATTGTCTCTTCATTGGTACGGTTGTACCTAGTTGAGATGGTAATGATAATGGTGTTCGTTTTCCCATGTGATGCAAGCACTGCATTGATTGGGCTTATATTTTCATTTATTTTATAAACGTGCCACGAGCTTTTTTTTCTATTTTAAAGTGCGTTATTTCACAGTTTGGTTTTGTAGGCTATTCGGCTGTGATCCTTGTAAGTAAATTGTTATTAATGAACCCGTCGCTTGCCAATTAGCAGACACAATAGCAATTTTATTGTTATCTGTACACATGGTGTAGAGACGCCAGCACATCAAGCTACCCGAAACTGTAAAATTTTCCCAATCAACTTTAAACCTTATTTATTTATTCCATTATTTCAGGCAACTACGGCCCATAGAAAAAACAATACATACTATTACAAACTAACACATACAAAATTATCACAAAATACTACTTATTGTATTTTGTGATAATTTTGTATGTGTTAGTTTTATAATAATATAACTTAAAAATACTATAAATAAATACAACATAACAAACTTGTACTACTGCACACGAAGCAATGCTTTAGAGATAAAGTTGAAAATCTATTAAAGAAATTTGACAGATTGTAGTAGCTTGATGTGCTCGCGTCGGTTCATTCGACGTTTGAGAGGTTAATTTTACATTAATAATTCATTGTTGTCAAAGACATTAAGAGTTTTTATCTCTAACTACGGCTGTTATGTAAAAATATCCTAAATATTGGGATACAAATGTGTCCATATGCCAAACACCATTAAAATCGATTAGGTATCTACGGTAAACTTTTATTTTCACATTTATATTCCAATCAATTACCTACAATATATTAATCGTAGAATTAGTAAGTATGTCCATAAACCATAAACACATAAAAAATTCCAAACATAGACAAAGCAGAACTACAATATTCCCACAATTCAGTGCACTGACAATCGATAGCCCTCAATCCTTCATGCACAGAGGGCTGCAAGGGCACAACGTTGCCACAACAGTAGCACAAGAGCCCTCAGTCCACGCGTTGTGCCAACCGGCTGAGTATCGACCGCGCTGTGCCGCGTGTATTAATATCCTAGTTAATGCAAGGACGCTTTTGCCAATAAATGGACATGTATTGTGTGAAACAAAGGAACGGTGATAATATTACAAAAATTGAGGTTATTTTTCCTTAGCCTGATTTATTGTAGGTAGCGCAAATATGTAATGCGTTCTGTGTTGTAGAGATCACATGCAGTCACCCCAAGTAAAATTATTCTATTCAGCTGCTGTCGGTTAAACTAGAAGCCGACCCCGACTTAGTTTGGAAAAGGTTTGGTCGAAGCACAAATAAATGAGACAATAAAACACAAACTAGCACTTACTAGTTCCATGATATTCATAACCTATAATCTATACTCTATACCTATAGTACAGACTAATGCCATACCTATACTTCTGCGATACAAAACAAAGTCTGTTCTAAAATTGAGTTTTCTACCAGCAAACCTTTGAGCGATTGATATTTCTATTGAATTGAGGGATATAATAGTTATATTTTTCTTTAATCTTTTGTGTGTTTTCTAGTTAAGTAAATGAAGGTCATATCAGGTTCATTTGAGGTAGTCTAACTGTTGGCTCTATGCGCAACGACCCAAGGTTACTTGAGTTTTATAGTAGCATGCACCTATAGAATAATAACTTTAGAACTTTATTACCAAACTAGCTGTGCCCGCGACTTCGATCGCGTGGATGTCGGAAGGGTTTTCTTTTTTTTTCGTGGAACCCTAATATTTTTTTCTAAAATAAAACCTAACCTTATCTAAGTTACTCCTTACAACATAAGCTATCTGCCAGTAAAAGTCCCGTCAAAATCGGTTCAGCCGTTTCGGAGATTAACTGGAAAAATTGACAGACAGGCAGACCGACCGACAGACAAACAAAATTAAAAAAAAAATGTTTTTTTTTTATAAGTACCGTATGTAGGTACATTCATATGCATTTAATAAAAAGCTGTTATTTTGACGTTACAAACAGACATTTAAATTTTATTTATGTGTATGTACGTATAGATAAACGTCAACTTTGATGAAAAAAGCTGCCTCGAGCAGCACTAAAAACTGGCTGCATTTAACAAATTAACAACAAAAAACAATGACCAATCGCTTTTTCCTAAAAGCAAATTGAAATTGAAAACTACTGACATTGTAATCTAGTTGATAACTTCGGCAGCCCGATCAGATCCGACAAAAACCCGAATGAACAAGGGGGACCTTTTAAAATAATTACGTGCGCGACTCCGGTTTCAACAAATTCATTAGTCCCACACGTAGTTTCATTTTACTAACATGTTAGTTTTATGTTAGGTAATCTATAATTGGTGGGTTTATTAATAATGTTAGGTACTAATAGTTAGAACCATTGTTTCTGTGCATTGTTTAGTGAGATCTGGCATTAAAAGGGACTGTCACCTCTGAGTTTGTTTGGGCTTTTTACTCAGAGTTGTCAGATAGGAAACGCCGACCTCATCTAGTTTAAAAAAAATATGATTGACGTGTAAAAATGTTTGTACAAACCATTGAGATGGGAATATATTATGTCTATGGTACAAACCTACTTACAGAAATAAGTCATTTTAGGATACGGATATTGTTATGCGCTAAATGTGTTTAGTGATTTATGGTGTAAGCGGCATTAAGTATTAAGCAAGGCACTTAGGTCATATCTACTAAAAAAAAAAAAAAAAATGTGCGTCCAATCATTCTCTGTCTTTTACCTACTCGAAAGCGAGTCTAAGTAATTAAGATGTATATTTTAATGGTAGAATTATATATTACGTGGATCGTGCAAAATTAAGTGAAAATCGAGTTTAAGTACATACATTGACATTGATTCCAGTGGTTTCCAAGAAAATCAAAGAAACATGAGCATACCAAATGCTTCTGAATTTTAATGCTATGAACTTCGGACTTTTGATAAATAATATATAGTTCATGTTTATAACTTTAAAGTTAAAGACTCAGGAAAATTAAGATTTTTATCGGGCTTAAATGTGTATTTAAGATACTTACCATCAATCATCTTCGATGAAATCTCCAGGTTTGCTGAATGCTTGACAAGTATGTCAAGCATTCAGCAAACCTGGAGATTTACTCAACTCGGAAACTGAATAGGGTTTCAATATCTACGTACTTGTGAATAAATACATATGCCAATTGTACCGGGATTAATGAATAAAAGACGATTTACTTTTATATAGCGTAATTATTATGGTCTTTAAATTATTAACATTTTCTTTATATTACCGGACTCGCGGAGGTTGCATGTAAGCACTACAGTACAGTCGAAATACATAATAAGCTGATGTCACACCTCGACCCACAGAAAAGTCTTCATTTTACAAACATCTCATCTGCCTAGCCTTTTCCCAACTATGTTGGGGTCGGTTCCCAGTCTAACCGGCTGCAGTTGAATACCAGTATTTTATATGGAGCGATTGCCTATCTGTTACTGGGTAATGCGATAACCCTTGGTAAGACTGGCTGTCAGACTTTCGGGCTACTGACAACCTGTAACGACTGTCAAAGATCCACGAAAGACAGCCGGGACCAACGGCTTAACGTGCTTTCCGAGGCACGGAGCGGTCGTAGTATGTGAAGCGGATCATCCATCCACGGACCAACCGCGGCAAGCGTAGCTTAACCTGATCGATGGAACCGTGCGGCTGTTATTACTTAGCCGCAAGCCCCTCAATTATTATACAAACAACTATCTAGATAAAAAAAAAATACTGCGTAGAAAAAATATAGCTCTCGGACTAAGGTCCTTTGTACACACACGTTTTTTTTTGCCGGGAAAAACTAAGTTATATTCGCCGTGTGTCGGCATGGTTCGTCAGTGTTGTATGGATCACTATGAAAACTCAAACATAAAGCATTCATTTCAATCAAACCATTTACGGGCACTTAAGAACTCTCAAAGAGTCGGTCATTTTATCAGAAAGTTGAAGCTAGTTGCCCATTCCAAAACGTAGATGTCTAAACGGAGAAGAACGGGCAAGAAACTGAAAAGACACTCTTTTAAATCAAGATATTTCAAAATCCTGGGTAGATTATTCTTGTTGCTACTATATATTATTTGAGAACAATGTAAATAAAATAAAATGAAGAAGCCCTATGAAAGCTTGTACAAACATTTGTATACAGACACATTTTTTTACGGCGCGGTTTATACGCCGTACTCGCACCGGCATGAAACCGTGCCGTGTACAAAGAGCCTTACGATACGAACAATGAAATTTTTTTTTTAATAAAACTTTTTTTTTAAATACGACCCAAAAATACCGTCGTTGATGTCAAACAACGCGAAAATTTACTGAATGCGGAACTGTGTCATGGCCACTTCAGAAGCAGACGTGAGTGTATGTGTGTAGAGAAAATATACTTACAAGTCTATTAATTTACATAAAAATTGAAATGATAGTGAATGACGTTAAACATTTTAAGTAGGTATCTACAGATTATAGATGACACACATACTATTAGTTGTTCGGTTTTGTCAGCACAAGAGACTGACTTTGATAAATACTTAGAAGAACACGCTTCGGCGCGCTCTCTATATTTATGTCTTTAATTTATATGGTGTACATAATAAAGAGTATTCTATTCTATTCTACGCTTCTTTACTAAGGACTGATTTTACCAAAGTCAGATATCTTTTATTCGTGGAATAAAATTGAAGTCTATTATGGCAGTTTGACAGTTTTAGTTTGGAGAAACTGCAAAAAAAGCATTTTTTTTTATATTGTACCGTGTTTTTTTTTCACAAAACAACCCTACCTAGCGCACAGGCCACAATTAATACTTCCTTGCAAAATTACTGGCCTGTTACAAAAAAAAAAGTCTTTATCCTTGTCACTAGAGCTAAGTGTCAGTTTACTGCCAGCACCCATGCAACGCTCAAGGTAGCACTAAGAAGTTAGTACGAAATAAATTGTACCGATAGCATCCAAAACATAAAGAATTTTTATACATACGGGGAAGATAGGGTTAAGTAGTATTTACAAGGTAGATGTGAGTAGAAACGCCGGTAGGGGACGCCCTAGAAGGACATATATACTATAGTGATCTTATTGGTGATGTTCTTCAGAAAGGTCAGATGCGTAGTACCTACTCCCAAACGGCGTGCGTGTATGTATGACCAGCGGGATGATTGCGTAACACATATAAAATGACAATTGATCGCAATGGGTTTAATTTTGACAGTTCACCCACGTTCATTGCGTTATTTACGTTGTTGAGAAGACGAATTTTTCAATCCTATGAAGCAATGGATTATGAAAACTTACTGATTGTAATTGAAAGTGTGTTACGCAATACGTAAGACGGCGCGGTTGGCGCAGTGGTTAAGCTATTGACTGCTGCGCTTGCGTGTCGCGGGTTCGATTCCCGCACGGAACAAATATTTGTATGACCTACAAGTAGTTGTTCCGGGTCTGGCTGTTTGCGTATGTGAGTTTAAATGTTTGTAAACGCACCCACAATACAGGAGAAATACCTAGTGTGGGGTAACGTCTTAAAAAAAAAGTGGTTTAGATGATAAACGTAAACGCAATGAAAGGAGTATGTAATGTAGGAGAGAAAGTTTGAGCTTATGTAGGGGGCTTAGTCTTAAGTTTAGTACGGAACTACGGAAACTAGCATAATAGTTTTACAAGTAAAACTGGTAGTTTCTGAGAACTCTCCGTTTGTTCAGAAAGGAGAAACGGGAAGGTAAGCTGATTGTGTTGTGGACGATTTAAGTTTCATCCATTCTGAAAGTTATGAGGGTAGGCGTTGGTTATTATATATTGTTGGCCTATGTTAGATTGGATAAGCGTTACCTGACAATTCAATTGAAGTATTCTAGATTTTAACTTCCGTTTGTAAAATAAATGAGAGCATCGGTGGCCCAGTGGTAACGGCTGCGACTTACGAGTTGTACACGGAGAGAAAAATCTTAGAAAAATTACTGTGCTGTCTCATAATCTGAGTGCATTTGAGTGGTAATGGAAAAAATACCTTGCAAACAAATTACATGCTAGCACAGTAAAATTCTTATGCTGTACAGTAAAATTTATTGGACAAATAGTGAATTTTTCCCATTCTCACTCTAAAAATTTCCTGTAGATGTCACTTGCACTCACTTTATAGTGACGAGCACAGTAATTTTTCTAAGAATTTTCTCCCCGTGTAGGTCGTATAGGTTCGAACCCAGACAGGCGCTTTACTTTGTGAGGAAACCGGCGTGTCCTAGATCCAAAAATTCGAAGACATGTGACATCTACCAACCTGCACTGGGCCCGCATGGTGGATTACGGCCTACTGACTCTCACCGAGAGGAGGCCTGTGTCCCAGAAGTGGGAACATTGTAGGCTGATTATTTTATGTCAAATAAAATAAAAATGAGGGACGCACGGAACCGGGAAGTATGGCAGAAGAAAGGGAAGGCCTATACCCAGCATTGGATGATTCCAGCAGGCTAATTGCGTAACACACTATCAGTAGCAACGGGTTTCATTGTGACAGTTCAACAACATTCATTGCGTTATTTACGTTGTTGAGCAGACACATCTTTCGAATATATAGAGCAATGGATTAGCGATATACTTCAAAATTATTCAAATTGAGAGTAATAGTGTGTTACGCAATTAGGGTGCAGGCAAAAATGTCGCGAAATATTATGATGTTAATAACCTCTTTGAAAAAAAAATAGGTCGTAATAAAATAGACAGTTCTTTGAATTTCGGCCTAAAAAGACAAAATGTGAAAGTAAGTTTATGTCTGGTAAGTTTTCACGACTAATTGATTAGTCCGTTGAAACTCCTGAATTGCTAATGTCATTTTCAAAGGAAAAGGGCTCTGACATAAATGTGGAGTATTCTATTCAAATTCTATGCAAGTACATACTTAGTTTTGACAATTAAAATACTAGCATTAGCATAAAAAATATTATTAAAATCTCGATTATGATTGCAAATGAATGCTTCAATCTCTAGTATCAGGTGGTACTAGTACTCGTATGACACTGACAGCTCATTCCACGCTCACTTCACCCAAGTTTTCACGGTGAGATGGTTACAGAATCGCACTGCAGTAACTATTAAGCATAGTAAATAACACTGTACATACATATACATACCTCGTACATAGGCGTGTATCGTACAGTGTAAAGGGTAAACACATCAGCGGAATGCTCGCGTGCTGCTAACATTTACTCTGTTTGTCTGCCTCGTGTGACTTCGCTTTATGTATCTACTATCGTGTATCAGCGTTAGTTATTTATATGTTAGATATGTGCCTTTGTTTCATATACGGAGTGAAATTGATTGATGGGAGTATAGTGAAATAGAATAAAGATATTATAAGTCTCGAATAAATGTATTAAGTTTGGACGGGTGGAATATTATTATATGAAAAAAAGAAAAATATTTTATTTGGTACCTATACAAACAATAAAAAGCGGCCAAGCGTGAGTCGGATTTTCGCACAAAGGGTTCCGTACCACTATCTATAAAAACGGCAAAAAAATCATGTCTGTTGTATAGGAGTCCCCTTAAATATTTATTTTATCCTGTTTTTTAGTATTTTTTGTTATAGCGGCAGTATAAATACATCATCTGTGAAAATTTCAACTGTCAAACTATCACGGTTCATGAGATATAGCCTGGTGACAGACGGACGGATGGACGGACGGACAGCGGAGCGGGAGTAATAGGGTTCCTTTTTACCGTTTGGGTACGGAACCCTAAAAAAAGGATTTACACATTGACATTTAAAACTAACAAAATAAAGACCATAGTGGCCTAAAACATTAATCTCCATCTTTTTTTTTGCGGAACATCACTTCAATAATTCAATTTTATTAGGAAGTATGGGCAGACGCCTTTAGGCAGCCCTCTTTTGTGATTTGTCGTCCTAAAAAGCTTAGTTCCTTCCTCATTTTAAAATATAGAGCTTTACAGAAAACTACGTAACACGTACAGGGTTAAGAAAACACAGAAACTGCTCAGTAGTAGTTCAGAGTCTGGATTTGTCCCCGGCTGTAAACAGGCTCGCCCCCTATTACAATGGGACTGGAACATGACTGGCGAAATATGGGTGCACTAGCTACGCGTCTGCCGGACCCGTGAGAGGCGAGAGACAAGCGTGGTGTTACAGAAAACTAGTGCACTGAAACTACTGTAAAAGTCGCTGTGACATCGTAAACGCGTAACGTAACTCTTAAATCAGATAAAAGTACAGCAGTAAAACAATCCACCCACAGTGCTGATTACTTCAAAAGATATAAACTTACACATCTACACTTAACACGATTACAAGTCACGATAATGCGAGTTTAACAAGACTTCCAAACTTCGCCCCCATAGTTTTTACACAAATTATACAAAGTTAAGGTAATAAGCTAACCTTGAATGAGAAAGTGGACCGGAGTTGTCGACTTTTCGCGGAGCTAGTGTTGGGAAAATTAATAAACTACTTTGTAGGTGTTAAAACTGTACTGAATTTTTCGATTGGTTTGGTTTTTTGTGTGAGGTATTCTACTCAGAGCACTGATTTTAACAGCACCAATGACTTGACCGAATGGCACCAAATATACATATAGCAGTGTTCATAATCTCAGACAGTTTACATTCTATCATCGCTTAATCAGTCGTCTACTTTAATGAAATGTATTCTTAGTTGGTTTTTCAGTGACCATTTTTAAGAAAAAGGTCCTGCTAATAAGTTTTTGGTTGCAATGCAACTTGAACTTTGTTAAGTATGACTGACATTCAGTTTTTTGTTCCATAACTTGCAAAACTCAAATTCCTGGCTCTGTATAGTATACTTTTGGCAAGGATTCCACAATACCTATTAATTTCTTTCGTCATACAACTTTCATAGAATGACAGTTCTGATATTCGGACAATTACCTAATTTTCCAGACATAACATACATAAACATACAGATTCAGAAGAACCGTCGACGGCACTGCACTATTAGAAATCTCTGGGCCTGTACAACGTTGTATTTTTTCCTTCAAATAAGACCACAGTGAATGAAAATTCTTACTTCCACCCGACAAACAAAAACCCACGAACTAGTTCAAAGAATAATTCCCTCTAGTGGTATTTGCGGTGAACTAAAAGCCCCAGACTACACATGAAGCCACAAAATTCGCGTGTAAAGCTATCGCATAAAAATTAAAGGAACAAAAAAGAGTAGCACTAAAAAGCCCAAAGTGAAAAGTCTCCGTGGTTTGCCGCGGTAGCATTCTTTTGTTTGGAACGGCAATTATTTTCAACTGGCGTGCTAGGGCCGCTAAACGCCGGGATTTGATTTGACATATTGTTTGGGAGTTTTGTATCTTTAGTCGGATCGGGTGGAAGAAAAAATTAAGGAATTGATTTCGTTTTTTGTGTTTTCGACTTTTACATTGATTGGGTATATCTTGTTAATGTGTATAAGTAATGTAGATACCATATTTTACTAAACACTAGTTGAGCCCCGTGGTTTCACCCCCATAAGTATCGATTCCTTTAGAATATCGAGATAAAAAGTATTTTACGTCCTAATCCAGGTTAGTGTCTACGCATGTGCTAAATTTCATCCAAATCTGTTCAGCTGTTTTAGCGTGAAAGCGTAACAAACAAACATACAAAAAATCAAATCTTTTCTTTTTATAATATTTGTTTAGATGTAGATAGAACACACAGGAAAGATGTCTAACGTTCGATGGAAAATCATCATCATCTGCCTAGCCTTTTTCCAACTATGTTGGGGTTGGCTTCCAGTCTAACCGGATGCAGCTGAATACCATTATTTTACATGGAGCGACTGTCTTCCACAACCCAATTACTGGGTTCTGGGGTCGAAGGGAAATATCGAACTAAATTTTATACTTCAAATGAATTCCCCGAAGCCTGTAATATTCTCCGTGTCACAGTGTCTATTTTAAGCTCAAAATGAATTTTCAAGCTCACCTAACTGAGCAAGCGAGTAACCAAGTCTGTTCAGGTTTATAATTCGACCCGGCAACCCTATTCAGTGGAGATAAAGAATTTATTTACATAGCTCAAACTTCGTTTTGAGCGCTGCTAGTGGTACGTTTACATTTTGTCGACATTTCGTACACATTAAATGCTGAGTGCTCGGAATTATTGTCGCACTGGTTAATGTGGAGTTTCCTACTTCTGTATGTTTGTATTCTGTGTTATTTTAGACATCTGAACGTGACTTGGAAGGACGCGGTGGAATTAATGGGGAAGAGAATATCTGGATCTGTTAGTTGATATTTTGTGAGTGCCTTATTTTGAGCATTGTTTTTTTGTAAACACAAACAATTTGTGGTTTTTGTAGATGTAGTATGACGTCATTATTATTTCTTGTTTACTTGTTAGTATGTAGGTAATTGAACAAGTAAAGTATTAAGAAACATGATGTATGTAACCAATATTTTGTAACAATTTTATGATTTAAAGTAGTGTTCGTGGAGTTTCTTGTCCGTTCTTCTCCTTAGGTATCTACTGCGCTTTGGAATGGGCAATTAGTTTCATCTTTTTAGTGAACGACCCCTTGAAAATTCAAAAATGCCTGTAATTGGTTTATTTGAAATAAATGCTTTGAGTTTGAGTTCATACCGTGTAAGATTATTAGTTAGTTTGCTGTTAGCCTTAAAAGCAAAATGAATTAGCCTTTAGATACTTTTAAAAGTATTGAAATCAGAGCCTTAAAGTAACACAATTAAAAAAAACTTAATTCAAAAACCTGCGTCGTTCTACAACAGTCTATCATTTTCCAATATGGCGTCGTGACGTCATTGTTGCGCCAACATCCTGCACGTTTGAGAGTCATTGACTGCACCGTTCATTATACGGAATTTTGCCTCTCTATAAGTGGCTCGAGCACACTCTAAGCGTCACTAGCTCGAATAGAGCTCCACCTCAAATATGTCCTAGTTTCAAGCTCGGAAATGCTCGAATAGAAGCCTCTTATGCTCCTCAGGTCGATTTACGAGCTTGCAGAACTGCTTTAAAATCGAGCAAAGAAACTAAAACTTGATACTTAATTTGTTTTAGGTTGTTAATTACTTTGAAAATAACAGTTGGAATGAGGTTAGAAATGATTAAATGTCAATTAAGGGACCGAGCTGATTAATGGGGCGTTCATATGGTGATCTAACTATGTGTAAGTTATGAATTTAAGGGTTCCTTTTCGTGCCGTATAGTTGGTCTGCATATTAACACTTAATCCTCTATTTATTAGTATTTACCTTCTATGCTATTCTGTCAAAATCTCACCGTGAGAACTTAGGTGAAGTGAGCGGGAAGTGAGCTGTCATTAGGGATTAACACTATTGACACTGCTCACTTCAAGCTCACTTCACTTATGACTTCACGGTGATATTTTTACAGAATCGACCTGCTGGTCGTAAATTAAATAAGGTAAGAAGAAGAATACATTAAATAGGTAATTATGTATTGCACCGAGCGATAAGCCGGCAGAGAAGCCTTTCAGCGTGCCTAAAAGCAAACGCTACGCGAAACGCGTGCTTCGTTATTCAAATTCGCGCAAATCAATCGAATAACTCGAAACTTCACCTCCCCCACATCTAATGCAATAGGAAAAGGAAAATACATATACATTACACCCTGATATATGTACGTATTTTCCGTTTCCTACTCACGACCCTTAAGACGTGAGCTATCGATTGAGCAATATTAAAATGTTGTACTGAGTGACATCCGGTACATGAGCAGTATATATACAACAGAGACCAAGCTTCATACAATCGAGCTTCTGTGGCATAGCATTCACAGTACGACTATAAGTATGTAGTTAGTAATAAAAATAAAAATAAATATTCTTTATTTTTGTTTAGTTATGTTTAGTTAAGTGCTCATACATCCGTCCCCACGCGTCGACGTCTACAGTTGCCTCTGTCGTCGACGCGTGTCGCTCGTGTGTATGCACACTTAGTGACGTAGAGGAAACGGTCCTCTCGCTAAGCTGATGGTCTCGGTTTGCGGCTTTTTGTCTTCATGTTGATCAACACATTTACTACACAGTATTTTAAATATATTACTAAACACGATTGACTCCAAGATAGGTAGACATCTATGTTTAGCTAAATCAATCCCAGTATAACTCACTAACCATGTTCACGTGTTAATGATCATATCACGCATACCTATGTATGTACTGACATGAGCATAAATACCTTACACATGTGCGTTAAAAGCGATTTTCTCTTACAGTATTAATCACACTTTATGGTGTTGCGAAAATACAAGCATTGTATTTTCCAAACCCTACCATACCAAAAAAATGCAATCATTATTTCAATAGAAAATCGCTTTAGAATGTTGCGTAAGTGAGATTTTTGTGCTCGTGAGTGTCCCTAGTAGCGTACCCATGGCGCCGCTCTTGTATGAAGCTTGGTCTCTGCCAAATATTTACTCCTATACCCAGACTAAAGGCGGAACCTTAGCTGAGTAAGCTAACGATATCGATTCCTTTCGTAATATATATTGAAGGCGATGCCGCGATTAAAGGCATTACTGACGGTTGTAAAAGGCATTTTCATAAAGATATGGGACACGCAATGTAGCTGTATTTACGTTTATTATTATAATAGTTTAGCTGATTCAATATTTTTGTGCGTTTAGTGAAAGGGGCTTTATATTTATTTATTTATTTATTTTATTATTTATTTTATTATAATGATGTTTTCGATTTTTTTTTTTTTAGATAGTAGCGGAGACATATAGATCAAAGATAAGTGGTAGGTAATAGGTAATACGGGCTGGTATCCGCGACTCCACGTCAATGCACGTATTTTTCGTACGGGTGGGAAAATCGATTATACGATCAATCCCAGCTCCTCAAGGAAGGCCAGCAACGCCTTGATGTTACTGACCGTCTCATGTCTGGGTTACCGAAGTACTTTGCCCTGTACGTAGCGACTACCGGGCAGTTTAGAAGCACTTGTGCCCCGTCTCGTCATCCTCCATGCAGGCCCTGCACAGCGGACTGTCTGGTACTTCTATGACAAAGAGGTGTTTATTAAATGACTCGTGGCCAGTTAAAGCTGCAGTAACTGTACGCAGCTTTTGTTTAGTTAGACAGAGGACCTGTTTCCTGAGGTGGCCATTTATTGTGGGAAGTGCTTCCTTAGCCCTAAGATAAGTGGTAAGTACTGAAATATTTTTCATTACAATAACATCACACAACACCAAGCTTGAATCTCCCGAAGGGTTACGCAGAAGTGTATCTACACCCACATTGCGCCAGTTAAGTCCCATGTGATAGGGGGCAAATCTGTTAACATAAACCGGGCACAAATCCAGAATCTGGCGCGGGAGAAGTTATTTGATAATTTCCCACCCAAAAAAGGACCCAGGACTTAGTAGTTTGAACCCAGTAGCGCTTACGACTACTAGACCAGTGAAGCGGTCAGTTGAGAGTTTTTCACTATGTATTATGTATTCCTACAGTACGTTTGTCGTCCTTAGTAACTTTATTTTCAAAAAAATATAATAAGACACACAGAAAGATTGAGTTCATTATAAAAATATTAGCTAAATTATTTGGCTTGTGCTCTGTGCCGTATTTGTGTGTATCGTGCCAAGCCTTGGAAGTTCCAAGAACATTGGCTGCATTGTCACGCCAAATGGAAAATGCTAATCATGTGTCCCAGTTGCAAACGTAAAACTATTGTTTATATTTTTATGACATGTGTCTAAAGATTGGTTAGATGGCTAAGTATGATCACTGCTGGGGCACAGGCCTCCTCTCTCCGAGAGGGAGTGGGCTGTAACCTACCACGCGGGCCCAGTACGGGTTGGTAAAAAATATTTTCTATTGTACAGACGCCAGCATATCAAGCTACCCGAAACTGTCAGATTTTCCCAATCAACTTTGAACTTTATGCTTTAGCGATAAAGTTGAAAATCTATTGAAGAAATCTGACAGATTGTAGTAGCTTGACGTGCTGGCGTCTGTACCTATATCAGATTAAATCGATTGCTATAATACAATATATCAATCATTGAAGAGTCCCTGCTGAAGTTTCTGACCCACACATCCGAGAACAAACATAAAGCTCAAACAGTTGTTACATGTCTTCGAGTATTGGGTTTCAGGACATGCTGGTTTCCTCACGATGTTTTCCTTCAAAGTTTTGAGAGCAGTGATGATGAAATTATTTACATAAAGTAAAGCACCTTCTGGGTTCGAAATCACGACCTCCAACTTGTTAGCCGGGGCCACTGGGCCACCAGTGCTCTCTGCCACGGTTAGATAACATGCAAGATAACAAATATTTCCATGGATAAATACTTTATTTGAAATGGCACATACCTTTACGATTGATCGGCAATGACACCAAATCAATCAGCTAGAGTTGAGAGACGCAAGCCTCTCTTGAAGATAATGAAGAAGATAACAACACAGCGAAATAGTGCATTTTCGCTACTAAAGCTACAGTTTCCTAGAAAGGTGGTGGCCACCACATAGCGTCCGCAAGTTACCGGCGAATGACGTCACCGAAACGTTATTGATGAAATTAAGTTGATGTGTCCACTTTTCTAGAAAATCCTAGCTTAAGAAAACACACCAACTTACATTTCAGTGACGTCATTCACCGGTAAATTGTGGACCGCTCTTTTAGAAAACCGTAAGTAGCTTAAGAGAGCGTTTTTAATTGACTTCAAAAAGAAGGAGGCTTTCAATTCGGATGTTTTTATATTTTTTTTTAATGTATATTCTATGACTCCGATGATATTTTAATAACTTCCTGTCACTGATATTTACATAGCAAGCAGTGTTAAATAAATTTGTGTGGAGTAGGTACAGCGAAAAAGTGAAAAATAAAACTTTTTTTACCAAAAAAAAAATTAGCAACTGCCTTGCAACTTATTGCGGAAGTCAGTGTCATAATACGAAAATGTTACTGTTATTTTTCTCTTTGTAGTGTTTTTTTTTTTAAGTAGTTGTTTTAAGTTTTTTTTTTTTTGACACCGTAAAGATCACTTTTATGACGCTCGTCAATGCGGTCGTTATGTGATGACCACAGCTCTTCTAGGAAACCGTCACTGTAAGAGATTTTTTTTTTAAAGCTGCAAGTTAAAGTTATAAAAGCTACCTATTTGATCTACCCATTTATCTATAAATAAATTAGTGTGCATTACAAAACAGTAATCAAACTAATTTTGACGATATAATAAATTTAATAAAGAATGAATGCAATCACAAACGTAAGGAGGCTTGCAAAATGTTAATAGATTCAGTATGGTGCTTGTACTTATCTCTACGCCTTATTATTGTCATGGCTTGATCGACACCTATTTTTCGCCAATTTAAATGTGCCTCAAAAATCCGCGGGATTAGCATCCAGCGTATTCCTGAAGCCTTCACAAGCACAGAACCGGTCGATGTGGCAATGCTTGAGCGAGGCCTGTGAGCCAAAGACGTCCACTGCTGCACACAGGCCATGTGCAGCAGTGGACGTGTTTCAGCTGAAATGATGATGATACTACCCAGTTAAAGACTCTGTTACAACTTCCAGTAAATTGCATAAACTCGACTTAGGACAGATGCCATGTTTGCATCCAAGCTAGCGAGCCGGGACACTCGTAAACTTTATGTTTGGCTCTCGCTGCCAAATTAACATAGTGAGGACAAGGTAGACGTTTATGATACCTAGCAGTAAAACGATGAACTAACTTAACACGGTAACTGCAAGCAAAGTTCATTGGAGGAACTCACTGGAGAGCATAATTTTATCAGTACTCCCTGTATAAGACTATTAACTTACGCTACCCTCTACATGACACAGTAATATTTTTAAAAGGACAGCGCCCTAATTGCGTAACACGCTACTACTCTCAATTGGAATCATTTTGAAGCATATTGCTAATTCATTGCTCCATATGTTCAAAAATGTGTCTGCTCAACAACGTAAATAACACAATGAATGTTGTTCAGATGTCAAAATTAAACCCATTGCTACTGATAGTGAGTTACGCAATTAGTTACCAGGCCTTTTCTGTATTTACTCTGTCAAACGCAACTAATTATTTCTTTTTGACTAAGAATGGACAACACAGATCAATAGTTTAATTGTTCTCGTAAAGAATGTTGACATTTAAATATTATAGATACGTTCATCACACATTCGTCTCCTCCCATGTCCCACTCACCGCACAGACTTCATTCATTCTTCCTTCTTCGTTCAGTCTATCTCTCTGTGGAATGCGCTCCCCCAGGAAATCAGGATGGCAACCAACCGATTATCGTTAAAGTTAATGTTCGCGAGCACATTCGCAAGAAGCTGGCAGTATCATCACAACGCTAATATTTTGTCATTATTTGTCTTAATTATTTTTAGTATATTTATTTGTGCTTATATTGGTATATAATTATGTATATACAACGTGTAACGTTAAATGCGCAAAACCTCGGACACCCCAACTGATTTTTAATTCAATTAACCTATTTCAGAGAGAAAATAAGTCATTAAAAATTGTAAAGGTTTTATGTGCTGTTTTAGTTTTACTGGCCATTCTGATCGTTTCTTGCGCCTGCGACGACGCTTTGTCGAGGGGGGAGTCGTCACCAGGCCGCTGCGCCACGCTGACATTGGGTTGCTTTACCTATTAATAAATAGACACGGCTACGTTTTTAATGAACATTTTTTGAAAAATGTGACCTATATTAAAAAGTGGTTCAATTAATTCTGCTCGTGATACTGATCAAACTATTTCAGGTTTTGCGCATTTAACGTTACACGTTGTATATATCTATCTATAATATAAAAATGAATCGCAAAATGTGTTGGTAAGCGCATAACTCAACAACGCCTGGACCAATTTGGCCAAATCTTTTTTTAAAATGTTCGTTGAAGTTCAAGGATGGTTTTTACGGCGAGAAAAATTAGAATTATTGCTGGAAAAACCCTAAAAATAGCCCTTTTCTTTTTCCCATACAAATGATTTGTAACTAAAACGTAGTCAATTTGAGCTTTATTGCTATGGTATAAAGTTCATATTAAATTACAAACACTCACTGTTGTCTAAGCAATGTAGGTGTGTTCCTAACGTCAAAGATCATATCTATCAAAAGAAATGTGCGTGTGTGCGAATATCATCACACGCTCATCAAATACGAACATTGTTTTCTATAATCATATCTACATGCTTCCCATCAAACCCAATTGATTTGTGGATCAAGTACAAAGATTATATGTGTGATGATATTTTGTATCAAATACGGAATAGAATGGGAAATCCAAATATACAAATCAGTGAAGAAATTTACAATGAAGCATTGATTTCAATTGAGGACATGTGCTTGATAATGTCAAACAAACTATTAATTCAATTAGGCCTGACCGCGCCCAATCGTCCAATGCATGACGCTTTTAACCAAGAGTTGCATCGAGAAAAACTGCATGATCTCAACGCTTTGAAAGAATTAATTCAAACAAATCTTCCACTGTTAAATGAACAACAGAAGTATGTATTTGAAACTATTATGAAAGTAACAAATGATGAAACTGGAGGGATTTACTTCTTAGATGCACCTGGTGGTACAGGAAAAACTTTTTTGATTTCATTAATATTAGCAACAATTCGCTCACAAAATAAAATTGCACTTGCACTCGCTTCGTCGGGAATCGCAGCAACTTTGCTTGAAGGTGGTCGAACAGCCCATTCAGCACTAAAATTGCCATTAAATATGCAAAGCAATGAAACTCCAACCTGCAACATTTCGAAGAACTCTGCAATGGCAAAGGTTTTGCAGCAATGTAAATTGATTGTTTGGGATGAATGCACGATGGCACATAAAAAATCTTTGGAGGCTTTAGACAGAACCTTAAAAGATCTACGGAGCAATAATAATCGATTTGGTGGTGCAATGATTTTATTAGCAGGAGATTTTCGTCAAACATTGCCAGTGATTCCACGATCAACGCCAGCTGATGAACTCAATGCATGTCTAAAGTCCTCCAATTTGTGGAAATATGTCAAAGTACTTCATTTAAGCAAGAATATGCGTGTCGAGTTGCAAAATGACCAATCTGGAAACATATTCTCTAAACAACTCATTGACATTGGTAATGGAAAATTTCCTATAGACATGTTGACTGGCTGCATTAACTTTCCTCAAAGTTTTTGTCAGTTAACTCGATCAAAAGATGAACTTATTCAGAAGGTGTTTCCAGATGTTTCTCAAAATTACAGAAACCATGATTGGTTGAGCGAACGAGCTATAGTGGCTGCAAAAAACATAGATGTAAATGAATTAAATTTCAAAATTCAAGAACAAATTATAGGCGAATTGAGGATATATAAATCAGTTGATTCGGCTACTAATCAAGATGATGTAGTCAACTATCCACCGGAATTTTTAAACTCGCTGGATTTGCCAGGATTGCCACCTCACAATCTTCAATTAAAGGTTGGATCGGTGGTTATAATGTTGCGAAATATCAACCAACCGCGTCTTTGCAACGGTACACGGTTAGCGATTAAAAAATTACTAAACAATGTGATAGAAGCAACTATACTCAAAGGAAAGTATAAAGGAGAAGATGTTCTCATACCGCGCATCCCAATGATTCCGACTGATGTGCCATTTGAGTTTAAACGACTACAGTTTCCAGTGCGGCTTGCTTTTGCTATGACTATAAACAAG
Organism: Eremobia ochroleuca; assembly: GCA_949629135.1. Classification (NCBI taxonomy): domain Eukaryota; kingdom Metazoa; phylum Arthropoda; class Insecta; order Lepidoptera; family Noctuidae; genus Eremobia; species Eremobia ochroleuca. Next base: position 17,868,829 of record OX451391.1, read on the forward strand.
TCCCAGGGGCAATCATTAAGTGTTTGTGGTATTAATCTAGAAAACCCATGTTTCTCACATGGTCAATTGTATGTTGCCTGTTCCCGTGTTGGAAAACCATCAGATTTGTTTATCTATGCGCCAGGTAATCAAACAAAAAACATCGTATACCACAAAGCACTACAATGATAATAATAATAATTATGATTCACATGATTAACAATAAAGCGATTACTTACTTTTAAATCCTTATATATGTTTTATTTAATTATTTTTATTCACAACGCCCTATCACCAGGGTGACGGTTCTGTTCAGGAGAATTTTTTAAAATACGTAGGCACAAAAACTGCCACATTACAAATCTTTTTGACAGGACGAAGTCTGTCGGGTCAGCTAGTATTTCATATATTTATTTCTCAATTTTCATGATTTCACCTACTACTGTTTGCATCACCCAAAGGTTGACTGGTAGAAAATGCCTATGGCATTAAGTCCGCCTCTGTACAATTATGTGCTTGATATATTAAATAAATAAATGCAACCAGAAGCATCCCACGCCCAGTGCGAATGCGGTGCTCCAGATCAGAATATGTCCCATCTGCTGGAGTGTCCCAAATGTCGGTTCATCATCATCAAACGCCGCAATTAATGTGGCCACCTACTACCTGGCTACCTGGCCTATTGGCTTTGCTGCTTTGGGCCCAAACAGTAAAAGATGTACCGTCGATCCGAAAGAAGATAAGTATAGTACATGTGCCCTAACAGGTGTTGCACAGAGGAGGCTCCGGATTGGACTTTTGAGAGGTAACGGTGCCCCTTCAATGTGCAGATAGTGGCCACCAGGGTGGGTTAGTGAGGTGAAAATCCCATACTCCCAGGTTTTATCCCCAAAGATCGGGAGCCTTTTGAAAGTTTCCACCCGAAAAAAAAAAAAAAAAACGACGGGTTGCACTCCAGGAGTGCCGGCAGAAGTGAAAACTTAAATATTAACGTTGTGCATGTTTTATATTTTGGAATGGTTAGGGAATCATTTTGCACGAATTGCTTTAATTATCAGTATAAAAGTACTATCATTTATGTCGTAGAATACAATATTTATTTATTGCGCTATCTTGCACAAACATGACAATTTATATTACATTAAAAAGTTTATCTCTCAGAAAAATCAACTTCCATCCATAATTTCGAAGATTTTTTCACCATCATTATTACCAGAACCATTATTTTATTAATTTTTTAATTTTTTCACGTCCACCGGAGGTGTGCCATATGTTCCACCAGTTATCTGTAGTTCCCAAATTGCAGATTTATTTTCGAGAGATGTACCTTCAAGTCTATCAATACATTCTAACTACAATTCTAATTAATTCATTCATTTAAGTTAAGTTTGTTTCTGTAACATAAACACACACGAACATTCGCGCAAGCACCCTGCCCCACCTAAACTAAACAACAGGCGCAGGCATACATTTTCGCCGCGCCGTAGAAAGAGAGGGGGATACTTCCTCGCCTACGCCGCGCCGCCGGCTGTGTACTCACCATCAGTCTTACGAATTTTCGATCAGGGTCACGTGTACTGACGCGAGTTTTACATTTTTTACCCGTTACAAAAAAAGTGTACAACGCCGCTAAAGAAGTTTTCACTTCAAAAAAAAGATATAATAATAAATCATTTTATTTCAGGCATTGTACATATACATACATTTCACGCATAGTGACTTATGATCTGCCGAGCCTTTTCCCAACTATCTTGGGGACGGTTTCCAGTCTAACCGGATGCAGCTGAATACCAGTATTTTACATGGAGCGACTGCCTATCTGACCTCCATAACCCAGTTACTTAGTAATACGATACCCCTAGGTAAGACTGGTTGTCAGACTTTCGGGCTTCTGACTACCCGTAACGACTGTCAAAGATCCACGAATGACAGCCGGGAACAACGGCTTTTTTTTTTTTTTTTTGGGTGGGAAATTATCAAATAACTTCTCCCGTTCTGGGCGGAACGGGAGGGTGTGTCAGACTTTTACTGACTAAAACCCACCCGTGTTCCTTCAGTTACCTGTGCCAAGGGCCACGGTAACTCTTTCGAACAACCCGCGACCCTGGCAAGCATTGGCCCCAGTGGGCCCCGTCACTGCTGACATCTCTTTGAGGCGCGCGTGGAACACAACGCGCCGTTGACCCGAGCCTGGTCCTTACCAGACGGCGAACTGCCCATTGCTCGCCGTCTGCAAGCCCGCGCCTACGGTGGCCGGGAGTCAGCCCTTGACTCCCGACGCCCAGGGCGTCTCCTGCGGCGATTAGGGGCGTGAGGGCGCAAAGATTGCTTCTCGCTCACGCGTTCCGCCTCCTCCTTCGCAAGCATTACTGCTTCGCAGAAGGAGGTGACGGCTTCCCATGCACTCTCGCTCCGTACCATGGCCTGAACCAGGGCCGGACGCGAGAGATCGCCGCCGCCGATCGCCGCCGTGAGGACGCGGCGGTGCTCTGCCCAAGGCGGGCAGACCTCCACTGTATGCTCCACCGTGTCCTCCGGGCGATCCACACAATGGTGACACCCGAGCGTTTCCTCCCGCCTTATACGAAACAGGAACCTCCAACAACGGCTTAACGTGCTTTCCGAGGCATGGAGGGGTTTCGGTATGTAAATATGGTCACCCATCCACAGACCAACCGCGGCAAGCGTAACTTAACCTAATCAATCGACCTGTGCGGCTGTTATTATTTAGACTACATGTCATAAATAAGTAAGTAAGCATTAAGTTTTACATACTATAACCAACAAACTACCTACTTCATAGACACAAGTTGTGCATAGTCAAAAAGCCACATTTTTTTAATGCAGCATTAGTTTAGAATGACAGGCCTGTTGGTCTAGTGGTCAGTGGCCCTGACTGCTATGCGCAAGGTCGTGGGTTCGATTCCCACCTAGGACAAATGTTTGTGTGATTAGCACGATCATTCGTTCTTTGTCTGGGTGTAATTAATCTATGATATGTATGTATTTAGAAATATATATGTCTGTTTATCAGTTGTCTAGTACTCATAGCACAAGCTCTGCTTAGTTTGGGACTAGATGACGCTGTGTGAAAGTTGTGGAATATTATTATTATTAAAGAAGGCCATATAAGTTAGCTTTCTAGGATACCAATCAATAATATTGCAGAAACTTCCAATTCATGCAACAGCCCTGCTACTACAACATTCATTTCCACTAACTCTAATGCCAAATTACCTAAGCCCGAACACGTAGCAATTAGTCAACTAATCTAATTCACGCTTAACTAGTTATACAACATCAGATAATTACGGGCCGTCTTCAAAGGAGGCGCCGAGAGAAGTGCAGAACAACTTGACTACGGCAACTTACCGACTTCGGTAACTTTATATTTAGATAGCAAACTATCTCGGATTCACCTGCTTTACTGACTCATGTATTTTTGATTCGATTCGCCAACTGCGGAGTAGAAGGTAGGATTTGTGTTATGAAAATATGAAGTGCATTTCGAAATATAAGTTTTCTTTTTTGAGGAGTTTTTTTTAATAGGTACATGGAGAGACAAATTCTTAGAAAAATTAATGTGCTCGTCACTATAAAGTGAGTGCAAGTGACATCTACAGAGAATTTTCTGTGTGAGATTGAGAAAAATTCACTATTTGTCCAATAAATTTTACTGTACAGCATAAGAATTTTTACTGTGCTAGCATGGTCATTTTTCCATTACCACTCAAATGCACTCAGATTATGACACAGCACAGTACGTTTTCTAAAATTTTTCTCTCCGTGTAGTAATGTTGATTATAATTCTCAGATACATATAACGGGTGGAAAAAGATGTTTTTAAACGAAGCCGAGAGTCACTGTTATTAATTTATTTACAGGACCATTCCTGGAAAGCTTCTCGTTAGGGATATCTTTAAGAGTAACATTCCAAATCAAAATCAAAATCCAAAGTCATTTATTCAAACTAGGCTAAGAGTCAGCATTTTTTAAACGTCAAAATTACAAAAAAACAGTTCCCCAAAAGGCCCGCCCTTCACCACTTCCTAGTGCTTTCGCTGGGAAGAAGAAGTGGCGCAACAAACTCCTCCGCAGCACTGCTGTCTGTTCAACAGCTTTTTTTTTTACTTGTTTCACGAACACAAGTTTTAAATGTCATGCCACAACTCCTGTACCGTGGACATACGCATGCACCCAAAAGCATAATGTTTTGCGCGCGTAACATTGCGCGCTGGCGTAGAAAAAAATTAAGTCGTTTCCCAGCAATAATTTTGCTATGTAGGTGCAGAAAGCGTAGATAATGGCTATGTGATGAGCCTTTTTACACTCTGTATATTTCTTTTCCTTTATTCCTTGTTCCCCCGACTCACCCCGTCGCATAGCATCGCCTACCCGCGCTAATATTTCCTTTTCGCTCAGCGTTCTGTCCAACTTTTTGCGATGCTAAAGATCTTATATGCCTTCCTCAAGAATGAGGCTATTTAATGCTAAAATAATTATTCGAAAGTCATTTATTGAAACTACGCTGAGAATCAGCACTTTTCGAACGTCAATATTACAATAGACAGTCCCCCAAAACGCCCTCCTTTCACCACTTCCTAGTGCTTTCAGATCCACCTGGTAGTTCAAACAAGCAAACAAACTTTTTAGCTTTAAAAATAGTATAGATTAAGAAGGTAAAACTCAATCGGCACTATTCTAGTGCTAGGTAAAGCCTCACTTCCATTCATTCCATTGTTCTCGATACCATTTCCTAAGGAAGATGTCTAATGAGTCTCAACATCTTCTTCTTGGTCTACCGCGGTCCCGTCTCGCTGTTACCGTGCACCAATTTTGTGTTCTTAATTCAATGAAAGGAATTAATAGATAATTTATAAATAGTAAACGTACAGATTTTTACGAACTTAATAAATAAAACCGGTCAAGTGCGTGTCGGACCACGCACTATGAAGGGTTCCGTAGTTGGGATGAATTTACCCATGAACGAAATTAACATTGTACTTGAAACAAGTTCTCCCATACATTCTGACTGCAAATGTAAGTTTCTTCGCACAATATTGAGAGATTTACAATATTATTTTAAGACCGTATACTTCTTATAGGTTTTCCTGTAACCTATAAGTAAAGAAGAAAAAGTTTTTCTTTATTTTGTTTCAGTAGTTTCGGAGATAAGGGTGGGGAATGTAAAATTTTCTTTAAAAGTATTTATTTTAAAATTATGAAAAAATATATCCTCCAGTAAGCCGTTTTATTTGATATGTCACACGATACCGTTTGCCACAGTTTTTTTATTTTTTGATTTGCCATTAAACGTCCGAATTTGTGTCACAGATAGAATAGAATTTGTGATATGTGTACCAAACAACTTAATCGGTCCAGAAGATACGGACGGACAGACACACAGATATACAAGCGATTCTATAAGGGTTCCGTTTTTCATTCGAATTCGCATCCCTAAAAAACGTAATTAAATTCCTCTTGAAGAATCTTTTCTTACTTTTCCGGTTTCCAGCCACGTACACACTTTCCGTACTTTCTTCCACGAACAAGTCCGCAGCAGTACCAACCTAACGAAGTTATTCACCTGTCCCAACAACAATAGCAGTAACTATAAATTAGTTTTGTGGCCCCCCTGAACCCTTGTAACAGTTGTAGCTAGGTCTAATGTTCATCCTAGAGGTATTTAGGTTCTCCTTGATTTATGATAACTGCTTCTTTTAGGCCTATTGTCGTTTATATTATCAGTAGTGACGTTTTTATTGGCAGAGCAATCATGTATTATGTTTTATTCGTGGAACTGAGTCAAAAATATGGTTTGTTATAGTCGGAATGGATAGAACTGACATTCGTTTTGTGAAATAAATAATGTTTTCATCTACTAGCAGACCCGGTGGACGTTGTCCTGTCCAAACAATAAATTTCCAGTCTTTCCAGAATTTGAAAATGTTTCAATTTATTTTCTTACAAAAATCTAGGTAATAGGTAATACGGGCTGGTGTCCGCAACTCCACGTCAATGCGCATATTTTGCGCGTATAGCCAAATTGATCCAGCCTTTCTCAAGTGATGCTCTTTTCAACGAACAGCATATAATTTTGGTTTATACAGGGTTATTTTAAATTGGCTAGCTAAACTCCGCATACGCTATGGTTATCGATATCCAACATGATAAAACAAAAATAAATATGTTTTTTTTTGTGGGGTCATCTACCGCAGTTATTGTAGTCACTTGGAATATCAGTTTAGAAAATCTGTTGTTTTTTTTTTTTTGGTAAGCTTCTAAAACGTGATGGGCTGAATGTTACCTTAACACGGTAAATCAGTTTTCTCAACTCATACTTCAAGTAACAACACTAACAGCGGTCGATGATCTAGCAATAAAAATATTTAAACTTTTTTTTTCGATACTGATACCCATCGCGTCTGAGGAGTTTAGCTAGCCAATTTAAAATAACCCTGTATAGATCTAGACGCTTACTCTACGCCCGGCGCATCCTAGCCAGTCAGCTCTGCTACCATTTTGTGGACTGACTAATATTGTACTATAGTATAAGCTTTTCTCACACAGTTCGTGTCAAAAGGACATTTTTTGCAGCTTATTTACAATTATTTTTCCTTGATACTGCTCAAAAGCTCAAGCGGAATTAATCAAGGTTTATAAGACAGCGAACCTTACACAAACATAATTCCATCCTGTTCAATTCACTTGCCCCTCCGACCGTTTATCCATCATTCTATCTTTTGTCTTTGTTGGACCTCGGATCTTAATCACTGTCTTTTTAATTAAACACGAGAAAATTCCTTTCTTTATACCCAATGGAGGGTGGGAATTGGGTAAGAAAAATGGGACGTGAATGTTACAAAGGAAATTTGCCCATACCTGCACGTAGGCCATTATTCTTTTATTCTCCTTAAAAGGTATCGTAAAGTTTCGTCCGCGTTTTAGCCCATTTAACATTACTAGGTAGAGGTACCGACATTGTAATCTTAATCTCTGAGCATGCCACGAGCATGACACATTCTTGTAATTGCGTAACATGACAGTACGAATGGCTTTCGTTGTGACAGTTCAACAACATTCATTGCGTTATTTACGTTGGTGCGCAGACGAATTTTTCGAACATATGAGGCAATGGATTAACAATATCCTGCAAAATTATTTAGATTGTGATCAATAGTGAGCTATGCAATTAGAACGCTAATATTTTTATCATAAAATATTCACGAATGAATATGTAATAAAATAGTTACGAAGTAAAAACTGAACATGAATATTTTTGCAAATTAAAAGTAGTTGCTACGAGGTGTGGCAACGAGAAAATACAGTTTTTTGAGTTTTTGTCCGTTTGGATGTATGTCGTATGTTCCGGATTGCCGCAAAAACGACTGATCGGATTTGGATGAAATTTGGCACACAGATACTTTATAGATTAGAATTAAACGTTTATAGCCTGGAATACCACATCGGGTATGATGAAATCCAGGTTATAATCTTTTAATCCCGGTAGTAGGTGTATTCCCGTGGGATTCCGATAACCACGCGGGCAAAGCCAAGGACAAAAGCTATTACAGACGCCAGCACATCAATCTACTACAATCTGTCTAATTTCTTTAATAGATTTTCAATTTTATCGTTAAAGTATCCGTTCAAAGTTGATTGGGAAAGTCAGTTTCGGGTAGCTTGATGTGCTGGCGTCTGTACCTACGTAATATACAACGTGTAACGTTAAATGCGCAAAACCTCAAACACCCCAACTGATTTTTAATTCAATTGACCTATTTCAGAGAGAAAATAAGTCATTAAAAAAATTGTAAAGGTTTTATGTGCTGTTTTAGTTTTACTGGCCATTCTGATCGTTTCTTGCGTCTGCGACGACGCTTTATCGAGGGAGGAGTCGTCACCGGGCCGCTGCGCCGCGCAGACATTGGCTTGCTTGACCAATTAAATAAATAGACACGGCAACGTTTTTAATGAAGATTTTTTGAAAAATGTGACCTATATTAAAAAGTGGTTCAATTAATTCTGCTCGTTATTCTGATCAAACTATTTTCAGGTTTTGCCCATTTAACGTTACACGTTGTATATAATAATATAACTTGTTCATATATCAAAACATAAACTTAATTAAAACTCTCGATACTTAATTAAAATACCTCTTCCTGTATTCTTACCGAACATTGCTGAGAGAAACAAGCAATCTTGGCAGCCAACAGAACCAAACAAACAATAAGTTGTCATAACGCAACTGTCCTTTAAGCATAATCTGAAGTTTCATTAATTACGGCGTCCCCGGGTAGACGAGAGATTTTAATTAAAACCAAACACTGCCGGGACAAAAGGACTGTCTCACACAAGATCACTAACAAAACCAGCAAGAGATTTTTAACGATTCAATTTAATGAAAATTTCTCGTAGTTGTTCGTGTCAGGTCTTGAGAAGATTGTTAGAGGGGACGCTTGTAATGGGTAATTACTTTGTTTTATTTTATGTTTATGGGGTTTAAAACTTACTAAGTATACATACTAAACTTATTTACATTACATAATCAAATCCAATTACATTTACTTCTGTAAATACACAAATAACATATTAATAACATACTAATAATATATACATACTTATACGTGTATATATGCTAATATACTTCTGTAAATGTAATTGGATTTGAATATTACTATTAACGCAACTCCAATATTAAATTGAAATCGAGCAAGTCAAACGTATAATATAATATAATATAATATATCTTACAAAAAAAACGAAGTTGAAACATTGTAAGTTTCAGAATTTCATTTCAACGTTGCGGTGACGCTCAAATAAACGACAAAACAATTTTTGCCGTGCACCTGTAACATCCCCGCTTTTCAGTTAAATGTGCATAATTATATGAATATTTGTTCATAATTTCCGAGTAAAATCTAGAAACTATCTCGAAAGTGCAGTTGGTTTTCTCGCTTTTGTACCTGAATATTGTTATTATATTTTAGTATGGCTCGCTTGCCTTTTTCTTTTGGCCACTGTCCGTTCTTTATTTTTAAAATTGTTTCGCAATCTAAAAGGCATTTCTGTATTTGTGAATTGTACTACTTTTATACCATTGTTTACAACGAGTACATCAACCAAGCCGCTATACACATGGGCTTGTCCCATGATGGCACCCATATCCAATGCAACGAATAAAGGGAATATTTGACAAAATTCACGCTACCAAACTTTATTACACTGGCACAAAGGAGGAATGGAGCTTCTTATTCCCTAGAGGTATTCCCGTTGACACCTTTATTTCCGCGAAGTAAAGAGAGAGCGGTGTCTACGTGGTACCTACCTTTGTACCGCTATGGTGGCTATATACTCGTACATTATTTAAACTCCCAATAAACGGGTTTATTCATAAACGATGATTAAAGCTAAGCGACTTCAAGTGACAGCTATGTGAACACTACCCAGCATTGCATAAATATGTAAGCGGTCACGCCCTCTATACCCGGAGTAGTAAGTTTTTGCTTACATTATTAATTTTGATCTATTATTTTTTAGCTTGAGTACGTATAGTTTTTATTGTATTTGTTGGTATATTGGCGTGGCAAGCTGACATATTTCAAATAATTTAATTTAGTGTTCTGTGTCTTGTAATGGTATTACTTTGCATACCTTGTTGTTCGATCAAGTATTTTCTAACTGAACAGACGGCTGTGCTGCTGGGGAGTTTGTTGCGCCACTTCTTCTCCCCAGCGAAAGCACTAGGAAGTGGTGAAGGGCGGGCGTTTTTGGGGACTGTCTTTTGTAGCTTTGACGTTCGAAAGGTGTTGATTTTCAGCCTAGTTGAATAAATGAATTTTGATTTTGACGTTTAAAAATGTATGGTTAAACGTTTACAGCGGTTAATCGCTAATCGCTAGTTAACTTTAAACAACGTTTATGAATAAGGGTTATGAGGTTTAACTCCAAGCAAACAAATCCTTAATCAGTCGCCAGACGTGCCATTAATATTATTAATAATTACTATCGGTATACCTTTAGAGGTATTTAAACAGAGCGGTCAGTTCAAAACAGCGGAGTTATCTCGAGAAACTTCCTAATGCTTGTTTAATTAAAGTTGTTCTGCCGGTTTGATAGCGTGCCAAATTATTATCGGGACACCGCACCGGGTGGCTTCGGGAGAGGTTGAGTCTAACCTCCTCGCATCCCTCTCTCCGTATTTCCTTCGTCGGGAGACTAGAGGTTGAAACTCTCACTATAGTTTTATCGCTGAATGCTGGCAGGTTGGTTTTTGTTTTATACAAATGATTTACTTCCAAAACATGCAAAGTGGTTTGTTATAAGGACGTGAGTAATAAATTTAATTTTCTCGGAGATTCGATGTAGCGAGCGAGACTTAACGAGATTTTGGATCATGTTTTTTTTCACATAGAAATGTATTTTTCTGCTTTATTATATTATTTATTTATACATTATTTATTGTACTCTAGAAAAATACATTACAAAGGCAATAAATTAAACTACAAAACATACATACAATAGCGGACTTATCGCTTTCTGTGATCTTTGCTCCCTCTCTGCTTTCTCATGGTTGACGGATATTTAATATTTTCTCCGCTTTCTCAGCCTACATGATTGAGAAAATATGACAGTTTCAGGTAGCTTGATGAGCTGGCGTCTGTACAATGTGGGAACGAAGATACGAATGAAGTTTATAATAATTAAAAGAATGAAGTTTAAAATAATTTAAACTTCATTTACCTTCCTTCCTTTCCTCTCGAAACTGGAGGAGAATGGACTAACGCATTGGAAGACGTGTTTAAGACGCTGAACTGGGAAGGACGCATAAAGTGCCTGCGAAAGTCGCTCCAAGATCGAGGTATTCAATCATTATTAGCTCTTGACTATCCCAGAAAAGAGAGCCCATGACCTTACCGGCAGAAGGAATCGCCTTGAATTTCCTAGCAGTTGGAGATGATAGTCTTTTCCATGTCATAGACTGTAATTTTGTTTCGAGATCGATTACGATCTCGAAATAAAATTGCAGTCGAAAGTGAGACCACGTTCCGTCTATTGTTATAAATCGGGCCAAAACACGATCAGAATCTTGTTGCAAGGGTTCCAAAGAGAAAAAAAAAAGGGTTCTAAAGAGCTTCCGGTAATATGCGCCTCGGTAAGCATTCTGGGTACCCAAAGCGCGGATACTTTTTTTATCCCCAAGCGTTCATGTAAGATGTAGGCACACTACCTGTTGAAATATTTGTTTTTTAGCAATAAAAAATACCGTGATACGACGATCTGCTAAAACAATTTTTCGACTTTTTAACCACTTCTGCGGTCACTGCTGTCGTAGGGAGCCCCAAGCGAGGCTTATCTTTGATGGATGGTTTTCCACGTTTGAAATCGGTGCACCAACGTGCAACTGTGGAATACGGCGGAGCATTTGCTCCTAATGTATTCCGTAAATCTTTATTGACTTCTTCCATGGTAAAATTTTTCAAGAACAGATACTTAATAACCGCGCGTACTTATTTTTTTTTTTCATTTTGTCCAAAAGTCTGCAGCTAAAAGCAAAAACATTACTTCTATTATTTAAAAACAAAAGATAATCAGTTTTTTTTTTTAAGTATTTAGCAGATGTTCCAGCTTTAACACCCAGTATTTATTTTAATACTTTTAAAGAATTTATATCGCATTCTCATTTTTTATTGAACGCCCCACATATATTTAGTGAATAGTTGGATAAGTATACATAATGATGTACACCGTGTAAGTGTGCAAATTTACAGTGACTTGGTGACAGTCACTCTCGTGCATCAAGCAAACAAGCACGTCAATCAATGTGTACACAGCCTAAGGGTTGGCAGAGTTTAGCGTGACGACACGACTTTACCCTGCAGATTGACACTGATCGGCTTATGACCAAGCTTCTGACAAGTGTGACTTGTTTAGTTTATTTATTCATGGGGATTCATGGGGCTCTGTGAAATCGAGAAGCTTCATAATGCAAATCAGTTGACAAAACTAATTTAACAACAAAAATTAGTGATTATTTATACGGTTAGCAACGATAATCACTTTAACGCACTTCATTTAATAGCTTAGAGTAAACATTTAACTTCAGTTCCGATTTCAATTCAATATTTTGCTCCATAATTAAAATGGAAAAAACTGTTAATCAACTTCTGTACCTGAAACAGTTTAGTTCCTTATCTTAAAATTACTAAGCACATCAATTATCATATTTTATGAATTGATTTAACTCAGACTACAAGGTCGAGTTCAAAATAATTGATGTGCTATCACATTTTTGTATTACAAAATAAGTAAATGTGACAGTGACATAAAGGATATTTCCCCATACCTCATAGAGTTTAGTTCCTAATCTTAAAATTTGCCAGCGCATCAATTATTTCAAACTTAGATTTTGTAATTGGAAAATTTGCCCTAGTGCGATAAAGGATATTCCCTTATTCAAGGCCAATAAACACACCCGTTTAAACAAACATCAATAAACAATATATCAACGTAAAAAAATAAAGTGGAAAGTCATTATGACGGCCGGCGATATATCAAACCGCCTACATTAGGCACGACAGTGTGTCCACGTCCTACCCTTATCAAACTGTTAATAATTGCCTGCTACCCGCATCATGTACCATTTACACCGTAAATAATATAACTTACCAAAACTAATAATAATAAATGAGCTGAGAAGGAGAGAGAAGAGAAGTTTTTTGCTAATAAACTATGTACATGTTTCTTACTTAGTTTGAGTCTGGAGGCTAGTTTCTGTGTGAGAAAGTTTTTATTGGTCCGTGGACACTAATAATATACAGGGTGGCATGGATATCGACGCGCAAACTGTAACCATGACTTCAGCATATGATTCTAGAACCCTTGAGAACCCTCATAAACGGTACTGAGTACGCTTCTTTTTTTTTGTATAAATGGCATCTCGCAGTTTAACCTATTAGGTTGTCGTCTGCTTAACCGGGTCCTTCAACAGTTGTATGATATGACTTTAGCATGGCATATTTCTGACTGTACAGACGCCAGCACATCAAATTACTACAATCTGTCAAAATTTCTTTAATAGATTTTCAACTTTATCGCTAAAGAATTAGGTTCAAAGTTGATTGGGTAAATTAGACAGTTTCTGGTAGCTTGATGTGCTGGCGTCTGTATATGAAGTTTCATTATAATATGTATATTGAAAGCATTTTCTTTTCATAACAAGGATCGTATAGTCTCACACACGATCTAATTCATCATCTGCCGAGCCTTTTCCCAACTATGTTGGGGTCGGCTTCCAGTCTAACCGGATACAGCTGAATACCAGTATTTTACATGGAGCGACTGCCTATCTGACCTCCACAACCCAATTACTGGGTAATACGATACCCCTTGGTAAGACTGGTTGTCAGACTTTCGAGCTTCTGACTACCCGTAACGACTGTCAAAGATCTACGAATGACAGCCGGGACGAACGGCTTAACGTGCTTTCCGAGACACGGAGGGTCTCGATATGTAAAGATGGTCACCCATCCACAGACCAACCGCGGCAAGCTTAGCTTAACCTGACCGATCGACCTGTGCGGCTGTTATTATTCAGCCACGGGCCCCTCTTATTATTATTCACATTGTTATTATTCACACACGATCTAATTAATCTTTGTAATATTATTCGTATGGTTCCACACACATATACCGTTGTGTTCCGAACCACATCAAAGCCGAGCAGTACAGAAATTGCTTAACCAGTTGAACACTCGACTGGCTCTGGAACACAGGCTTTGTAAGTTGCACTGCACTGGTAAGAAGCCGGTAAAAAACGAGAATTTCTTGCTGGCAGCCTTGGGGTTTTATTTTAAAATACCTCGGAACTCCTCCTTAGTCCCTAGATGGCGGAAGTTTTATTCGATTGTTCTTTAAGGAGTATTGAAAATAATTGCGGACACAAATAAAGGTGAGCTTTTAATGGGCTCTTTTCTTTTTTTTTCTTTGTGGTATAGTTTTCAATAGTTGGCAAGAAAAGTGCATGCTAATTTTTTTTTTTTCTTTTCGTTATCTACATATTTAGATTTGCAAAGTCATTTTTGGATCTCACCTCTACTCAACCATTCTAAGATTAGAGGCGTCATGTAATAATATGATATGTTTACAAAGTAGTTAATTGTGTAATATATTTTATCAAGTAGGTAGGTATTGTAGGTTACCTAGAATCAAAATTCGAAAAGAAAATATTGGATTTCTGAACGAGCTTAGAATATTTGAATCATAAAATAATATTTCGTTCAAACTGTGTAACATCTGTTCGTGCTCCAACATCGAGAAAAGTCAAACTTAAACAAAGGCAAATAAATACAAACCTGCCTTTTTAAACAACCTCAGTACATTTACTTTTCAAAATAAAACCTCGCGGACGACAGTGGTTATAATTCATATGAGCAATTGTCCGAGAATCTCGTGTAGCAGCAAAAAAATGATGCATATCCCGTCATAGAGGCGAACCAAAGCGAGAGAAAAAAGAGCAAGAGCTACCTTCCATCCCTTTCATTTTAGTCACCTATTTCCGTTAGCTCCTTTCATGACATCCTTTAGTAGGGAAAGCATTTGCAAGTTTAATGGAACGGTCTGTTGGAGAAAAGACTTCACTTAGCAACAGCCCCTAAAATGCTGCGGAGCGATAATGTCCCTTTAAAAGTTTGACTTTTCAAAAGGCGGCGAAAATTGCTTTCAACGTAGATTATTTAGGTACTACTTAACTACTTAAGCTTAAATAAATCTGGCTGCTGGCTGGTAAATAAAGTTTTCTCGTACATTAAAGCCTGCATTTACCGTCTGGTTGCGAACAGTAAACAGAACTAAGAAATAATCAAAGCAAACCTAGGCGTACCTATCCCAATTCGTTTGGTTTCGCTCGTCGTTTTTTGCTACAAAAACACTACAGCCTGCTTGTACAAAATGAATTCATCAGATCGGGTTAATGAACGCCAGAAAAACTGTTGAATTGAAAATTTCGCCGAGTCAGTGAGTTGCTATGGTCGCTGGGGGGTGGACGTCTGCCGCCTTGCGTTTTTACGTAATAAATTATAAATTTTGCGCCTCTTGCATATAAAAGAGGATCATTTTTGTGAATTTTAGGGTACATGATGAATGAGGAAACGTTGTTTTAGTCATTGTTTATTCAAATTAGCTAGACTAGTTTCCTGTATTACTGTGCAGAGAATACCAGAACACCGCAGCTTCCTATTCCAAACTAAATTCGATTTAGCTACACAGTCGCGGTTCCACACAGCTCGAAATATTAAACAGGCAGTTAGAGCTCAAGCTAGGTACTCTATTTCGTTTGAACGGTTGTTACTTTAATAAAGAAACATATTTAATGCAGCGATACTATACAGCGTTCGTGTAATGGCTTTATTTATTCCTTTATTTCAGGCAACTAAGGCCCATAGAAAAAACAATACATACTACTACAAACATACTTATAAACTAATACATACAAAAGTATCACAAATACAATACTATAATAATATAACTTAAAAATACTATAAATACATATAACATAACAAACTAATAACTACTGCACACGAAGTGACGGCGTCGTGTTTCGCTGACTGGTGTCATGTAGCCGGCCACGAAACCGGCGATACACAACACCCTTCGGCCAGAACTCTTCTTTGAGGAACTTCTCGAGATGATGTGCCGTAACACGCACCACGAACGACTTGAAGTTCGTGTTCTGACGCGGCTCCAACTTCTCGACCCTCAAAGTCCAGTTGGTCTTCACACGCAAGTACTCCACGATCTCCTCAACCTTCGTGGAGTGGTGCAGCCTGGACACGTACAGCAGCGTCGTCGGGATTGCTGGAAGCAGCAGCATGTTGGGGCATGCCGGCGCAGTGCCGGACTGGTTCCGACAAGGAGGCTTCTTCTTCTTCTTCTTACACCAAAAACCCAAACTCCAATAAAATAAGCGATTTGGATGATAAAATAACGCTGAAAAGGACTTAGAAAACAACAAGAAATCCGATATTAGACAACTAACAACGTCAATTTACGAAATAATTGAACAAAACATTTGGAACGCTGATAAAATGTTCCAGGAGTCACCGATTACGTATTTAAATCCAAATATTTTTATGTAAAACCATGGGGCGGATGAAAGCGCCTCATCTTGGGACATAAAAGGTGACCTCGCTTTGAGTCCTCACCCCTTCCCTCGCCCTGTTGGCACAATGAGAGACGTTGTTTGGAAGTAGGCTACCGTTAAAAGAGTTACATTCAACTTACGTCGACCGACTCTGGAATTGTTACACATGATATGTGCTGTTCTTGTTTCATGTTACACATAGACGCCATCTGCAGGTCGTTATGTTAAAGATTATCTTGTTTTTCCTTTTAATTCCGTACGTAACATAAAATCCGTGAACCCGTCCAAAGCAAACAGACTTTGCTGCGGAATTGCATTTAGTTTTAACGGAGGGAAAAAGTAATCAAAATAGCAGACAAGGTTTCGTATCCTAGTTTTACCTAGATTACCTAGATTCGTATCCTAGTTTTTTCTAGTGGTTGTGTTGTTTTTTTTTATTTTATTCTGTATCGGACATCTGCCACCTGTACTTTTAAATATAGGTAAATAAAAGCAATAAATATTACAATACTTTTAATTGGGTGGGGTGTTCGAGTGGCTCAGTGAATTCATGCGAATATCTTAACTTCAATTAGCATCGTTTTCTTCAAATAATTTCAAATAATTGTTTTCTTATTAGTTTGCCTTTTAAAAATAATAATGAAATTGTAATCGGAATTATCTGTACTTTTAACTTTGTGTGCGAAACTTCATATTCGAAGAGGCAAAATTTCTGAATTTTTACGTTTAAAGGTGCCTTTTATGTACAGACGCCAGCACATCAAGCTACTACAAGCTGTCAGATTTCTTTAATAGATTTTCAACTTTATCGCTAAAGCATAAGGTTCAAAGTTGATTGGGAAAATCTGACAGTTTCGGGTAGCTTGATGTGCTGGCGTCTGTACTTATTTGAAATAAATGATTTGTCTTCGACTTTGTATGTTCATTTCAACTATTTTTCAATGGACAAACCGTTGTAAGTAGGTTCAGCCTTGAAAAAATTACAGATTTTATTTATATGTTTTGCACATAAACCCCATAAAGACCATTCATACCTCTTATAAGAGCCTCTTGTTGTTGCAGCACTAAAACAGTTAAAGTTTCCCTATTTAATTAGGTTCTGGAAGATTTATGGTGAGGTCAACCCAAATGTTAACCAAAATGGCGGGCGCGGTTGTCTGGCACGTAACTTTGCACCCTCGGCTAAGTTAAAGATAAAGTTACATCGGTTGATTAAGTTATTTTGAAGTTACTCTGTAAATGTGTTAATAATTGTATGTAAAACCATATGTGTCGGGCTGACATGTAAAACTTTTGAGCGGAAAATTACATTTTCTGATGAAGGCAATACGGAAATTTACGGGCTGTTTAATTCAGTTAAATTATTAACAGTAATGACTAATAGGTATAAGATATTAAATAAAGTATTTGTCTTATAGTCTGACCGAAGGTTCGTTTTCGGTTTCGACCAGTTTCAAACAAAATCAGGTTTCGACTGCAATTTCGGTCTCGGCCAAAAAGTGGTTGAATCCTCGGCCCGACCAAAACTGGCGTTAAAATTATGCGGTGTTTAGACCTTAGTCGATGTATGGAGCTTCCGAAAAACGACTTAATTGCTAATCGCAGATGCTAATAGTAGCATGTTTGCTAAGGCTTTTATTAAAAATGTATAGTTTTTTTTACATAAAATCTGCCAAAATCTGATTTGCAAAATCAGCCCTTAATCATTTTATTTTAACAAACCGCAGAAAATAATGTCAATTTAACTCACATTTACTTAACTTTATAACTATGTTTCGTCCGAAACAAGAAGAGGAACCGAAAATTCGGTTACGGTTTACGAAAATTGTGTTTCGGTCGGACACTAATCACTACATAGTATAAAACAAAGTCGCTTCCGTCTGTCTGTCCCTATATATGCTTAGATCTTTAAAACTACGCAACGGATTTTGATGCGCTTTTTTTTTAATAGATAGAGTGATTCAAGAGGAAGGTTCATATGTATAATACATGCATAATATAGAAGAGAAACACTGATAATTTTAGAGGTTTCTAATGTGATGTCGTAAATAAACACATTTTTTGCGTTTACATTGCAAACGCTGGCTCCTACGAGATAGATCAAAATAATGTACTACAGTATTGTACACTTTAAAAAGGTCTACAAAAATTCACAATGGTATATGTGTATCTCTTAGGGATAACCCACAATAACGATTTTTTATCCTATACTTTTTACGAGAAATAATGGCTCTAAAATTATCAGTGTTTCTCTACAAAATCTCTACAAAATCCGTAGCGTAGTTTTCAAGATCCAAACATACATAGAGACAGACAGACAGCGGGAAGCGACTACTATGTAGTGATCAGCATTGTATCCGTGCGAAGCCGGGGCGGGTCGCTAGTTTTTCTATATTGAAATATACTTTTTGCAGGCTTATCGTATCCTGAATTTAGGTACCTACACCACAGCCCATTCGTCACATATTCTGTCATAGACAGAATATCCTGGTCACTTTTTTGAGTACATAGTGAGCGTTTTAATATTTAGAAATATATATTTGTACTGTTGAGCTCATCTAAGAAATCAAACAACGTTACGATTTCTGCACGTTTATTTTGACTGGACGTCTTTACATTTTCCCGACTAAACTAACACTGTTTTTTTCTAAACATAAAAGCCTGATAAAATATTTGAGACCTCTTTCTAATCTTGCTTGACTGTTCGAATGGAACCAGAGCGAAATTATTGCCTGCCTGCACTACATAAGGTTGACTTTAGCGGACAACCTCTAAGGCTCCCGCAGACAGGCACGACGCGACAGCGCGACGCGACTCTAGTAGACCGATTTCTATACAAACTTCATGGAAATTGTTCTACCAGAATCGTGTCGCACCGCCGCGTCGCGCCTGTCTGCGTGAGCCTTTACAGCACTTAATACGTATAACTAAGATAATTGGCAGCAAAATATACAAAACAAAAAACACATGCGAAGCAACGTAATTTAAATATCATTTCACAGCACACACACACGGTCATATAATATTAAAATGACAAAATAAGATCCGTCGTAGGTTTAAATCTCGCTGACGGGAGTTTAATTTTCTACAAATCCCTGTACAGAACGAGGGCAGAGTTACTCGTACAATCTGTTACCCAAACATTATATATGTACCGTTGCTTTGAGGAATTCTAATACATCCATATTGCTTTGAGGAATTGTAAAATGTAGACACGAGTGTGTAAATGTATGATTGTAGACTATAATATCTCTCTTTGACCGACTTTTTAAAAAGGAGCAGGTTGCGCATTCGAATAGTTTTTTTAAATATTTTATTTATTTTTACCGATTTCTGGGTCCATTCAAATGATGCTTTTTTTTGTTAGAGAAAGCCCACACGGTAGTTCCATACGTCGCGTGAGACCGCTAATGTTTATCTATAAGCCTTTTTTTTTTTACTTTATGTTATATAATTATTCTTATTTTGTCTTTTATGAGTACTAGTTATAATCCGTAAAATTAATTTTAGTTTTTTTACAATTTATGTTATAAGTAAACATGCAATCTTAACATTTTGTTGACGCGGCAAATTTTACTGTATGACAAAGTACCTAAACGCGACCTTATTAAAAAAGTAACATTGCAAAAATCATAATACGAGTAGCTTGCAAGTAGTATGCTTGCAAAAACTGACGATTCTGCAAAAAAGTAGCATACTATTTTGCTCAATTAAATTAAACAAATTATTTACTATTTGTAGGAATTTTAGATAATACTTATGTATAAGCACTTGAGTGAGATACCTGAGATACAGGTTTATTCCTAGTTCAGGTAGAATCCAATTATTTCTTACCTACCTCTAGTGTAAGGCCCTATTTTGTAAATATTTATGTAAATCACTTATTTCAATAAACAATTTCAATTTCAAAGCCGTTGGAGCGTGAATAAGTAACAAACTTACACACATACATACACACACTCACAAACTTTTGCCTTTATAATGTTAGTGTGATGTCTGTAATTTAGAGGATGTAAAGAGATTATTATTATACTATTCTATTCTATAGAATACGTAGTGTCTATGAATGTGATAATCTAATCGCCACACTGTATATTAGAAGAAAAGCTTTACATAAACTTCACCTAGGATTGTACCCCGGTCACATAGGAAAACGATCACTCTTACTCACATAACATCATGTCACTTGTACTTGACATGGGAGAGTGAGAGTCAATGACGTAGCGCTATTTGAAACCGCTTTTTTGGCGTAAAAGTAACTTTTATGATAGATTCAGTATTTTTTTGGGGGAAAATTACAGAAGATGTGTGTATTAAGTAGTTTGGAAATATTGTTGGAGTCTTCTCCTTCTTAGCGTGTTGATGGCAATTTAAATGGACTCGGCCCACAATTCGGCTACGTGTATGGCGCCATCACTATCGTTCATCTGTTCCTGCAACGTGTAAAGTTGTATCAGTCTAGTATGTTCTCATTGCTGGGACACAGGGCTCCTCCCTTCGAGAGGGAGTGGGCTACCACGCGGGCCCAGTGTGGGTTGGTAGATGTCACATGTCTTAGAGTTTTTGGTTCTAGGATATGCCAGTTTCCTTGCAACGTTTTCCTTCACCGTTTTGAGAGCAGCGGCGATGAAACTATTGACATAAAGTAAAACGCTAGGGATGGTTCGAATCCACGATCTACAACTCGTAAGTCGAGGCCGTTCCCATTGGGCCACTGCTCTCATCGATGATAATTTGTTTTTTTTTTTTTAAGATAAATTATACTTATACATTTTGGCTCAGTTCCCGACTCTAATCAACTTATACGTGCTGTGCATACTATTAGATATTAGTTTCTGTAACTATGTCGCTGTATCTGAATCAATCCTACATAATCTAGAACCAATTTTTGGACAAAAATACTTTGACCTCTCTTCACTTTGAATATCAAAGATGGTAGTAATTACTCAGTAGGTTGTGGAGGTCATCAGACAGGCAGTGGCTCCACGTAAAATACTGGTATTTAGCTGCACTCAAACTGAGAGCCGACCCCAAAAATATTTAAAAGAAAAAGATAGGCAGATGATAATGAACTTGTAGCTGTTAGGGATCTAACTAAGGACTTCTAAAATGCAATGGACTGTAATTTAAAGGCATGTAATCCAAATAGGCACAATAGTTCGATGTTGGTAAGCGTATGGAGTGCGCGCGCGCGCCGTCGCGAAACGAGATCGGTAGCGAAGCCCGCCCGCTGCCTGCCGCTGTGCACGACAGCAGCCGAAGATTGCCGAAGGCGCCCGAACAGTAGCAGTGCAAAAAAAAAACTATGTAATCTTACTAGACTGTATTGCTCACTGCAGGGCAAAGGCCTCCTCTTTTCCACATAATAATAATAATAATAATATTCCACAACTTTCACACAACGCCATCTAGTCCCAAACTAAGCAGAGCTTGTGCTATGAGTACTGGACAACTGATAAACATTTATATATATATTTCTAAATACATACATATTATATATAAATTACAGCCAGACAAAGAACAAATGATCGTGTTCATCACACAAACATTTGCCCTAGGTGGGAATCGAACCCACGACCTTGCGCATAGCAGGCAGGGCCACAGACCACTAGACCAAAAGGCCTGTCAAACATAATTTCGACTTTTGCGAATCCCAGCAAATCCTTTTAGATATAAAGAAAATACCAACTTTATTTTCTTTCAGTGTTATGCTATCATAGTATCCCGTTATGGTTTTAATTGTAGTTATCATCGTTGCAGGTACAATGTATCGCGGGTGGTGGCTGATGATGGCCGCGGTGCTGGCCTCCGCCGCCGCTGATGAGGCTTCAGACCCTGAGGGGCTACTGGAACCTGTTGCTGGTAAGTGGAAGATAGCAGATGAGATGTGTTTGCATTTCAAGTGGCAAAAAAGTAATCGCTATCGTGAAACATATTAAATATACTAATGCTTTAAACTTTAAGAACAGGCTGAGATTTTTTAAAGATATTTAAAAACAAAATCACAGACATGAAGTTATGTGGCATATTCAACAAGAAATAAACGTTAAAGTTTTATACTGCGCAAAAGAAACATAAATCTAGCTTAAACTTAATTGGAATTTACGTCGTATAACCTTAAGCCTACTGCAAACTGAACCATTTAAAACATACGAAAACACGCCCACAACTAACGGCAAATGAGAAAAGGAACACAAGAAAATGCTATCCGAAGATTCCTTCCTCAATAAAACCCGGCTTAATTACTACGCCGTAGCATCGTAGCACCGTCTACGACCGCTCGTAGCATGGCGTAGCACATAATTCTCCGAGTACGGCGAGTACGCAGCCATTACTCTGGTTATTATGTAGCCTGATAACGCAGTTAAGCTGACAGTAGACGGCCATATTTAAAAAAAATGTATAAAAGTGGGTAACGAGAAAAGGCGTTTAATCTTAATGTAAATAACTTTATATCGCTTTACGCGTGTAGTTATAATAAATGTGCTGTTTATGGGATTTTGGAGGGGATGGGTAGCAGAGTTTTTATCGGTCTCAATATTGTAATTACCAATGTTTTTGTGCTAAGCATTGGTGGCCTCCTTTCTTCGAGAATTTCTTTCTGTAATCTACCACGCGGGCCCCGTGAGGGTTGATACAAAAATAGCACACATCTAAATATAGTGCATCTCTACTAGACTACATAGCGATATATGGCGTTGCTAGCTGACATATGGCAAATCATTTAATTTAGCGTTCTGTGTCTTGTAATGTTAATTGCTTTGCATACCTTGTATTGTATTCAGTCAATTATATTTTCTAACTGAACAGACAGCTATGCTGCTGGGGAGTTTGTTGCGCCACTTCTTCTTCCCAGCGAAAGCACTAGGAAGTGGTGAAGGGCGGGCGTTTTGGGGGACTGTCTTTTGTAATTTTGACGTTCGAAAAGTGCTGATTCTCAGCCTAGTTTGAATAAATGACTTTTGATTTTGATAGAATTTCAGTCGTCCTTCCACGTCTAGGAAACCACTAAACAGTCGGCCAGCTGTGCGGTTAATAGTTTAATTTTGAGAAACCGTCTGATCATTTTATAATAGCGTTCTATTTGGGAGGTACACAGTAAAGAAATCCTCAACTTAATATTATAAATTCGAAAGTAACTCTGTCTGTATGTTGCATTTTCAAGCCTAAGCCACTGAAGGTAAGGACATAGGCTTTTTCGAATAATTCCCGATATCCACGCAGGCGAAGCTGAAGCAGAAGCTAGTATGTAATAAAGAAAATTCATCGATTATCTGCAAAAAAGACATATTAACTTTTAATGAAATAAACGATTTTAGTTTACTTTTACTTTACTAAAAACAATTACAAAATAAAACAGAAAACGCAAACTACGAGTACTATCGTGTATTATTTTATCTTCACTATTTTATCACTATATTATTTTATCGGCACTATTTTATCTTCACACAAACTCACGTATCAAACTCATAATAACACATATTTCTTTCCGTAACACTTTTTTCAAATTCATAAGCTTTCTCTTCCGCGTGCCGTGCCGGATACCAGCGTGCCGGACCGCGCCGTGCCGTCCGGTCGCGATAAAACTATTTTTAATTAACAAACTGTTTGATATTCTCCGTGAAAAACGGTGTACTTGGCAGTTTTCTCGGGTAATGCTACGTAAACATTCTTGCCGGAATTTAGATTAATTTTGTTGTGAGCTTATTAGCGATTAAGAGATTATTTGTTGAGGAAAGAGTGTCGGATTTGTACAAGAAGTTTTAAAGTATAACTTGCTTTTTCTTTAAGGTTTTTAGCATGAAATATCCGGATAAAGTTAACGTTTGGTAATCCATCGTGTTATCATTTTATATTCTATTAGCTGCGCCCCGCGGTTTCACCTGCATAAGTCTCGATCCCGTAAGAATATCGAGATAAAACGTATTTTATGTGTGAATCCTGGTTACAAACTATCTGTATGCCAAATTTCATCAAAATCGGTCCAGCCGTTTGAGCGTGTAGAAGTAACAAACATACACACACACACACACACTCACAAACTTTCGCCTTTATAATATTAGTGTGATAGCGCAATTTTGTAAAACTCACATCGAACCTCACTCAATTAGTGACAGCACACAATTCGAAAGCGATCTCACTACTTCTTGAAAGAAATCGGATTTACACCTTAACACTATTTGAATTCCAAAGAAATGTTTAGAAAAACAACTAAACTTGCTTTGTGGTATACGTACCCCGAGTCCCAAGGCTAACTGTCTAGTTTGAGGCTTTTCTCTGGCAAATAATACAGGGTTATTTGTAAAACACCAACAACCTCTTAAGAGGTCATTGTACTCATCATTATGAACAACTTTTAGTATGGGACCAAACCTGAAATCGTGAAAAAAAAATCAGCTGTTCCCTACATTTTGACGACTCGTACGAACATAAATGTAGGGAGCAGCTGATTTTTTTTCGCGATTTCAGGTTTGGTCCCATACTAAAAGTAGTTCATAATGATGAGTACAATGACCTCTTAAGAGGTTGTTGGTGTGTTACAAATAACCCTGTATATTGTAACCTATCTGTAGGTAGTATCTTAAAAGCTACTCATGTCGTCTCAACAGATCCAGAGAAAATGATATACATTTAATCTTATGACTACATAATATTACCGTTACAATACCTGTTTCAGATTCGCGACAGATGATTTGTAAACAAAATTGGGAGATCTAGAAAACCAAAAAATATTCTCGAAGTGGGCGGCGGTAAGATTGAGAACCTAAAACCTAGACAGTAGATATTTTCTATTTTTCTATTTCAATAGAGCCTTCAGTGCACACATAGTGACTATTCCATCCTCGGTGTTACAAAAACAAAAGAAAAAAAAAAGAAAAAAATAAAAATAAAGAGATTCTGGATATAATAAAAGTAGCAGTAAATGGCAGTGATGTTACGATACGCTTATTTTATGACGTCTGCACAAATCGTTATATTTGAGAATCCTCAAAGGTTATTGGTGTATTGGTCTTTCGAAGTATATATGAATAGTTTAGTTTTTCTAAGACGTGTATAAATAAATGCTTTTAATTGTGTGTTTTATAACAAAACTGATGAACAACGCGCCTTTCTCTTAATACATTGACATGTGAGATTTGCATAATTAATCATTTTTGATTCATTATTCAAAATCAAAAATGATGCATTATGCAAATCTCACAAGTCAGTGTGATACCATCAGAGAAATTATTTTATCGGCAAAAGCCTATAAAATAATTTCTCTGATGGCATCACTGTTTGACCCGTAACAGAAACTAAACAAACACTCTCCACATAAATCATTCTGATAGTGAATGAAGTGCTCTTTGTTTTTGAAAAACCAACCCGTAATGAAAGTAAACCTGCAGTACTATTCTGTAAAAATGTCACCGTGAAAGTTAAAGTGAAGTGAGCTGTCAATAGTATCAATCCCTAGCATATGGTGGAATGACAGCTCACTCGACCTAGGTATTCACGGTGATATTTTTACAGAATAGACCAGCTATAATCTGCCAACATGAAACATCGTGTATACAGCCCTAATAAAACCTAGATTCAAACTTACTACAAAAGACTGAACCACATCAAGGAAAAAAAAGAGAATTATTTATACGTTATATAGTTAGTAAAGAAATAAAAACGTATTACTGTAAAGTATCGTATAAACGATTGTAGGTAACGTTATGCTAATTTATGCCATTTATTACACGAACCCTTTTTTTGGTTTACTTTACTTCGCAGTAGCTTTATTTCCGTTCTTGTCTTATACTTTGTTTGCAGTTATAATAAAATTCTTAGTATGATTTATAATGTAATACACCACCATGACGCACGGGTTGAGAAAGATGGAGGGAGGTCTTTGCCCACGAGTGCGATAGCGCAGGCTAGTGAAAAAAAAAAAAGAAATACACCACGTAAATTCGACGTTGTAATCAAATTATAGTTATTTGAATTCGTTTTAAATTAACTTAATAATACACTTAAAACACATACCAAACAGAACGTTGATTTTTCGGAGGATTTATACGCGTCATTATATTTATGCCATTTAAAAAGTAGTTTTTAAATTAATGTCGTCAGTCATTAAAATTTACTGGCCATTTTTCACTGTTAAAACCATAAAAAAATATTCGATGTACATTAGAAGGAAAACTCGTGCTGTGGCGAATAATTTCCTTGGATTTATAGTTACTATAAACATAAATGGAAAAGGAACTGACATAAATCAAATAAACGATATAAAATATGCTTTTAGGGAAACTCAAGATAAATCAATTCCAACACATTTGCTTGTTTCCATACCAAAAACCATTGATATATATGTTACCCAAAAACAATAATATTTTCCTTTAATGCAATCATATTGATCATATTGGTAAGGAAAATAAATCAATTTATAGAAAAAAAAAAAAAACTATCGCTCAAAAAGCAGAAATACCAATAAAAAGATGTTGATTCGACCTACCATTACGCTACACATTGTCTATGGAAGTGATACATAAAAGATTCTACACGTAAATTCAATCTCCTATGATCCGGGGCGTAGAGGCAGAATGCGTACGTTCCCTTGCCTCAGACACGTCATGTTATGTTACGACCTAAATAAAAATAAAGCCTTGTCGCTGCGTATTACGAAGCAAGTTTAGGGTTGCGTAATAAAATGTAATATGCAGTAATCTTTTGGTAGACGGACGATATTGCAGCAGTTTTGTAATGTTATTTTTTTTTCTTAGCAAGTTATTTATTTAATAGTTAAGATTCTAACTTTATGAAAGATTCCTCATAAATCTCATATTTATGTCAGCTTATATTTTAACTTAATTTTTTTATTTATTCACTTTTTTGTACGAGGGCGGGTCAATAAGTCCGTGACTTTTTGAATTTCTGACCTCTTTACTGAAAAAGCAACACTACTCCTGTCAACAGGCATCTGTCAGTTGACTCCTATCAAAATTTGAACTTACTGCGTCAGTTAGTTTGTGTTTGACAGCTATCTTTATCAGACTACCCAGTAATTTGAGGAAAAAATGGAAAAAAGTGAATTTCGTGTGCTTATTAAGCATTATTTTTTGCGAAAAAAAACCATTACCGAGACCAAGGCTAAGCTTGATAAATATTATGGGGACTCTGCACCATCGATTTCAATGGTAAAAAAGTGGTTTACTGAATTTCGTTGTGGCCGTACAAGCACTGAAGATGCCGAACGTCCTGGACGCCCAGTTGAGGTCTCTATACCCGAAACAATCGAAAAAATTCACGATATGGTGTTGGCCGACCGAAGATTGAAAGTGCAAGAGATTGTGGAAGCCGTAGGGATCTCGCATGGCTCAGTCGTTTCAATTTTGAATGATCACTTGGGCATGAGAAAGCTTTCCGCAAGATGGGTGCCGCGTTTGCTCACAGTCGACCACAAACGCAATCGTGTAACAACTTCACAGGAAGGTTTGGCGTTGTTTAATCGCAATATGGAGGAGTTTTTGCGCCGTTTTGTAACCGTGGACGAAACATGGATCCATCACAACACACCAGAGACCAAACAACAGTCAAAACAGTGGGTTTCTAAGGGTGAATCAGCGCCAAAGAAGGCCAAGGTGGGTTTGTCAGCCAATAAAGTTATGGCGACTGTTTTTTGGGATGCACGTGGGATAATCCACATTGACTACCTTCAAAAGGGAAGAACAATCAATGGGGAATATTATGCCAACTTATTGGACCGCTTCAATGACGATTTGAAAAAAAACCGACCTCATTTGGCCAAGAAAAAAGTTCTTTTCCACCAAGACAATGCAAGGGTGCACACATGTGCAGTTGCCATGGCAAAAATCCATGAATTGGGCTATGAATTGCTCCCTCATCCACCCTATTCTCCAGATTTGGCTCCGAGTGACTACTTCTTGTTCCCAAACCTGAAGAAATGGCTTGGTGGAAAAAGATTTGACTCCAATGATGAAGTCATCTCGCAAACAAAGGCCTATTTTGAGGACCTCGACAAATCATATTTTTTGGAAGGGATAAAAAAATTGGAGAAGCGTTGGACAAAGTGTATAGAGCTCAAGGGAGACTACGTTGAAAAATAAAATTATTTATTTATCAAAAAATCTGTGTTTTATTCCAAAAGTCACGGACTTATTGACCCGCCCTCGTATACTGTCTCACTGCGGAGCAAACGCCTCCCCCAAGACCTTCCACGAACTCTTTTCCCGCGCCACCCCGAATCAGCCCTTGCGGTACGCGTCCAGGTCATCTCGACTCCGCTTTCTGGGCTGATGTGACCCGATGATTCACATTCCAATAACTTTTTTCTTTTCATTGAGACCTTTCTAGACTAACGGGATGACAACTAATAGAGAAGTATGGAAGAAAAAAACATATTGCGTTGACCCCAAATAAATTAGGAAAACGGCAATGGAACGGTGATGATAATAAGACCTTTCAAACACCACTAAGCTGATTGTCATCAAACTGTAATAACTGTGGTCTTCATACAAGATCATCATAGCAATTTTAATAAAATTTCCAAAGCAGTAGTGTACAAAACAGCCTACAGGAATATAACTTATGTAATACCATCTATGGGCCACGATACTATTTTCCAGTACGAACACACAAACAAACAAACACGCGTGCCGTTACATAAACAGTCCAGTAAACAGATCCCGAGCATTACAAACAAGCTTACGTATACAGTAGTTTGGACGCAACACTGAGTAGGAAGCAAATGGAGTAGCCATATTCCGAGGACGGTCATAATACGTAGATGATAAATTGCCAAACGTCAACAATCTTACGAAGGCATCAATTTTTTTCGCCTTCAATGTGATAAAAATATGTGTGTAATTCAATTTCTATTTGGTTTCCGGTGCAAGATGTGCTTGCTACCCTTTTCTACCTGTTGATCTCGCAAAAAGCGAGCAAATCAAGCGACTAATTTTATAATATAATATTTTGCGTTGTGTGCCTTTTAGTCTGTGCTAAATAAATGTAATTTATTTTATTCAAAACAGATGGGGACACATCTTCCCATCCGTATAAACACATACTCATGAATCTTTTGACAAGCGTGGCGACACGACTGTAAAATGAAGTGGTCTGTGAATTTGACTACGGTCAGCACACAGAACATAACGCTTTGTATGTTCTATAGTTTAGCAGTTTTAGTCGAAACCCAATAAATCAACCAATCCATGTTAATCACCTTCTCCGTGTTTCGCAGTTCACATACATACATAGACAGTAACCCTAGATGGGCTTAACTTCGTTAAATCAATATTAACACGTTTTCGACGATGCAGGCTGGTATTACAACGAGATATTCCGCAACGTTCGCTATTTCATTCTGCTTATTAGTTTGTGTACGGTTCGGAGAGCTTATTAAGCGATGTTTTGATGTAGCGATGAAAATGTTATGATAATGCTTATATTTCTGCAGTGATTTCAATATCGTGCAGATTAGTTCCTGTACATATCACAAATAATAATAAAATTGAAATAGCAAATTAGATAGATACAACATTTATTCAATGTACCCAAAAGACATAGCACAACACACAAAACCACAACTCAATGATAACAAATTTCATTAATATATAAATATAAAAGGAAGGTGCCAATATACAAAACAAAAATAAAAATAAAAACATATTTAAATAGATGAAGTGACACTATGACATGCTTTAAATCAAATAACGAAAAAAGTGCGGTGTGCGTCTCATGGTCGCACCAAATGGGAGTCCAGCTCAGCATGTAATAAGACAGACGCTGATATTCTGCTGGGTCCCTGCAGTGACACACGGGCGTTGAGCAGACGAGATAAATTGGTGTTTATTACAGTAAGAATCTCAGATAAAAATTGGTAAGGTATTCTTTACGGCTGTTGAATGAAAGTATTTAGGGATATTGTGACTAACGAACGAATATATCCCTGATATATCAGCCCTGTGACATAATATAGTCACAAAAATCAACATGACTTTTTCTCAAGCGAAAAACGGTTCACATGTCACGAAAAAGAACGCCTAATACTGTTACGACATAACCGGGGTTCGTCTCCCAAAAATATTTTCCGAGGCACGTGTTATCGAAAAAGATTGCACAATCCTTAACAAAAACAGAACTTGGTATTTTTGGTAAAAATGTTTTGTGTATACCCATATTTCGATCCGATATTAATTCTACCTTCGCACTCCACCCTAAGGCGAAACTGAAGATGATAAAAACGCTAGATGAAAGCGCGAATTTCCCCAAAGAATATAACTATAAATATAATGTTTTCGCAAAATGGCGTCTGAATTATTGGCGGGAACCTTCGATAACTAAACGCGACTAGATATACGTACGGGATCTCTGACCTAAATAAACATTGGAGTGTGGGTTTATTATTTTCTTTACTCATAAAAGGTTTTGTTTCAAGGATTTTTTCGATATCAAATAAATGTATGGCGATTATGTCGTTCTAAGATTTATACCCTTTTTTATAAACGTTGCTTAAATTTAAGTAACAATCAGCGTCTGTTTAAGCATATACATCTTTTGACGTTTAAACGTCTATTAATTTTAAGCACTGTTTTAAGGAGTAGCAGGCTCACTGGAAAGTGTCCTCGTTCTAACCGTTACGTTTGTAAGGGTAGAAAGAAAGTTGAAGAGATGTTTGTTCAACTTTGAACATATTATTTAGATCTACAGATGTAGTTTGACGCCAACGCTGCCGCTGTCGACATGGCCGATTCTGGTCGAAGCTTATTTAAAACTTAAAGAAAGTAGCTCATGTGTATTTGCGGCGTCTCTCCGCAGACAATTGCCACCCTCCATCTTGCGCTGCATGCCCTGTCACCTGTGCAATTGAGGATATTATAACTGCGTCAGCGAAAGACGTTCGCGTGGCTCAATTTTGGGCTATACTCAATATTTGAATGTTTAGAACAAATTCTTATTTGCCATTGATACGCTAAGAAGAATAGAAGAATGGAATCATCGATTCGACGAACTAGAAGGTCCCAACAATATTAACTCTCCGTGGATTGACATTATTTGAAGATTTATTTTACCTGTAATAGCCTAAGTATAGCTTATAAACTTCTGTTCAATATAAAAGGTATTCCGATTCACTATTTTTCAATACAGCAAACAAAACTAAGACCAATCTTCATCAGTTACCTACACGTGGGACACGACGGCACCGCAACCACGTCCACAATACATTACGTTACATTTATTTGTACATTGTACATTGCTGAATGCACCCCATACATATAAGAAATGTATGTGGCACATTGTCGGAACATTTGCCGACATGTTTGCACTGCAAACTTAAGGGAGACCGGAAAATGGATGTGCCAGGAGTGGTCTCCAACTTTGACAGCTGCCAATGCATCAGCAAAGAGAGGAAAGAGAAAACTGAGAAACTTTCGAAATTAAATGCTTTATATCTTTGTTGAACTTAGCGTCTTCTATTTGAAGCTTGCGTGATAAAAATAAACTATACATAGAGGTATATTTACCTAACGTACACCCAAGAAAACAAATAGAAGAAATAAAGTAATGAGTAAGAGATTAGCATTGTGTAGCTTGTATTGATATGATCATTTATCGATTGATTAGATTCCTTAGAATCATTTATCATTTATCGATTGATTAGATTCCTTAGAATCATGTTATCAATGTACATTGTAGGTGATAGGGTAAAGAAAACGCAATAATTTAAGTATACAAAGGGAAAAAGGCGCTGGTGCGAGCGAAAGGATTCAACGCGGCGGACACACTATATTTTTACTACTGCGGGTGCACGAAATTTGCATAGAAAAATGTACCAATATTAAAGCAGCTACCCACCAACGTCTTTATAATTATTTATTTATAAATAACCCAATAGATGGCGTTACACGTTCAGAAATAAGTATCCTAGAACTAACTTAATTGCTAAAATCTTATTGCTAATTTAATTTAAAACAATATTAATATGCGTCGCCTACAATTCCACCCCCTAGTGATGACTAGTCATCACAATTACACTCAGGTGCTAGTAAGGCGACGCGTGTGGCTGGTCGTCGCAGCACGCCCGTGCGAGTGCGCACGTCCACCACGCGAATGCGCCCGTCATCCCCGGGGAGTGCCGCACTCACTACACCGTGCCGCCATGAACCACGCTCTAAGTTCGGTTCAACTATCAAAACATAATCTCCTACACGCAATGACCTCTGCTCACTACTCCACTTTTGACGCGGCAAAAGTGTGGGCAAATATTCTTTAAGCCAACGCGACCAAAACATGTCCGTCAGTCTCTGCGCTATACGCCACTGCTTCCTAAGGTGGAGATCCACGTCTGTATATCTTCCATAAGATGGTCCAATTGATGACGTACCTATTAAAAAATGATTAGGTGTCAGAGCCTCGGGGTAATTTGGATCCGTCGAAACATACGTAATGGGTCTGCTGTTGACTAGAGCTTCAACCTCAGCCATCAAAGTTGAAAGAGTTTCAGGACGGGGCGCACGCTCCTTCAATATAACTCGGAGAGCTGTCTTAACGGTGCGCACCATACGTTCCCAAGCTCCACCCATTTCGGGTGCACCTGGGGGTATAAAACGCCACTCAATAAAGCCTCCTCTAAGTAGCCCGTCATTTCGCAGAACATCTGCATCGAGCTCAGCGATGCTGCGTTTTAACTCGGTGTCCGCTCCTCTCAGGTTGGTACCGTTATCCGAGTAGATCACAGTAGGTGCCCCTCTACGGGCTATCATTCTTCTCAAGGCCATCAGTGTAGAATCAGTGGTAAGACTTTCAGTTATTTCTACGTGAACAGCTCGAACTGTTAAGCACGTAAATAACATGCCGTAACGTTTTTGTCTACCACGACCCACTGTGACCTCCATTGGTCCAAAGAAATCAATACCTGAGAATGTAAACGGACGTCGGTTGTGCTGCAGTCGGGCCGACGGCAAGTCACCCATGCGTTGCGGTTGTGGCGTCGCACGTCGGTACCTGCAGAATAGGCAGCGCTCTGCCACCGCGCGCACAGTGGGGCGGAGCTTCAAGATCCAGTAGCGTTGCCTTAGTTCGTTGACTACTAGTTCATGAGCTCCATGTAGCGCTCGTCGATGGTAGTACTCCACCAGAAGTCTGGTCATCCTCCGTTGACCATCGAGAATAACAGGTCTCCTGGTATCCTCCGTGACACCTTCGGTCTTGTCGATGCGGCCGCCAACTCGTAGTAAGCCCGCACTGTCAAGATAAGGCGTTAGATTTAATAATCGGCTATTTTTCAATAATGGTTTGTTTTGTTTTAAACTTTCTATCTCCGTAGCAAAAGAATCATATTGACACTTTTTTATCAACAGGTCTTCTGCCTTTCGTAATATTTCACTGTCAATTCGATTGCCTTTACGTTGACATTTGTTGATAAATAATAAGACCCTTGCAGTTGTCATTAGCAATCGAATCCACGATGAAAAGTTGTTCTCATTAGGTACTGGAATCACAGTACTATAATTTGTCGTAGCTATGACGTTAACATTTTTTTGCTCACAAATTGAATCATCCAATTGTTTACATTTTTTAAGATCATTAGGCCATTTACTTTCCGGTTCTCTTAAAAAGCCCGGACCTTGAAACCAAACATCCTGAAACTTTAGTGGTGGCGCATCATCGCGCGTGGCTACGTCAGCTGCGTTCAGTCTGGACGGCACGTACCGCCATTCCGTGGTGGTGGTCAGCTCATCGATTTCACCTAGACGATGTGCAACATACGGCTTATAGTCTCTAGGATCGCCACGTATCCACTGAAGAACAGTGTGCGAATCAGTCCAAAAGTATCTTTTGTCTGCCTTTATATCTTTATGTTCACTTTGAACTGTGCTCACAAGTCGAGCTGCGAGCACGGCTCCTTGCAGTTCAAGCCTTGGCACTGATACAGGGCGCAGAGGCGTAACCCTGCTTTTACCCGCTACAAAACAGACTGATACAGTACCATTTGAGCGAATAAATCGCCAATAAATCACGGCTGCGAAAGCCTTAGTACTCGAGTCACAAAATATGTGTAACTCGGTCCTAATAATCTTAGGCGCACTCACCTCATGCTTCATGTCATCGTAGCATTGGGTCCAAACTCCTGCACTAGCATAGCATCGTGGTATGCGCAACGAATCTAGAAGTTTTAATTCCTCGAGCCACCTTACCCATCTACTATGTTCGTCGGGTTGGATGCGGCAGTTCCAGTCAATGCCACTACGATGTACATTCTGAAAAATTAT
This sequence comes from Eremobia ochroleuca, assembly GCA_949629135.1. Classification (NCBI taxonomy): domain Eukaryota; kingdom Metazoa; phylum Arthropoda; class Insecta; order Lepidoptera; family Noctuidae; genus Eremobia; species Eremobia ochroleuca. Next base: position 17,903,215 of record OX451391.1, read on the forward strand.
TTTACTTTTTATAATAAACGGCGACAAAAAACCATGAATATCATAAACAGACATTATAACACTAAGCATTTTAGCTTTAGTAGGAGGCTCCAATCCATTTAATATCGCCTCCGAGACCCGATTAAATGATACTTTAAATCCAAAGGTATCATCCGACGGATGCCACATCAAACCTAAGGTGCGCTCAGTTGTATTCATAACTCCGTCCTTGAATTGAACAGCTGTGGGCGCGAGCGCGTCTAGCGGTATTGTTTGTAAAACCTGTTTGTCATTGCTAGACCAACCTCTTATCTCAAATCCACCGTGTTTATGAATTTGAGTAATTTGTTGTATTAACTTGATAGCATTATTTGCATCAGAAGTCGAATACAAGCAATCATCCATGTAGTGATTTTTTATAATTACTTGTACGGCTTCTGGGTATAAGTCGTCATATTTAAGTGCATTTTTATTTTTAATATACTGTGCTATAAAAGGTGAACATGTTGCACCAAATATTAAACTTTGCATGGCGCATGTTTTTATGGGAGCGCTTGGTGATTCTTGCCATAAGAATCTAAGAACATGTTGATCCTGTGGCCTAATTTTAACCCTTAAGAACATGTCCTTGATGTCCCCTACAATGACAACCTTATTTTCACGAAATCTTAACATAATTCCCATAAGTGAATTATATAAGTCCGGACCTGTTAATAAATAACTGTTAAGACATAATCCGTTTACCTTTGATGCGGCGTCGAAGACGAGGCGTAGCTTTCCCGGTTTGTTAGGATTCTGAACACCAAAATGTGGAAGGTACCATACGTGGTCAGCTGAGAGTTCATTTTCCTTAAGTTCCCGAGCGTAACTGTCAACAAACAGTTTGTTTACCTCCTTCCTATACCGATCTGCGTACGAGTCGTCTTTTTGAAATTTCCGCATTAAAGTCTGCAGTCGCAAAGATGCGGCTTGGTATGAATCAGGCATGGTGAAAACGTTTTTTTTGAAGGGCAAACCTACTTCCCATTGACTTCCGATAAGACGTGACGTATCATCCAATATTTGCAGTGCTCTTAAATGATCACTATTTTCACGGCATAAGGTTGAAATTCCAATGGAGTCTAGAGAGAAATAATGTTTAATTAAATTATTTAATTCATCAGTTTGACCTAAGTCTGTGTGAGAGAGAGAGAACACATTGGCAGCGTTGGAGTGAGTGCGACCGCAATAACCATGAATTGACCAGCCTAACTTACAACGAGTAGCATAAGGTTCATTTTTATTACCATGAATAATTTCTAGTGGCGCAATCAAAACATAATTATCTTCGCCAATAAGTAATCGAGGCACTACACGACTTTTACATACGTAATCTTTAACTTTAGACAAATGTTTACAATCTAGTTCGTTAATTATAGATAAATTTTGTGCCGGCAATTTTAATTTAGACACTTTGCGTAACTTAATGTCATAGTAATTGTTTTTGTTATGTTCACATATCTTTGCACTTACGGTCGGTGCATCGGATTGATACACCTCCAGTCCAAAGGCATCAATGAACTTGATGTCACATGATTGTTCACACTTTAGTCCTAATTCGGTAGCAAGATCCGAGTCGATTATAGACACTGAGGCCGCATCGTCCAGTAGGGCATACGTGTTCACTACACCATTAGGTCCACACACTTTCACTGCAACCACTTTTAACATGACGTGATCCGAAGATAAGCGTTTATCACAGCTTGACGCGACGTGCGCCACGGTAGTATTTACAGCGGGCGCCAGCGCGGGCGCTGACAGCGGCGGCGGTGGCAGTGGCGGTGATGACGGTTGCGCTTGCTCCGAGGCCGGCGCAGCGGGCTCGTGCCGCGCGCCGCCGCCCGGCGCGTGTGTCGATTGTGATGACGTAGGTTTTCTCCAGTGTAGTAACTTGTGGTGTGCAAGCCCACAGTCATCTATGTCGCATACAGGTGCGGGGCATGTATTCCTATCATGTCGTGACGTCAGGCAACAATAACACAAGCCATTCATTTTTACAAACTTCCATCTATCACGGCGCATTGCACGTTTGAAAGCGCGACACTCGGGCAGCGCATGATTGACCTTTGTGCAAAATTTACATTTATCGCCCTCCTCAACAGCTGTTGTAGCTAATATGGGTCGATTAGTGCGAAATTTGTTGTCATCTCGTTTCGCGGGCACTGTCCCCTCGGTCTGCTTCTTTTGTTCACGACATTGAGGTATTCCGATTAGCGATAACATTTCTGCTTCATGTTTAAGAAATGCTGCGACTAACTCCAACTTCGACTGATTTTCACTTAACTTCTGGTAGGCAAAGTCGGTCCATTTTGCTATCAGTGTGCTCGGCAGCTTAGATAGAACAGCTGACGCGAGTTCAGGGCTTCGTAAATAATCAGGTTGATTCAGTGCACGAATAGTGGCCACACAGTTATTAATTTTAATAGAAAAATTTATAAGATCGTACTGGTACGAGGTAGGTAACGCAGGTTGCTTCCTTAACTGCGTCGTAAGGTTCAGAATAATTACTTCCGGTCGACCAAACCTTAAGTTTAGGGCTTCCATTACAGCTGCGGGCGGAGTATTACCGATTAGCAGATCGGTAACTGCCTCCTTAGCGTCGCCTCGCAATGCTTTGCGTAGTCTCCACAGGTTTTCGGATTCACTAAATTTGCACACTCGTGTGGATTCATCGTATGCACTCTTGAAATGCAGCCACTCAACACAGTCTCCACTGAAGACAGGTAAGTCACGCGGAGTAGACAAGCGACTGAGTAGACGGTCCTCGCGTTGGCCTGACGAGGTTGCCATCATGTCTTTTAAGGTAAGTGCTAGTTGCTGAATACTATCAACAGGAACATCAGTGCACTGGACAGGGCCGACGTGAGCACGGCTAGTTGATGGTGCCGTCGGCTGATGCTGATAACTGCAGGTAGGTTCGATGTGATCTTGATTTAGCCAATCCTCGACGTTAGAACGTGCTTGCTCTTCGAGGATCTCATTACCACTAGCTTCGCTGCCATCACCTTGGAGCTCTTCAGCATCAACTTGCGCAAGGTCAGCTTCCAGCTTTTTATCTATGAGGGCCAGCTGAATCTGTGCTTTTGCTTCAGCTGCTTCTAATTCCAATTGCTTACGTCGAGCAATGGATGATGACGTAGATCGCTTCGATTTTGCTGACGTAATCGAACCACTTTTTACGGACGCAAACGGCGTATTTATTTTTGCTGTTTCAATCTTCATTCGTTCCATGTCCTTAGACGGTATGAGACTATCGGTGCCTAGGACAGGTAATTTGACTTTAGGTTCCGCAGGTGCGTTGTCCGATGTGCTCGCCATTTGCATTTGCTGGCGCTCGAATTCCCGATGCTGTTTGCGAGTCAAAACTTTACGCGGGGCGCGCGGCGGCGATCTAAACATCACACTGATTATTATTTGGCTCGAAGACCACTCTTATTGTAGGTGATAGGGTAAAGAAAACGCAATAATTTAAGTATACAAAGGGAAAAAGGCGCTGGTGCGAGCGAAAGGATTCAACGCGGCGGACACACTATATTTTTACTACTGCGGGTGCACGAAATTTGCATAGAAAAATGTACCAATATTAAAGCAGCTACCCACCAACGTCTTTATAATTATTTATTTATAAATAACCCAATAGATGGCGTTACACGTTCAGAAATAAGTATCCTAGAACTAACTTAATTGCTAAAATCTTATTGCTAATTTAATTTAAAACAATATTAATATGCGTCGCCTACATACATATTGTTATAATATTCTAGCAGCAGGAATGTATTCTTCATTCAAAATCACTTTGAAAACCGTCTCTACAATGACATAAGTCTCGAAATATAACCCATGAACATAATCTAGCACTCAGCTAAAGCGCCTCTCACAAATATCACCAACACATGTAATAACAGCACTCATACGTAATTTGTATACGAATGTTTATCTCAAAGCCTGCTCCCGAACGATAAGCCGCTGTCTCGCACAGTATCGTACTGTGTCGCACAGTGTCGAACGCAGACGGGCTCCATATTGTGCCCATAGATATTCACGACCTCTAACGACCTCGCCACTAATTGGAAACAAGGGAAGCTGAATATAGTGCTTTGTGGAGGTTAAGTTAGGTTACAATAATAGGAATCGTAATTAATACTGTTAATATAAATTCGAAACTAAATTCAAGTGCCTAGGAGAATTTTCACACGTGAAGTAGAATGTATTTAAATTATTGTTGGCTAATCAAGTTTGCCTGAATTCAGTATTGAACCACGTAATGTGTATGTGTGTGTTGTTGTTATGTTTTGGAATACCATATAAACAATCTCACATGAAGACCCCATCTGATTATGGCTAGAAAGCCGACCGCAGATAAAAGGAGGAAACAAAAAAAAAAACGAAGTTAGCTCGCTACAGGATAAATAATTGCGGGATGCACTTAATAAACTTCTATTAAATCCAAAACAAATCAGACAGTAGTATTTTTTGGTTGACCAATTGCAATTCATCTAGAAGATTTCACTTCGAGGTTATAAACAAGATGTTGTCAAGCATCGCTGGCTGTCAGTTTCCTAAAATGAAAATTGAATGTGGAGAATATGGATCCAGTTTGTTGTAAACTAATGAGCACGGATCCAATATATCCAAAAACGCTTGAGTACCGACTTCGTCCTATCTTAACAACAATACCGCCTACTCATCGGATACAGAACAATCGAATCCAATAGATATTACAGAAAAAGAAAAAACAAGACGGCTACAAAGTACAGTAATTTCATCTCATTCCAATACGAGCTACAAATCAGATTGTTTCAAGAGTAGTTTCAAGAAGTTCCCGCCATTGTTGCGGCTTCATCTCTTATTGTCTCGAACTACAATTGATAGCAATATGGCAGAGTGTATAAGCCGTCTGTGGACGCCAGTTATAATGGAATGTTCACTCAATATACAGCTCGAACATTAAAGTAATTAGTGTAATCCCTCTGTGAATGCTTTGGAGAGTGTTCAGGGATTGGTTGAGTTTGTAGGCAATGCGAATGAACCATATCACAATGGTACCGGTAATATAGGTGCACTAGAAGGGTCTCTTCTACATCGTGTAACGTTAAATGCGCAAAACCTGAAAATACTTTGATCAGAATAACGAGCAGAATTAATTGAACCACTTTAATATAGGTCACATTTTTCAAAAAATCTTCATTAAAAACGTTGCCGTGTCTAATTATTAATATGTCAAGCAAGCCTATGTCAGCGCGGCGCATCGGCCTGGTGACGACCTCCTCCCTCGATAAAGCGTCGTCGCAGACGCAAGAAACGGTCAGAATGGCCAGTAAAACTAAAACAGCACATAAAACCTTTAACATTTTTTGATGACTTATTTTCTCTCTGAAAGAGGTCAATTGAATTAAAAATCAGTTGGGGTGTCTGAGGTTTTGCGCATTTAACGTTACACGTTGTATATACAGTATATATATTTCTATATTTATGTCTGTAATTTATATGGCGTACATAATAAAGAGTATTCTATTCTATTCTCTTTTTGAAAGTCTGGCAAGTTTGAATAGGACTGAAGACGAACCTCATCTACTCTCGTCGAATAGTTCTAGAATTCTTAAAAAAATAATATACTCTCAACAAAAAGAGAGTTGACTAAAAGAGAAAAGATTAGATTTTTTGTATGTACGCTTTCACGCTAAAACAGCTGAAGGGAGTTTAATGAAATTTGGCACATGGGTAGACCATGACCTGGATTAAGACATTTTATCCACGGGATCGAGACTTATACGGGTGAAACCGTGGGGTGCTGCTAGTATTTAATAAATACAGGATTTAGCGACATTTGTGTGGAGAAATAGAGTAAAATATCTCGCGAAAATACGTCACGTACTTGTAAAAACTAGGTTGCGCGGTTAGGCGTCCACATCCGGTGGAGGTCGCCCCGGAAACAGAGGAAATGAAGACGTGCCAGCGACCGCAGCGACACCTACTGTTCCCGCCGGATATCAGCTTCGAATGCTGCTGACATTAGGAACGGCTGAACATGTCACAACCAGATCTTACATCACGGACAGGTTTTGGAAATAAATGGAGACATAATGAAATTGTTTGTAATTTTTAAATATAATTGTTTGACAATTATACAGGCTTTACTAGTTGCCTCATTACTTTGCTGTGTTTCATGCTAGGCAGTTTTTTTATTGTTATCCTGCTAACCGGTTTTCCATAATCTTTTCAGTGTTGTAAAACGATATTATACGATATTATTATTTTTTTAAGGTAGCTTCGACAAATCATTTATCAATTAAATCAATCAACTTAGCCTTTAGCAATCAACTTTCGCAGTGTAATGCTAGTCTTAGGCCTCTCCCAGGTTTGCCAGGGCCGCGGGTTGTTCAAAAGAGTTACAGCCCTTGGCACAGGCAACTGAAGGAACACGGGTGGGTTTTAGTCAGTAAAAGTCTGACACGTCCTCCCGCTCCGCGCAGAGCGGGAGAAGTTATTTGATAGTTTCCCACCAAGGCCTCTCCAAGGTTGCGCCACAACGCCCCCTGTCCTCCGCATTCCGCATTCAGTCTGTCGCAGCCACTTTCTTAAGTTCGTTGGTCCATCACTACGCTTGCCGATGCGCTGTCTCCACTCAAGGACTCGTCTGCTCGAACATCCATCGGTCCTTCGACAAACATGGCCAGCCTATTGCCATGATATAAATGATGACCACAACTTAAATAAAAACAAAAACCACTTAAATTAACAAGTTTAATAAGTACCTTCTAATATTTCAACAAATAAATTAAAGTTTATCTGGTTTAAAAGTATCTCTACAAGGTTTTAGCGGTTATAAGTAAAATGTCTGTTAAACTAATAGACGTTTAGCATCCCCTCTGGCTAACTAACTGACTAACATTGTAAAGAGCTGAAATTCTCCCTTCAAGTAGGTCTACCTTAAAGGAATACTTTGGAAGTAAATAATGGAAAACGTTGAGAAACCGTTTCATTTAATAAATCTTAAGAAATTCGAACCTATTTTACTAATACAATAATCTTCGAAGTGAGAGTTATAGTTGATTATTTGAGGTCTGAGGAAGGATGATATTTTGTAGTATCTTACGTTTATAATGATAAATCGATTGAGACTGATTTTTTCATATTATACTTAGGTACGTGTTAGACACCCTCAGCACGGTAATATTATAATACAGTACTCCAACTTCATACAAACGGACGAAACGCGAGCTATACCTACGCGCCTCGATCTCGGGGTGCGCTCGTGGCGCAGACAGTCACGGCTGTACCGCAGTGTCGAACGGACGCTGTGTTGTTTTTTTAACAATAACCGCGCGATTTTTTCTCTAAAAATCAGTTAATATGACGAGTAGGAAATATTGTGCTGTTTTTGGTTGTATGAATTCGTCAATAACGCATCCAGACATAAGTTTTTTTAAATTACCTGGAAGCTCTGAAAGGTAAGACTATAAAATAATTTTACTTACTAGTAGATAGGTACATAATGTGTGTCTTTTTAATGGATAAGTATTTCCTTTTATCTCACGAAAAAAAGGTGTTTGGATTAATAAATAAAGCGAATAGAGTAACGGAAAGTTATTGAGACGAGTGAAATAGGTAGTTATATGCGGTTCTGAATGAATCATGATACGGTAGGTACCTACCTACTTACGCTTGTGTTAAAACTTCAGTGCATGTGTGTTTTGTTAGTTTGCATAATTCAAAGTAAGTAGGCAAATGTAATTAAAATACTGGAGACGGGCAGCCCTAACGCATGTTTACGTACCGCGCGGCTGTTACAATACTGTATTATAATATTACCGTGCCCTCAGCCTATCACGCTGCAGTCAATAGCATAGTTGCAGTAAGTACGCTCTAGACGGTTTCGAGATTGCTTTGTGATGTAAAAAAAATGCTCGACTTGCTGCAAATTTTTAATTGTTAAATTTGATTTGAAAATCGATTCAAACGAATGGGTAAGACAAAAATGCACGGCTGTATATCTAACTCATTTTTGACAAAAATACGACTTACTGTAACTATGCTATTGAGGTGAGCACAGCCCACTGCTGGACATAATCCTCTCCCACGCTGCGCCACAACACTCTGTCATCCGCCTTCCGCCTTCCACATTCTGTTTGTCCCAGCCACCTTCTTAAGGTTGTCGGTCCATCTAGCTGGGGGGCGTCCCACTCGTCACACGTCTATGTCTTTGTTAATTAATGACTAATGTTAATAGACTAAATGTTAATAGACTAAAAAAAAGTTGTGATTTAGTATTGGTATTGGTAAGACGGACTGGTATCCGCAACTCCAGGTCAAAGGGTGTATTTTGCATACGGGTGGGAAAATCGTTTATTGGGTCCACCTTAGCTCCTCAAGGAAGGCCAGCAATGCCTTGGTATTAATGATAATCTCACGCAGAGTACCTGGGTTACCGAAGAGTTTTGCCCTGTATGTGGCGACCACCGGGCAATTTAGAAGCACATGAGCTGCTGTCTTGGCTTCATCCATGCAGACTGTCTGTGACTCCTGGACAAAGAGGTGTTTACTAAATGATCCTTGGCCACTTTGAATACAAATAATTGTAAAAATATATTATTCCTTAAACACCATCGATATTATAATATTATGTAAACAGTCACAGATTGTACCGAATGGTCCGTGAACCATTGTCTGATAATGAAATGGCCCCCAATCTGACTGGCAGCGGCAAAAATCCGTCATAACTGAAATTCAGGTCAATTCCCTACACATTTTAATGTCGTTACGATAAGTTGGACAACTCTGGTGGTACGCCATGTTGAATATTTATCAATTGAAATATTTAATGTTTATTCAACTGAGTTTCTTAATCAAAATGTTTAATTTTATTTGATTAATGAGAAATATGAATCTTCTTTTCAAGTCGATGACAAAGGTAAAAAATATCTTAAAATAAGTTAGTTGCCACGCCAATCGCGGTATCAGTAGCGTTTTAGGTCCTCAGAAGTGTAAGTATATGGACACTTTGGACTCCAACATATGGGACATAGTTTGGTCAGGAACACCGCATTCGCACTGGTTGTTGGTTGGATCAATAATCTCTGATTTCCCTAGATTGTTCTTGCAGCTGCCTACTTGGGTCCGCAGTCCATTGGTTAGTAAGAATACCTACATTTATTTCTATAGCTGGCGTTGCTTTCCATATAGGCCACTGCAGGTCACGTTTGGGTGGCAGGTCCTGGCGTTGGATGAAGTTGGGTGCCACCACCCAATTTCGGGTGGTGTTTTTCTCACAACTCTATTCTACTTTTAACGGCGGGTCGTGGATGCACTGAGTACAACGAAGAAAGCTCTTCCGGCCCTTTAGACTACCCGGGGTTGTTGTTGTTGTTATCAATGAAAGTTTAAGTTTCAAAGATTTATACATATTTATTTACCTACTCGCATATTTTGATAATATGCGTATGGTCTTCATTTAACTTGATTTTTTTTTAAACGTCTTCATAAGTGTATACAACGTGTAACGTTAAATGCGCAAAACCTCAGACACCCCAACTGATTTTTAATTCAATTGACCTATTTCACAGAGAAAATAAGTCATTAAAAAAAATGTAAGGGTTTTATGTGCTGTTTTAGTTTTACTGGCCATTCTGATCGTTTCTTGCGTCTGCGACGACGCTTTGTCGAGGGAGGAGTCGTCACCGGGCCGCTTCTCCGCGCTGACATTGGGTGGGTTGTTTGACCTATTAATAAATAGACACGGCAACGTTTTTAATGAAGATTTTTTTGAAAAATGTGACCTATATTAAAAAGTGGTTCAATTAATTCTGCTCGTTATTCTGATCAAACTATTTTCAGGTTTTGCGCATTTAACGTTACACGTTGTATATTTGAGAAGCCAAACTACACATTTATGAACGAAAATCGTAATATCAAAGAAACTATGAAATCATTTGTCCCTTCCCTAGTCACAAGTCACAATTTAAGTAGATACTGGCCACTTCCAAGCACTCAAATATAGAACGCCATGCCTGTCGGCCCTTCATCCGTCATTTTGCCGCGTATTTTTGATCCCATTCATATTTTTACCTGCCGACTGCCGACAACAGAGCAGGTTGTTCAGAGACTGAGTGCGGTTTTATCTATTTTCAGAGTTCCGCTTTGTGCGAATATTTTTTTGCCAGTGTTTTATGGAGCATAGAGGTTTTAGAATAGGTTTTATTTACTTTTGTAGCTGGGGATGTTGCCTGATGTTGCTAGCTATAGTTTGATTTTTACTCGTGTATTGGGTGTATTTCAAACCTTAGTAAATATCTGTTTCTTTGTTTTATTTTTGTGACCCTGCAATGTCCGACACGATATTATTTAGGTACTACTCTAAGTATTCCGGTAAAAAGTGCACAAACTAAAGATACCATATAAGTAGGAATACTTATTACAACAGGCACGGTTCTGTTAATTATAGGTATCGGTATATTTTTGGTAAATTTCTCACATTGGTATTGCCACCTCATAGCAGTAAACGGCTCGTTATCTACCTGTTATTATTATTATTAGCCTGTGATATCCCACTGCAGGACGAAGGCCTCCCTATTCTCTTTCCTCATCTATCTGTTCAAAGCTGCTAAGGAACAGTTCTTGCTCAAGGAGTCCAGTATATTATAAATATACATATCTACCTGTATAAGTATATAATATGTATGTATGTAGAATATGTGTGTATAATATATCCAATATTATAAATCGAGACGAAAAGCGACTTTCGCTTTTCGTCTCTGTCTGTGTGACCGCATTGTTCTTCTTAATTACGCAACGGATTTTGATGCAGTTTTCACAATAATTTAGAGGATTTGTTTCGAAAGTTTTATGTCTATTTTACTATAATATTAAACTTAAATATAGTATAATAAAGAAATCTTTAGTGTTTGTCAAGTCGCAAAAAACGTGCGAAGTAGGTATGGGCGGGTCGCTAGTTTTCCTATATTTTTTTTTAAAAGCACAGTTGGCGCTGGTGCTGCGTCTAATGTAAAGGACATTAGACGCAGCACCAGCGCCAACTGTGCTTAACGGCCATACCTTTTATAATCTTCGTCAAGTGATAAAGCAACAAGCTAATTTTATAATAACAACAGCCTCATGTATCGACGCCCGTATAATCCGCTCAGCCGGTAATCAGATTGGCCCACACACATACACACACACACCCCTGACAAACACACACACACACACACACACACACACTGCACATCACTTCACCTGTTCATTCTACTAGGCTTTGTGGTGGGGCGCTCGGATCCAACGTGACGGGGTACGGGCGTGTTATCCTAGTCCATTGTTATGCTTTAAACGATATTGATCAGGTTTCCAATATCGTAGCTGATCTAAATATTGAGGCTGGTATAAGGGTATTGGCAGCTGTTTTTGCGCTATTTCATATTACATTACATCATTGGTGTTCACGCTACGATACCATTCACCCCTGGAGGTTTTCAGGTTAGGTACTCATAAGTATTTATTTATTCCTGAAGAATAATTTAATAATAATTAATTAATAATAAAAGCTTTGGGTAACGTGGAACTTGGGGAGATAGGGCATCACCCAAATAAATAAAATAAATTTGTGTCAGATAAAAACACTAAGCAAATAAGTAAGTATATTTTAACTTTTTAGGGCTTAGTAGCGGGTAATTAATTGGAAAGGTCTGCTGGTGCATGAAGTTATGTAGCCTTGACTATTTGCTTGTCTCCGCGACATAATACAGAGAAGATGACGCCATTATTTATACGTTTTTTTATGAGCCTAACAGAATCTGCTTATAAGGATAAAATAATAATTCAAATCGTAATTGAATTAAGCCGATCTTCGGCTCAAAATAGATTACCCCTTTTCTTCCCTAGGGCGCAGTCAGATATGATTGAAATTCAAAATTCAATTTACCATCGATTTTCGCCAAAACACGGCACATTTATCGACAAACGTGATTTATTGCAATATGGTTAAGTAAGCCCAGGTTAGCACGGACGTGCTTTTCCCGCGGCGATTTTTTTTTTTCGCGCACTGGATTTTCATCGCAATGCTTAGCGCTGAGAGTTGAAAATCCAATAGTGCGCAATAACATACCGTCGCGATATTTTTACGTACGTGCGAACGTGGGCTATTAGGTAATACGGGCGGGTGTCCGCAACACGAGGAGTTGCGGGTATTTTGCGTATGATTGTAATGTGGTTTGCCCTTCATTTAAATATTATGCGATTTGCCACTCAAACGGGACATTATTTGCATAGTAAACCTTATTACTGCATATCGACTAGGTATAATAAACAAATGATCCATCCATATTCCTGCCCTTGTCCCATTTTGTTTGTGGTCGGCGCAACACGTTTTCTTTTTCCATTTTTCCCTGTTAGACGTCATGGCATCATTCACTCCTTTCTCTTTCATATCACTCCTCACACCATCCATCCATCTTTTCTTTGGCCTTCCTCTCCCTCTCCATCCATCTACATTCATATTCATCACTCTTTTCGTTACATGCGTTTCATCCATCCTCATTACACGTCCATACCAAGACAAACGACTTCCTTTCAATTTTTCTGTAACAGGTGCAACATTTAAACTTCCTCTAATATACTTACTCATTCCTTACTTTATCCACTCTTGTCACTCCACATATCCATCTCAACATTCTCATCTCCGCTACATGGAATCGTTTTTCATCCATCTTTTTCACAGCCCAGCATTCTGATTCATAAAAAAATAATCATCTAACCGTAATTTGACTCTCAGCTCTCTGCGCACCTAAAGCTCAGTAAGAAGATACAGGTTTATTTTTTAACTAAGTACCTGCTATATGCCTTGATGCCAGCGGTAACGGCTGCGACTTACGAGTTGTAGGTTCGAAGTTTCGAACCCAGATAGGCGTGGTGAAACATCGCGCGGAAACCAGCATATCCTAGAACCAAAAATTCGAAGACATGACGGTGATATCTACCAACCTACACTGGGCCCGCGTAGCGGTTATGGCCCACTCCCTCACACCGAGAGGAGGCCCGTGTCCCAGCAGTGGGAACGTTATAGACTTTTTATGCTATATTATTTATTTATTCCTTTATTTCAGGCAACTAAGGCCCATAGAAAAAACAATACATACTACTACAAACATACTTATAAACTAATACATACAAAATTATCTCAAATACAATACTATAATAATATAACTTAAAAATACTATAAAAACAAATATAACATAACATAACTTATACTACTGCACACGAAGTGTCGGCGTCGTGTTTCGCTGACTGGTGTCATGTAGCCGGCCACGAAACCGGCGATACACAACACCCTTCGCCCAGAACTCTTCCTTGAGGAACTTCTCGAGATGATGTGTCGGAACACGCACCACGAACGACCGTTATGCTTAGAGACCGCATAACTTGAAGACGAGTCGTATGTGATCGCGATGCTCGGCATTGAGGGAACGACGAAGAAGAGAACAGTAGGGCTATTCCGGATTTTTAATACATCAATGGCTATTCTGTAAAAATCTCACCGTGAGAACTTAGGTAAAGTTAGCGAGAATTGAGCTGTCATTACCTAATGCTAGGGATTAACACTATTGACTGCTCACTTCAAGCTCACTAAACCTATGATTTCACGTTGATATTTTTACAGAATCGACCGGCAGATACGGCTGTAGCCAGAAGAATAACCCACGACAGATGCTTAGCTCGTGATAAATACCGAACACATAACTCTAAATAAACTAATTACCAACTCAGATGGCTAATGAGTAACTATTTAGTCCCACATTACATCAATGCGAGCCCAAAACTGCGGTACGATTAGTAATCTAAATTGCTGTATGCATTGGTAATCTGAGTTCCTAATTGCTTTTTGAGTAGCGTAATGAGAGAACGACCTAAGGCTTGGGACAAATTAGCGCGGAAAAAGCTACAGATTTTCGAGCGTCTTATTTCGCTGACCGTGAATAATCTCGCGTTTTACCGGCCAGATTTGGCATCATAGCATTATCGATGGCAATCATTATGGTACCTCGATGAAACCCGTCCAGACAAGGGAAGCATGACCCAAAAGGAAGGAAGACTATACCACAAGAATACATGCTAATAATAAAGCTATAAAGGTTTTTTGTTTACCGGAGAGGAGAGAGGGGCCCGTGGCTAAATAATAACAGCCGCACAGGTCGATCGATCAGGTTAAGCTACGCTTGCCGCGGTTGGTCTGTGGATGGGTGACCATCTTTACATACCGAGACCCCTCCGTGCTTCGGAAAGCACGTTAAGCCGTTGGTCCCGGCTGTCATTCGTGGATCTTTGACAGTCGTTACGGGTAGTCAGAAGCCCGAAAGTCTGACAACCAGCTTACCTAGGGGTATCGTATAACCCAGTAACTGGGTTGTGGAGGTCAGATAGGCAGTCGCTCCATGTAAAATACTGGTATTCAGCTGCATCCGGTTAGACTGGAAGCCGACCCCAACATAGTTGGGAAAAGGCTAGGCAGATGATGAAAGGTTTTTTGTTTCTTTGTTAGTTTGTTTGAGCGCGCTAATCTCTGGAACTACTAGTAATAACTGCTACTAGTCGGATTCTTTACAACGTTACATCCTTGAGGAGCTGAGCAAAATGAAAAAAACCGGCCAAATGCGTATCGGACCACGCACAGGAAGGGTTCCGTAGTTGTAATGCGTTTATCCCAAGAACAAACCTAACATTGTAGCTGAAAATCATTTTCTCCCACACTTGGCAACTGCAAATTTAAGTTGGTCGACTATTACTTGTAAACTTGTAAAGCCTACTTAGCTGTGTTTATGCAAAAGCAACTTTTTAGCTGGCAGGGGGGTACTTGACTCTAACAAAAATTAGCACTTTAAAGCTTAATATTTCACAAACGGGTCCCTAAATCTAATCTAATCGAAAAATGATTGAGACAAACCCACAATATTTTTGAAAGACCTGTCCAACGATACCCCACACCATGGGGCAAACGATAAAAAAAACATCCCCACTTTACGTATAGGTAGATGAGGTAGGTACCCTAAAAAAAAATTCTTTTCAAGATTTTATTTTATTACATTGTCGGCGTGATTAATATGTATATCCCTGCCAAATTATAGCTTTCTAGTAGATACTAAGATTCTCTGAGCTATGCTGCGGACGGACGGACGGACAGATGGACAGACGGACATGTCGAAACTATAACGGTACCTTGTTGACTACGGAACCCTAAAAAGACAGAACACTAAGATAAAACGAAGTAATAGTGTAGAATAGAATAGAATAAATACTCATTACTATGTATACCATATAAATTACATACATAAATAAGGACGAAGAAGGAAGGAAGGGGTAAAGGACCGAGGGATTTTTATAAAAATGTGGCTGTTATTATTAATACGACGGCAGTACTAGAGCCTTTTAATATCTTACCATCATAGGGCGAAATTGTGCTACATTTTTTTCAGGTTTTTCCCTTACTTTCAAGAGTCTTTTTTGCTTTCTTTTCTCCATCCTTGTATACGTATGCTCGTTATTGCACAGTGTTTCCTCTACCCCTCTAGTCGCAGCCGCAAGCCTATTACTTCCCCGTTTCGTAGTTGAGCAAAACACGGCAAATTGGTTCCATTAGCGTGCATTAGGGGGCTCTGCCGACACAACTGGGACCGCGGACGTCTGCCCGTTATGGAAAGTGTTTGGCTCGAGGAGAGACCCGTCTGGAGCAAATGTTTGCTCGAAAATAGGCTCGTTTGAGGCTGTTAATAGACTTAATTGAAAAACGGATCGGTAACCTGCGCGAAAGGAATATGTTCCTTATGTGTAAACACTAACTATGAGTACCCTTTATCATAGTTTAATAACAAATTACTGCAGTTTATTTTAATCCTACTTAAGGAATTTTGGCTCATTTGTTTACTAGCTGTTAGCACTTATGTATACACAAGCCATACAAATTTTCGTCCCCTATTAAACACCTTTAAGGGATACATTTTCAGAAATCCTTGCGCAGTGATTACTTTCGTTACATAAAGAACGTTCGTGCAAATTTAAATGTTTCTATACACAGCGGCTTAGACTGTGCATTATCTGTCAGAGAATTTAAATTTTTATTAAGTTGAAACTAGACTTTTAAATTCATAACTTTTTTTTTTTTTTTTTTGTGTATGATTATTTATTTACTTAATCAAGATAATAACCATGGGGTCCGAGTGCCCACCTATTATTTCGGGATATCGCCAAGCGGATGGTCGACTCCTCACGTGACCAGAGGGCTGGCCTATTTTTTGGCCAAAGAATCAGCATTGCCATACAACGTGGTAATGCTGCCAGCCTTTTGGGCACGTTTCCTATTGACAGCGATACGGACGAATTTTTTGATGCCCTTTGATCATTTGCCCTCCTTTTTATATACTTGTACATATTATTATTTTTATTTTAAGTCTGTTAGCTTTTTAATTAATTCATAACTCATCTTTTTCCACAGTCGCGTAAAAATGAAAAACAGAATGGATTGTTAATCAATTCTCTACCATCAAATTTTACAAAAAAATTCAAAGTTGATGTTCTATTGCTGTATTTGTTGGCCCTACAGTCTCCCTGTTATAAAATTAACCTTATTACATAAATGTAATATGAACGGGTAGAAAATCCGTTTTACGCAGCGCACGTATAAGTTTATAGACGTGTGAATTTTTTTGTAGTCGTCTGCATCATGGGGAACAGATGAGTTATTCTAATTATATTTTTCCGCCAGGGGAATAGAGGCAGAGGATAATATGTGTGGTTGTTTATTTACCATAAATATTATTTTCTATGTCTATTCAAGTAAGCGTTAAGAGTTTTAGAGCTTACACTACTAGAGCGTGTTGCTCTAGTATTGTAAGCTCTAAAACTCTTACATTAATGATCGTTTCTGCTTTAAATCATCCTCGAGTGGCAACTCGAGGATATTTAACGTAGGTCTCCTGCGTCGCACAATGGACAGTCAGCCCTGCTGCCATTTTGCTCTCTAGCTTATATTTTAAACACGGTATGAGCTGTTACCATGTAATTCTTGTCGATACAATAAATAATAATATTTTAATATAATCTTTTAACCTTTATTTCTAGTAGACGCAAGCTGTAATTAGGTATCGGTAACAAATCTTTATTTAAGAAATCCTTACTTTTTTTTGAGCAACGTGTTATTTCAACTCGTTTTATACAGAACAAAACTGAATAGCTGCACCAAATTAAAACATCAATTTAAACGTGTTATAAACATAACATACGTGCGAGTAGGCAAGCGATTTGGCAATGTCGTCGCGCGCCCTTTTTTTTCTTAAGAACGAGTCTTAGGTAAATACCACTACTTCATCGCGTTGCCAACTTACTTCAGCTCTGCGCTGAAAAGATAGCTTATCGAGCGCGCGCGCCAAAATCGATACTTTAATTTTCTTATTTGATTTGATAATTTTGAAAAAAAAAAATTGTGATCGACGATAATTCGTGTCTAATAAGGCATTAACTTAGTTTCTAAGACAATAATTACAAGTTTTTTTTTCGAGAATTTAGATTGAAATGACAATTTACAACAATTATGTAGCAGTTACTGCACCTCCTATTTCGATTTGGCGCAAGCTTTCAATTTCATCCTTACTTATCATAGCCCGCATACGAAACTTCGCAATAAATCTAAAACACAAACAAATATCAGATTTATCTTGCAAGGGAAGCTGCCTGAGGGAAATACATAAGCAGTTGATCGGGATGATAAACCGGAAAACTAAATGTTTGTGCAGGCATCTTACTTCGAACTTTATTTCCTTAGATCTTTGTATAAACTACTTGGAAACGAACGCAGTTTTTTTAGGATATTTTAGGTATCATGTGAGTCGCATGCGAGGATGGTGGTGCCGCAAGAAGCCTGATTTTAACTGGGCGATTTAATTGGCCGTGGCATATTACCATAAGTTGAAGCGACAATAAAAGTTGTATAGTCTAAACACTGTTTAGACGATGCAAGTAATTTGTTCAAGACATGACCAAAGGGCTTGCTTGTTTTTAGGTCAAAGAACCAGCATTTATTTTTTAATTGCGGACTCTACCTGGTGGCCACTGCAGTCTTAGGAAACCATAATTGTATGGTTAAATATTTGTTCAGAAGTTCATGTATATATACGCTGAAATGTCATAAAAGGGCTGTGTGGTTAATAGGTAAGATACCCATCTGATTAAAACTTGACGATTTCAGTTGTCGTTTGTATCAGATGGGTACATTCGTTACCTTCAGTATGAAATAGTTGTATGTAAAGTATACAAAATTACCTACAGTTTCAACATAGCATCACATCTTTGGAAAACTCCATTAGAGTAAATAACCGACAAAGTCATGTACAGATAATCTTTGAACCGGAAACCTGTCACTAGAAAATGCAATTCCGAAATAGCTCCCCAAAATTCCGAGCATCATTTCATCCGCAATAATTGGGAAAATCGCAGCTGAACCCGTTACGTATCGGATGTACTTAGCTTTCTAATCGCGATGTGACGCTCTAGGAAATGTATCCAATACTGTATCACAGGGATGGAACCTTTGAAACTTCGTCTATTTAATTTAATTTCTATTTAATTAAATTTTAAATTTATTTTAAAAATATAATTGTTTACATAATTATATTTCCGGAATCGAATAATAAGTGTAATTAATATAGAGATTTCCATTAAACATTTAATTGAACGCGGAAAATGGATGATATATTTTTGAAAATAATTCTAGCGGAATAATGTTATGTGAAATATTTAAAACAAATAAAATATCATTAGTATTTTGAGGAGAAATTGAACAATGTAGGTACAGATGGCAAACAAATTTTAAAAATAAATAAAATTATTTTTCAATAGAACTTCTATTATTTTTAAGCACAAAAACAAAAAACAACCTATAATAGATTAAAACTTATGATGGAAGGGCTGATTTTTCAATCGACAGATATTTTTTTAATCGTGGAATGAAATTGACTTCTGACAGATTTTGTATGTAAGAACTACATATTTTGAACTATTTTGTAGTGTTCGATGTATTTTTTTTATGTTATGTATTTTTGTGGTGTACAATAAAGTATATATAAATAAATAACTATCAAAAATTCAAAACTATTCCTCGAATAATCTATCCTTGGAAAAATCAGCCCTAAGCCTATCAACTAAGCTATCTAAAAACGTATATTTTATTATTGCAATAAAAGGCGAATAAAATACAGTAAACAAACAACATTGCCTTAGCAAAGAAAAACAAGCTTCTTTTGAAAGTAAATTCTCTTTCATTGAATAATATATATAAAATAATGTGAACATAGATAGTGACGTGAAAGACACGGTCGGCGTGACCTAGGAGTTCACCCGATAGGTCAGTTTTAAATAGACTAGTGAAGATATCAAAGGTCAATATACTAAGCACTATGTAGCAACAAGTTTATTGAAGACTGGTATTAGGTGAATAAAACTATTTTCTTATTTTTTCTTTCTATACGTTTCAACGCTAAATGAAAATATTTCTGGCTCAAATATATGACGTTGACGTTCTGACATTTGACAGTTATTTCGTGCATCTTTCGTTGTTTGCTATTTCCACGCTGACAAATTCACGCGGGTACAGTCAGTAATTACAGGCTTATAAGATTGTTCATTTGTTTCTGGGATGGCAACACATCTTCTGCCTCTGCTTGTTTTCTGGTATTGCATAGTTATGACCACAAGCGACGTAGCGACGAAGAATTTCATTTCAACTTCAAAACCTTTATCATCAAAGAACCGCAAACTTGTTGAATGTACAGCGTCTGGTATAGATACACATTTATTTTAATGTTATTTTTTTTTTTATAAATTAAAACTAAAATTAGGTTAGTAACACTCTGATCTCGCTTTAAAAAATTCACAGAAGTTAGATACACATAAAATTATTTACTTTAATCCTCAGAATATTTTTTTTGCATAGTATTTTTTAAACGAAATACAAATTACATGTTTCCCTCATTAGCTTGTAAATGTGTTCATGTTTTAAATATTTTCTGCAGATACTTGTTATGCGGTGAGTTTAATTAAAATTTTGGATAAAATAAATTGACTTTATTAATGTGAGTTAAAATACGAACAGCGATGTCACGGTTCTACATATTTATTTTATGTTTATATTATTAGAGCTCTAGATAGATACTGTTGGTTCGCTCGTATAGGTGTATGGTGTCCTATAACACAGGTTATTACCCTAGCTTAGGCACCAGTCTCCCACAATATTATAGTATATTTTAATATTACTAAAAAATATTTCCATGTAATCTTTAAATATTGTGGTGAGAAAATAAATTTTTAAAGAAAAAGTACCATAGCGAAAAAAATGTTTGGAATGTAAAAACTATTTTGTTTTGAACATATTATATATATACGAGCAAAATGTAAACATTAGTATAAATGCTCAACCCAGAGAAGGAAGGAAGTCTCACATACAACAAATAATTTATTATTGTGATTAATTTATCCACCTTAGTTTCAATTAAGCAATTATACCGAAAAGAAAACAATTAGCAATCAATTAGCAAATAGTAATTGTGCAAGTAATGACATAGACATACTAATATTCTCACAGTAATAACACAGAACTCTAATCATACACACTGAGCAAGCTAATTATTTTCTTGAGTAAATTACGATCGATGAACATTCGTTCTTCAGCTCCAAAAATAGACCTTATTGTTACTTGTAGAGGGGACTTAGGTCAAAAAAGGTATGACCTTTTAGACAGTACCTACGGTTAGCAATAAAAGTCCAATGTTTTTTACCTAGAAAAACAAAAAGTGAATCTTAGTTAGCCGTGGATGTTTGTAAATGAAAATACTCCGAATTTTTAACAGATAACCAAATAATATTTTGTTATTTATTTAAAACTTTAAGCACCCAAATGTACAGAGGCGGAATATTAAGTCCGCCTCTGTACATTTGGGTGCTTAAAGTTTGTTAATGCCTAAGGCATTAGCCTTAGGCATTTAATCTCACACCTCTAACTCCTACATTTAACAAAAAAAAAGAACATCAGAAAGCATACTTTTCAGCATGATATTTTATTGTTAAATGTGTTTTAAAAATAATTTTGTCTCAATTTAGATGATATTCACTTCTGTTAAAGTAACAGTCCCCCCAGACGACCAGTCCAGTTCCAGTTTAAATTTAGCTGTTTTTATATGCACGCTTATATGCACGTGTATCTGTGGCAAATAAACTCATGTTTCGTTCTTTCTTTCTATTTCTTTGCCGACGGTACCAACGTCTTTTGTAAATTAAAAAAAAGGTTTAAATCACTAGAAGAGTTTTTTTTTTTTTTTAACTGTTTGAAAGCAAAGGAACAGAACATTAATCTCGTTACCTGATAAGGCCTTGGTATACGAGCGGTGTTTAAAAATAATGGATTTCCCGAAGAGCTCCGATGATAATCTTGTTTCATTATCATTGGCCTCAAAGGTTAAGGAGTGTGCATAAAAAGATTTAATGGATAAATTCCAAGTTAAATAAATTGCTTTGATCGTTGCTCAGGAAGAATTTTACTGATATTTTTTACTTCTCTGAAAACTGTGAAGGAAAACATCGTGAGGAAATCGGCATGCCTAGAACCAAAAATTCGAAGACATGTGACAGCTACCAACCCGCCCCCCTACCAACCCCTCTTAAAGAGAGGGGGCCTGTGGCTGTGTCCCAGCATGTAGCAGGGAACATTATAGGCTAATTATGTTCTGTGTGTATTTTTAATTTTCTTAATAAAAATCTAGATTCAGTTAGACTGTTTTATATTTGCTAGTAATTAAACAATTATAAATGAATTTCTCCTGCTAAGTATTTCATCATTTTTTTACACAAGAGAATTTATTATCTGTACCTGCGTAGTCAACGGAAATCCGTTGAATATGCAGTTGCTACGACGTAGCCGTAGCATTGCTACGTCAGCTACGCAGACGCCGTCGTAGCACGACCGTGGAACAGTCACACATTTTAATAAAGAAATCAACTTTTAGCTATCACAACATGAAAAACAAATATTTATACGTAGTTAGAACAAATAACTACTAATTTCTCGAATAACATTGTATCCATTAGTTACCTTCATCACAAATTACGTAATATTTACGTAACTAAAATGAACTAAATTAAGGTCAGTGCAAAGAAGTAAATTACATACTCTGATATAATGTGTACCATTTGGTTCAACGTTCGGTTGCGACGGTTAACTAAATGTGACTTATATGTGTTCAGCGGGCTGAGTTACTGCCCTGTTCCTGACAGCTAAATAATAGGGACCGAAATAAGCTGTATTACAGGACGAAACAACGTGACAGAATCAATGGAATTGAGTTTTTGTCACACCGTCTTACGACTTAACTTTTCTGTAATGCCCAGTTTTTATGGAGTAATTTACATTCGCTTGTATAATGAAGGGCATAAAGGGCTTGGGGCTAAATGATAACAGCCGCACGGGTTAATCGAAGGTTAGGCTACGTTTACCGAGGTCGGTACGTAAATAGGTGACCATTCATTACATACCAAGAGCCATCCGTGCCCTGGAAAGCACCTTAAGCCCGACTGTCATCCGTAGAACTTTGACAGTCGTTACGGGTAGGCAGATGCCCATAAAGTTTGACAACCAGACTTACAAGGGAATATCGTGTTACCCAGTAACTGGGTTCTGGAGGTCATATGGGCAGTCAGTCCATGGAAAATAATTGTATTCAGCTGCGTCTGGTTTGACTGGAAGCCGACTCCAACATAGTTGGGAAAAGGGTACCTAGATTGATTGAGTCTTGATAATTATACGATTTATTAGTTTCTGCTCACTTGGACTAAAGTAATAAAATGTAGGAGTACGCCATTCAAGATTTTTAACATGGAATTTATATCAAGAACATGCAATTTAATGTTTTGACACAAAATACATATTTTTTACCTAACTCACCAGACTGGAAACTTCGCTTCTAAATTGTTACGACTCAGAACACAGCATCTAATTTTCATAATGTGCTGAAGAATTTGGCTCGTCATAATTTACATATTGAATATATTTCAAGTTATCTGCTGTTTTAACAGTGAGAAATTGTACCTGTGACCTCCAGCAAAGTTGCCAAAGATAACATTTTAGTAGATAATATCTCAGTTACACGAAACCACTCGCGTCTTTTTTGGAGTCCCATTTTAATGCAACATTCCTCGGTACGAAATGTAATAACATATTACATGACTTTAAAACGCACTGTTTTGCGCATGTCTATATCTTATGTCATTCTTGATCCTGTGAAGGCTTGGGTTGCCAAGTAATCGTAGTTTTTAGTCTCTCTTACAAACCTCATTATACAATTAACGGTAAACACTGCATGGTTATTTTATTTTCTTCGGGAAACTTACAGCTAACGTATCACAAATTACTCAAATAAATTGAAATTGTAATCCATTTACAACTTTCCACTGATAAACACTAAAATATAAAAATAAAAATGAAAAAGGTCGCTACAAAATACCTTTAACATACAATAGAAAATAAAGTGAACATGATTCATATCACGATCGATTTACACAAATGCTTTGACCAGGTCTTAGGCCACGATCTACATGGTCATTAAATTAACTAGCGAGACTCTGCAGACGTGATTTGTATAACTTATATGTATGTATATAAATTATAAAAATGTATAAAGTAGGTATGTATAAAAATAATTTTTTTGGGTCAAATTATTAACACCTTTTTAGTTTTGTGTGTACTACTAACAATCCTTCTATGTAACAATTTTATTGACTGAGAGTGTCTGAAATAAAGATATTATTATTATACAGTTATCATCAGTACCGTTCGCAACAAATTTACAGATAGCACTGACAACAGTAAACTTATGGCTATTCCTCTGACGTTTTTCTTTTATCAGAAAACTGTAAAAAGAAAATGAAGAAATACAAAGACGTATAGAACACATCACTCACGTGTTCACGTACTAGAACAAACTGTCAACTAGTCCTCCTCGAGCTCATCAATATGCCAGTCACTACAGCTGACTGAAGGGCCTCACGACTGGCATACAAAGCGGATCCACTGACAACTTACTTCGTTATTAACCTGACTATCAGTTGGTATGCTTGTCAATGGATACTGAAGTAGGCACATTCATAGTAACAGCAAGTTCAAAAAGTTAAAACCCGACTAATGAAAAATCCATTACACTCTAAAAAGTATGAAACAAGAAAATATTCTTATCTGAAATTGTTATGTATTACAACTATTAAATATTTATCGTCTTTTTCAATAAATATCATAAATGCTTAAATGTTACACGTAATATATTTAATACGTGTGCATAGTGATGTTGAGAGGATAGCCGTTGTCATATGTCACTTTGCCCTAAAGCTTATGATTGCTTACTATTGTTAGAATGTGTTGTTTTTCTAGCTCCTTTTTGCTTCGCCGTAGCCGGGAAAAATAGCGTTTTTCTTAAGCTTAGTTTCCTGAGAAAGCGGTGAACGGAACAAAATAACAGCTGTCCAAATACAGAGCGTTTATTACACCTTAATGTCAGATACTGAAAATAACAGATGTTTATGCTTGAAACCAAAGTTTTACTTGCAAAAAATAAAAATAATAATATAATAATAATAATAATTTATTTCTCTCAAAAAGGTACAATTTTGATTCTAACATCAAGTTACATTTTTAGTTCATCCTTTGTGAGAGCTGGAGTCTATACTGGGTTCGGAGTCTAAAATGGCAAAGCAACTCTGCTATTGTAACACTATGCGCATCAATATGGTCAAAACGATGTTGGTTATTTTCGGCATAGATTCAATGTGGAACCCGACTAAAATGTGACTACCCAGAAGACGACTAATAGAGGAATATGGAAGAAAAATACATGTTACGACGACCTCAAATAAATTGGGAACGGTGATTCAATGCGAAACCCAAAAAGAATATGTGGTACTTCTCGTCCCTGATTAAATGTATGTCACGTTGGTGAAAAAGTTCTGATAAATAAAAACTATTTTATTTTTTATTTTTATTATAATTTTATTTCTTTCGACATTAATCAACTATATAGTCACCATCTAAGTCTACAACAGTACTCCAACGATTCAACAAGTCGCTAATCCCTTTTTCCCAGAACTGCGAATCCTGTGAGTTAAAAAATGTAACGACGTCCGATTTTAGTTGTTCGAAATTTTGGAATTGTTTCTCACTTAGAAAAGATTTTAGATGGCGAAATATGTGATAATCGGTAGGCACCAAATCAGGCGAATATGGTGGGTGAGCCACGATATTCCATCCCAGTTCTGTTAATTTAGAATGCGTCTCTTTAGTGGTATGAGGGCGAGAGTTGTCGTGTAAGAGGTGCACACAAGTACGTCTTCGCAGTTTTTCTCTGATAGCATCGGCTAGTTTTTGTAGCTGATCAACATAGACGTTAGCCGTGATAGTTGTGCCTTGTGGAAGGAATTAAAAATGCAGCAGACCTATCATATCCCAGAAACGAATGAAGACAATTTCTTTAGACCATGGTCTGGTTTCGGCTAATTTGGTGGCTCTTCCCCGCAACGAAGCCACACTGCGCTACGTTTTTTTGTTATCATACAGAAGCCAAGTTTCGTCATCAGTAACTAAATCTTCCAAAAAGTCCTTTCGGTGAGAGCGAAGAAGGAGGGACTGACAAATGTTAACACGGGTTAGTCGGTTTGCTTCAGTTAACTTGTGAGGTATCCATCGACTCAAAACTTTCCTGTACCCAAGATCGTGTAGATGTCTGATGACTGCTGTGTGGTCACAACCGAGTCTCGTTGCTAACTCACGCGTAGTAGATTCAGGATTTTCTTTGATGGCGCAGAGAATTTGCTCGTCATTGATGACTTAAGGTCGTCCCGACCAAGGTTCATCTTCGAAGTTTGTATCTCCCTCAGCAAAGCGTTTGAACCAGCTATTCACCGTAGGGTAGAAGGCAACCGTATTCTTGACAGCACTATTAATGTTCGCGACAGCTGCGCTCACAGAATTACCCCGTATCCACTCGTAATAAGAGATCGCACGTACTTGTAGATACGAGTACTCCTTCGCGATCGAAGCCATTATTAATCAATTGTGCGTTTGCTTGACTATTTTATACACGCCAAGTGACACATTGGAGAATATTCTAAAACAGTATTGTGTAATTTAGAACTTTATGGAAAAACATTATGAAATAAAAGATGTTGAAAATTTTTTGTCATAACTTTTGCACTAACCCGATAATAATAACATTTCCGAGTTTTTCATTGTATTCTATAGTAAGAATCTAAACAAACCTCTCATGAATGAAAGTTTCATATCGATCAAACCGGCTCTCTCTACTAACAACAAACAAATCTCTCTATTCTGTACCATCTGTATTATTCAGTCGTCAATCTATAGAAAACTACGAACATTTCTCTCAAAGAGAGCCATGTCTTCACAATAGAGGAGAGATAACATCGTTACATGACGGTGCGGCCGAGTCGAGCGAAGCACTTACTTGCTTCGCTCTTACTTCGAGTACCCAGACTCCAAAGTGCTTCAATATAGCTCAATCCTTATTGTTGTTATGGAAACAATAGAAATCCTATTTTCACTTCAAATTTATTGAAAGTATAAGCCGATTTTAATTGGAATTATTTGAAGCTTAAACGGTTTCTGGTTTCAAGTATTTATCGAAATTGCGTTGAATGCTTTCAAAATACGTAAATTTCGAAATTGATTTGATTTTCAAATTACCTACATTTCGTAAAATATTCTCGTTAATTATTTCCAAGATACGCTCTTAATTATTTTGAATAAACAAGCGCTAACCAATGAGCCTCTAAATAACTACGCGCATTCACAAACAGATACATAATTAACATTCTCATAAAATAACAATTACATTGTGTGCTGCAAATGAACGCACTAATTGTAATAATCAAATTGTTCAGTAATTGGAAATAATAATCATTAATTTGATTAAACAGCGTTTTAAGTAACAACATCTAAAAATATGTGCTGCGTGTGGTTATTAAATGCTTTACGAGTATAATGCTTAAAAAGTCATGCTCATTATATGTCTTCGCGTTGGGTTGTTTGTTAAATGATAATGATGTCACCTAGCTGATTTTGACCATAACTATACTATTCTGAAGGTACAGACGCCAGCACATCAAACTACCCGAAACTGTCAGATTTTCCCAATCAACTTTGAACTTTGTACTTTAGCGCTAAAGTTGAAAATCTATTAAAGAAATCTGACAGATTCTAGTAGCTTGATGTGCTGGCGTCTGTACATAAAAGTATACTTAGTCTACTTTTTGCAATTTTGCGCAAAGTATCAAACTGCGACTTTCGATTAATCACACTACTAAAATGTATAATAAATAAATAGCAGTACTGTAGAGATTATGATCTGCATGCTTTGTGGCATGCAACCTTTTTGGTAATTATAAGATAATGGCATACCATTTAAAAGATAAACGTCAATGCGTATAGAGAAGGCAGAAAACAGTAGTCGGCAGATTTGGCTGCCAAGCGAAGTGAGGAAGAAAAAGAAGTAAAACACATGAAACAATTCCGTAATAATAATTATTAAATAATAGAATAATATTATAAAAATAATATATAAATATATTAATAATATTCATTAATATCTTTCAGATACAATAATTATTATTGTATCTGAAAGATATTATTTTATTGATGTACCATATTTCCTTCACCACATAATCATTTCGCGCTATATCACAATCGAAACACAATCAGCAAACTTCATAAATAACTTTACCTTAAAGCACAACTCAATGGTCCTGTCCATCCATCTGTTATAACCATCCCTCGCATACGTCTAACGATATTGGCATGGAAGCATACTTAACCCTATCCACGTGAATATTGATACACCCGTGTGCTTGAAGCGAGAGCTACACGTTCATAGTTTGTGTTTGCTTTAGTTTCTGTTAACTGACTCTGTAATAGTTGTGTGTTTGTCTAGCTTTGATTAGTATTAAATTTATAATTATGAATAATATATTTTTTTTAAGTATTTAAATGTGGTTGTACTAAAGGTACACCTCTGTTTAACCCTGCGTGAAAAACAGGCGAGTTTTCATTTGTTTGGCTGTATTTGTTTGAGTATCGACGCAGTGAAGACAGGTGGAGTGAGACTATGGATGTATGACGAACAGGCTGTAAAGTTCACTCATACCCTATAAAAAAAGGAGGATCCTCCGAACAGACGGGTGTCGTGTCTGGTGGGCAACTGCCCAACGATGGATGTCGGGACGTTGTATATAGGCTAGTTGGGCGGTACTGTCTTCTTTCGCGAAGCAGGATTTGGCGTGACGTCAGTATGATTCGTAGTTCAGATCATGTGGCGGTGTAGATGCCGCTACAAGGCTGTGACAGAGTGGCGTCCAAGGACTAGAAGACGAGATGTCGGTCGTCCGGCGGCGGCGCGGCGGCAGCGAAATGGGCGGCCATCGCGGGCAATACATGGAGAAAGCTTGCACAGGAGCATCGCCCAGCAGTAGGTGAAGTCGGGCTGTGAATGATTATGACGATAATCAACCTTAAAACACCATATTTTGGGCAAAGAACTCCCCTATTTGGTCCCCCTTTCACGCTGTTTTTTGTTTTAGGAATTTTCGAGAAGTGACACTTGCTACTCCCTAACATTATTATTATTATTAAAATATGCCACCATTGTCATTAAAATAGGCTGCCATTCTTGGATCGTAGTCAGAAGCCCGAAAGTCTGACGATCAGTCTTACCAAGGGGTATCATATTACCCAGTAACTGGGTTGTGGAGGTCAGATAGGCAGTCGTTCCCTGTAAAATACTGGTATTCAGCTGTATCTGATTAGACTGGAAGCCGACCCCAACGTAGTTGGGAAAAGGCTAGGCAGATGATTTTATGATATGAAGAAAATATGCCAGCATTGTAGGAATATATGGAAGGAACTGTATTGTCATTATTATTTGAGGTACATAACGGGTAATTAATGTACCTTAATTAATAATAGTCATAGAAACGTTAACTTCCGTACTCACTGAGCTACCGTTAAACTTTTCGTTAAGTAAAGTAAAAAGTAAAAGTAAAAATTCATTTATTTTCCACACTAATCAAAACACAATACAGACATTAAAACTTAAGACATCGTAAAATTAAAGGTCTAACTATTAGGCTTTATAATAAAAGCCAAAGCTTTAATATTATCAGTACGGCCAACTTTATTAATTTTCACAACTGATATTACCCGCAGACCACTCATTTTAATCCGTTGGCCTAAACCGGCCTTTTGACGGAAATATCCCAAAGTTTATTTGTTATCAAAGCAAACAGTTTGCAACGTCAGAATGTCGGCCATTTTTTGAAAGACTAGCCTTTACCTGCGACTTTGCTTGCGTACTAACTTCAATACCCCGTTCATTGGTCGTGTTCCGAAAATCCTTTCTTCATAGTGCAAGTGTACACCTCACACCTCTAAAAACCACTTCAAGTGTTATATCCCCGTATTCAGTACTTTCAGCGTTGTCTGTCAGTGACCCACAGTACTGTTGAATGAAGTGGTTGCTTATAACAGTAAAACTTAGAAGACGACGCTCGTTCCATCATACGAGTAGACCTCATCCATAGCTTTCCATCAGCCGTATTCAGGTCAAGAGCAGACGCATTCATCAATTTAAAAAAAATATCTAACAATTACAAAAAAAAATCTTAAATCGGATAATGGGACAGATGCGAAAATGCACAGAAAACGGATGCCAAACTGTATACAAACCCATTACAAAAATCCATTAACCAATTCCAGAACGTTTTTACGCTTATAAAGACATGAAATTAAATAGCGAAAAGGTCTCGCGTATTTGCCGCGGTCCCGACTGGCTTCAGTAATGTGACCAGTTGTTGTACCCTTACCGGATGTTCCTGTCTGAAGTCCCATTGTAGTCCGACCTGTTTTAGCATTCAGTATTTTAATGTCTGCCTTTTAAATGGTTGAATACTCCTGTGTCGAATTTGGAATAAAGAGAATTCTGGGATTTTGAAGCCAGTGAAATGAATAAAGACTACGGTTTTTACTGTGTATCTTTATTCATGAAAACGTGTACGTATACTTTGAACGAACTTTAAATTGTTTTGTATGGTATGCTCGTGCGGCAGGGTGAATAGAAAGTGTTTTTATTTTTGATTATTTTATTTTGATTATTTTTACTATTTTGATTATTTTGATTATTTTGATTTGATTTTTAATTTAATTTAATTACTAACCCTTAGTTGATAAGTTATTGCTGTACTAACCATTGGACCAGTGTTGTCAAAATTAATAAATAAATTATTATTATTATTATTATTATTATTATAACGGGCTGGTGTCCGCAACTGCACGTCCAAGCGCGTAGTTTGCGTACATGAACTGTGAATTACTTAGGTACATGTTTTTAAAACGACATCACTAGAATTAATCATAACCCCGTCTCCCTCTTTTTTCCTTCATGCAAGCGTAAAAGCCACAGTAACATCATAAGATAGCACAAAAAATATTTCCCTAATGAGCAAAGATTAAAAAAACAAATTTCTAAAGCATTTTCTTTTCATCGCTAAAAATAAACCCAGCTCCATCGCAAGTCCCTCTGTTTACAGTGAGCCTCACGTATTGGTGCTAGCAGACGGGAGAATTTTATCGCTCGCACCGTGGACGCTCGTGCCTGTAAAGCAGCAGATATAACCCCCTCTACCCCCCTTTTTAACCCCTGAGGGTATTTCCCTCGCCCCCATATCACCCTGTATAATCGATCGACTCTGCCGGATACAGTGTTAAGGAGATGTCGACTCTGTATTGAAATAAATGTGTTTAACTGGCAGGGGAGCTGAGGTGTGACGTAAAAAATGTGATTTGAAAATCGACAGGAGAATGATTTGTGTGTTTGGTGAATAAAATGGGGTCTAGTTAAGTGAATAAAACACAGGCTCTGAGGCATGAGTAGTTATGTATTCAACAAGTTGATAACTAGACTTGTCAAAGATTCAGACTTTTCATCCTTGGAGATGTTTTCGCTTGTTTTATTAATGAGAATGTCAAACATTTCTCAAACTTGTTCTCAAAGCCGACGTCCTAGAACAAACTTCATAAGAAAAACCGCAAAAATGTGAAATTATGCAAAACGCTGAAATTATTTTCCTTATGTAAAGAGAACTTTTCAGAACAAATATTTTGACTACTTCCCTGTTTATTCCAAGATGCTGGTACGAATAAATGTTTATTAAACAACTTTGGGTTGTTCCATTTAACAATTTTCTTCGCCATTTTTAATTTGAAACCCTTTCCTGTCTAGAACATTCTTTACGGATTCGAGGAACTTTTAAGGACTTGTTATGAGTTAGGACTTTATTTTTTTAACGTCTTTGATGTATATCCACCTTAAGTTGGACTGTGTAAATCAAGTCTCAACTCCGTGTCACGCATAATCCGATTAAAACGTAGAATATAAACGAAGACGTATATACAGGGTGTTGATAGGATAATAATGATTTGTGTGAGTAGAATTAATGATGTGGGAACGGTAGAAAGTTAAGGTTATGGTTTTCAGAAAGTTGGGATATTTTAATGGGACTGTGTAGGTTTGGCGGCTGTTTTTTTACGCTTAGATTTATTAACTTATTTCAGGATAATTTAGATCTTAAAGAATTTGATAACATTGTTATCGCTGGGTGACAGGAACGTCGACGCGCAAACTGAAACCATTAATTCAGCACATGATTCTAAACCCTCTAGCGTAGAAAAGTTTCGTATGTTATAAATATTTCGTATGTGATACTAACATAGTTTTTAAGTTTTATTTACTAACACAATTGTTATATTGTTATATTATGTATACTTAAGTTAAGGTATTTGTCTATGGGTCTTTGTTACCTGAAAATAAATGGTTTTATTATTAATATTATTTTTAAAAATCTTCTGTTTAATAAAAAAAACTGAACCGTCACCCTCGGGTTGGTGACACTGAATCGGTTATATTTGGCTCCAGTCGGTCGGTGACGCTGAATCGGGTATATTCGGCTCCAGTCGTAAGTTTTCACTTTTATCATGAGGTCATAAGCAAACACCCCACTTTTTAAAAACTATGCATTCTGTTACAGCATTTTTTTTTAATTTATTCATAAAGCTACAACAACTCAACACTAATTGGATGTATTTGCTACGGAACGATTAATATTCAGTAGGTACAAATTAGTCTGATCATATAATGAATATTGATGCTCGGTGCCATAGACAAAGTGATTAATGACTGTAATTAATTCAGGGAATCGATGAAAGCTTTTGTTTACCGACAATGTTGCTGAATTTGTCCTTATTTGATGATAATAAGTCCTCTGCTTAGTTTGGGACTAGATGGCGTTGTGTGAAAGTTGTGGAATATTATTATTATTATAATGTTGATTCTGGGTTTTATTTTTCTCGATATAGCGAAGTATTGGATTATTTGGTACTTGAATAATACTTAGTACGAGTAGCAATAATACCTAATTCCAGTGGTTACTTAGTAAACACTTTAACAAGATGAGTGATTACTTATTTTCGGACTTCTGTACCTAAGCCAGATTATATTGATATGCCGATCGTGATTTCAATTTTATAATTCTTTTGACAATTTCAAAAGTGTCTGTTTGTTTTTTTTCATCTATACTTTTCGGTTAAAATAAAACATAAAATAATATGTACGTAAATACCAACTAAAACTTAATTAATTAATAAAAATAACAAAATTATATCCGAACTTAACTAAAACTATTTAGAAACCCGAAAAAGTATCTGTAGGTTTAATTGGAATAAATTTTCTGTGCCCTGTTGATGACAAAGCATTGCGATATTTGAACTACATATAGGTAACAACTTTGTACCTATGTTCATGTACTTAATTACTATCCTTTTTATAATAAACCAAGTAACATATCAAGAGCCAACGCCTTAATTTAAAAACACTTCACAACCAACGTCCACAATTCAATTCGACAAGCAAAACACCACTTTATCAAATAAAATACATAAAGTCAACTTGCAAGCGCCACGGTCGTCCAACGACGTTTTCTAGCTACACCAATCTCGTCAAATTTCTATTTCCGAACTGGCGACATTTATCGAGACACACAGAGAGGCAATACCCGCCAACGAGCGAGATCCAGTGGCAGACATTTTGTATTACTTTTTATTTATTGGGCTTTTCAACAATGAGTACGCTATTACATAACAATTTGTGCATGTTGAGCATAAGTCTAAGTGTCCCTTTAGTTAAAGAAAAGTGCATATTAGTGCGCAGATTATAACACAATTTATAAAAACATAGAGCAGTGGTGGAAACGGCCCCGACTTACGAGTTGTAAGTCATGGGTTCGTAGACAGGCGCTTTACTTTGTAAATAATTTCATCACCACTCTCAAAACGGTGAACAAAAACATTGTGAGGAAACTAGAGTGTCCTAGAACCAAAAATTCGAACACATACAACATCTACATTATAGCCCAGTCCTTGTCACAGAAAGGAAGCCTGTATCCCAGCGATGGCAACAGTCTAAGTATGGTGATTATGCTATTAAAACATAGTTTGAATACGTCTATAAATTAAATTGATAGGAATTAATTATATAGATTAAGGGTTGATTTTTAAACCCTCAGAAAATTTTTATCTTGGGAACAAAAATTGCGGTTTGACAGCTCTTGTATTAAAAATATCTTTTAAGCCATATTAATTAAATAAATAAACATTTATTTCAGAATTACTTCCATATTTGTTACTAACAATGTAAACTTATAAAATAAACTAGTGTTAGTAATATTTATTATAAGCTGCATAAGGCACGCCGATTCTGGGGATTGTCTGCTTGGCGCGCAGTCGTACCCACCGCCCCAAGATCAGAGAGTCCCACCTATTAGCCAACATTTTAAGAAAGATGTTGAGACTGGCGCGAAAACAGTGTAGCAGAGGTGCGCATCTCTTGCGCATGATGGCCGAAAAACTATCATCGTCCGCGTCGGCAAACATGCCGACGCGCTACAAAAACGCGGCAGCTCCATTAACACCCGGAACGTGTTGTTATATTGTGTGCGCAGGCCACTAATTTCCTTTGCGTAAAGTTCACACACAGGCTGGGCTGCACGTGTTAAAAGATTGGCTTTGAAAAGCGTCACCTTAACCTGAGCCATACACCGTGCAAACCTGTGGGCCAACATCCCACATCGAACAGCCAGCGCTCCCGCTCTACATCAACGTTATCTTTTCTGAGACCCAATAACCCAGATATCTCAAATAAAAGTTATCTGTCTATTGAGAAATCAGCCGTAAATTAAATACTTGGTCAATATCGTTCTCTGTTTGTTTGGTAATAGAGACATTTGAATTTAGGTCGTAAATGGACGTACGTTTGCGACTATAATATCAAGTCTGTTTTTCGCGAAGGTGTGGGCAGAAGTGTAGTACCTACCTAAACACACATACGTTTCATGAGTTATTAAAACAAATGGAAAAAACCGGCCAAGTGCTTGTCGGCCTCGGACACAAAGGTTCCGTACTCTGGCACAAAACGCCGAAAAAACACGTTTCTTGTATGTAAAAATAAAAGGGGCCTCCAATTAAGGAGTTACCTTATTAACTTTAAAAGATTTATTGCTATAGCGGCAACAGAAATTCACACTCTGTGAAAATTTCAACTGTCTACCTGTTACAGCTCATTAAATACAGCTGCAAAAACGCTGAAAAAATCACATATCTTGTAAAAATTAAAGGGGGTCTCCCTTTAATTTTTAACTTTATTCTATTATTACTATTTTTTATAGAGAAGAGAACGAGCTTACTTATGGGTACACAAATCAAGACAAACGTTGATTGTTTAGTGATTTGTGTCCTGAAATTTTAAATTATTGGTAGCAGGAGCTAAATAGTTTGTTTTTCCTGTAAATTTAATTTAATTTCATCATTTTCATTTTACAAGCGTTCCATTTCATCAATATTACAGATACAGATATATTATGCTTAAAACAATGGATTGTGATAAATGATAAATGATTTATTTTCTGTAAGTAGGTTTGTACAAACACTTTTACATGTCAATCATATTTTTTTAAACTAGATGAGGTCGGCGTTTAATACGATCGCGTGTGGTTTTAATAAATAAGTGTGGAAGACGCTGACGACTGTGACACAGTTTATACTAGTATAGTCGTCAACGTAATCTTTTATAAATATGTAATCATTTCCATAATTTTGTACATAGACTAAGAGAAATTTGTAATTTAAGGAGCGATGATAAACTATTATTATTATTAGCTATTAAGAATTTACTACTTTCAACACAGTAACATCGCGCGATCCGGGAATTTAACCGATTACATCAAGTTAACATGCAAGCTTCACGAGCGTCCAACGACGTTATGTGTAAGCTACACCAATCTCGTCACATTTCTATTTCCGAACTGGCGACATTTATCGAGACTCAGAAGAGGCAATACCCGCCAACGAGCGAGATTTAAGCAAGCAGCCATTTTGTATTGCTCGGTCAATATCGTTCACTGTTTGTTTGGTAATAGAAACATTTAAGTGTCGGTCGAACGTGGACGTGTGTTTATTTTAAGTTTATACGTACTGTATAATAGCTGGCCTGTTTTCCCCGAATATTTAGGGAGAGGTGTAGTGCCTACACCCACTTACCTACAGTTACGAAACCAAATAGGGAGCACAAATAAAAGCTCCGATTTGGCCTGAATTTTAGAATTCATAGAAGCAGGACCAACTAAGAATTTTCAAAAGGAAAAACTCCTTAACAATGCCCGATCCGAGAATCTAATCTAGGACCCTATCCTTGACCACAAGACCTGCAAGGCAAAACAAGACGAACGTGAACGTTCTTGAACGTGAACCACTAATTTCCTTAAATTGTTGCCAAGTTTTTGACGTTTTGAACGTTTTTAATTAAGGGAATCGGCCTTCAGGTTTACACTTTGGTACCTAACTCAATCAGCCGGTGAATCGAGGCAAGCTTCAATAATTGAAAGATAGTACTTAACTCGGTCTACCAACCGTACCTAGTAAGCCTCTTCCCATGGGTAAGCTCGAATTAGTATCTTCACTAGCGTTTATAGCCAGTTAGCTTCATATCTCATAGACTAGCCAAAAGCTTAACGAGGCCAGGCTTCCGACGAACTTCTCAACTTTGTACAGGTCATGACATGACGGCCAGTAACTAGAAACTTGAACGAAATATTTAATTTATTACTCAATTATGACCCTGAATAAAGCCAATGGTCTGATGAGCCGTTGGTTCTGGGCCTAATCTCTCTCCGGTTGTATCGGATTGAGTGCTGTCCCATCGGACTATGAGAATGAGGGAAGAGGAAGTGCGCCTGCATCTGCATAGACACTTGTGCACTATCTCCCGCGTCGTAGGCTATTCTCGGTTGAGATTGGCCGCCAAGGCCGAAATACGGACTGGAGGACTATATGACCCTAAATAAATAATGAACAATTTCTTCTATTAAACTAAGAGGTATACCACTCACTTAAAAAGGTACTTACTAAATTACTGCGATATATTTATTCAGCTTACTCCTAAACTATTAAAATGCCTTTACCTTTGGAAAGGACAGGGCAACCATTTAATATCTTAAAAATTGTTTGAAAGAACTGTATCTGCAAAAGGTTAGGGATTTGATCAGGCGGTCCTTTTTTGTCTCTCTACCCCAAACTGTAAAGACGTCAGCACACTGACACAAAAGTCTTAATCACCCACGTTTTATTTACATAATAAAGAGGCGCAAAGACACGTCTGCTATTAAGTATTCTGCTTACTAAATAGCTAAGAAATCAATAAATTTTGTTATGGAAAAGGAGCGGTTTCTATTTAATGGTACTGTTAAAACAAGGCTCTAAATTAGCTTATATTTTTGTGTGCAAACATGAGCAGAGAAACCGTATTTATAAACAAGACATTTCTTTATAATGTAAAACTCGTCAAAACAAATTTAAAAAGAAAATGAGCCCAAACTCGAGGGTAGTACTAGTGGCCACTGAAGAGTTCCACTATCCATCTTCTGGCTCCATCATCAGATGAGCTCCAAGATACTAAATCATAGTTTTGTCATACGAACTACGTATACATACAAAGTTTAATTTCGATACGACTATTACAAGTAGGATAAAATTTACTTCTAAGATTTTATTACATTGTTAGCTAGTTAGTTAGTGACAAGTAAAGCTAATAAAGCGTGTTCAAATATAATAAAACAAATCCGTCTTAATAATCAAAATTACAATTCTGAGCACTAAATATATACTTATCCAGATACAGCTCATTAATTTTCCTCAAGTTAAACCCCAAAGGTAAACGTACCCGTCTTAGAAATAAGTAATCAAATAAACATAAAAATTCAGATATTTTTTTTCAACGTCTCAAGAACGTATATAATCCGCAAGTAAAAACTCTCAAGTACGTAAATAACAGTGGGATTTCAAGATGAGATCAATTCCGTCGCGGGCCGGAGGTAAATCGTCGGAATTCATTAGCTGGATCTCAGTCCCGGATCTGTAGTCAGGTGACGGATTTGCAGCTATCTTGGCAGCGTCGTCGTTAATTTGCTAGGAAATCCGTCACTGGGAACCTTGACCTCATTGGATCGAACACTTAGTTCTCGCAAGGGTTTCCTGGGAAGGTCGAGAGCTCAAGTGGAGATTTAAGAAAGTAATTTCTTGTGAAGACGTTCAAGTGTGCTTTAGTTTACTGTTATTGTTGTAGGTACTTACAAGAATATTTTTACTTTTAATTAATGTTCGGTAAGAGGAAACCAGCAGGGTAATTGCGTAACACACTATCAGTAGGAATGGGGTTTCATTTTGACAGTTCAACAACATTCATTGCGTTATTTACGTTGTTGAGCAGACACATTTTTCGAACATATGGAGCAATGGATTCGCAATATGCTTCAAAATGATTTAAATTTAGAGTAATGGGGTGTTACGCAATTAGGGTGCTGGACTTACGATTAATTCATATAAGTCTGAAATCGCCAATCCGCCTTGAACAAGCGTGGTTAACATCACGCTAGGACCATTAGGAGTCGAGAAAAAGAAAACAAGTAAGAGAGAACGCTACGCGAAAACGAAGTAATAGCGCGTGTGAACGATGCGATGCGATGGGGTGGGTCGGGGGATTATAAATTTCACGCGAATGAAGTCGCGGGTAGACGGCTAGTATAGAATATGCCAAAAGCGGTAATCTTTGTATGGCATCTGTATAATGTGGGTGTAAGTACAGACGCCAGCACATCAAGCTACTAGAATCTGTCAATTATTATTATTTTTTTTTTATTTTATCGATTAAGCATGGGGTTCAAAGTTGATTGGGAAAATTTGACAGTTTCGGGTAGCTTGATGTGCTGACGTCTGTACTATACACCTCTGTCTACCTCTCTGGCAATACAGACGTGATATTTGAAGCAAAATTCCCAAAAACTACGAAGAAGAAGAATAGAAATCTGTGGAGCGACATTTGAATAATAAAAGTGCGTCATCAATAATGCCAGTCATCATAAAAGCGTGTACTCCGAGCAAAAAAGGTCTACTTATCGCCCTGTGAAAGGAATAGGTGATGAGAATTTATATTCATCTCGTTGGGTTCTGCAGTGCTTTTCTTTATACAGCACTAGCTTCGTACGGTTTTTACGATGAAAAAACATCGAGATATCTAGATATCCAAGTTAAATATTAATGTATTGTACACATAAACATTCCGGAATAAATTCTCAAAATTATTGGGAAAATCGCATCAAAAGAACTCGTACTAAAGAAGAAAAACGCGGTCACACAGCCAGATTCGAAAAGTGACTTTAATTTATAATATGTGTGCCCGTACAGACTATGATACTGAACAACTTTATCCGGACCAAAAAAAAAAAACAAAACAGCAATACTTACCCGACGCAAAATAAGACAGCAGCCGTGCGATTCTGTAACCATCACACCGTGAAAGATTGGGTGAAGTGAGCATGGAGTGAGCTGTCATTCGCTAGGGATTAACACGATTAAGTGCTCACTTCACTTATGATTTCGCGGTGAGATTTTTACAGAATCGACCGGCTGTAGCTTTAATAGGTACTATGTGTTCTGACTTGATAAAGGAAATAAAATACTTGACTGAACCCATGTGGATTTCTGGAACAAGATAACTATATCTTCATTCAATCAGTATAAAGGAGAGTTACAACAAAGGCGCGCCAAACAATTGTGTCATACTATTGTATTCTGTCTTTACGTTATTCAAAGGATCGCTCGAGAGATAAAGTAAAACATAGACCTAAAGATAAAGTTTATAACTTCAAAGACAAATATATGGATGGTTTTCATGGGCGCCGGCAAGTTTATTTTCAAAGGGTACATCCAGTTCCACGAAGCGAACTCGATCATTTTTGCACGTCACCTCGAATGGGATAGGTTTTATTTTGTCATGCATACAGAAAGAGTACTAACTGTGTCGATTTATGTGACTAAGCTTAAGAATTAAGATAGAGTAGGATGCAAGCGATTGTCGGAAATACGATTTCACTACTTTGTTGACTAATGCAAAAAAGCTTTAAAATCCAGAGATTACATAATGCAAGAGCGAGCGAAGTAACTGTTTTAGGTGTTTTCGGATATTTTTTTTAGTTTTTAATCTTTTTTCACGTATAAAAAGACTCGTAAAGAAACACTACTTGTCGTTGTGATCTTGTTGTCCTAACTGCAATCATCTACATTCTACAGTCTTCTTTTATTTTCGTTGCTTATATATTTAGGAAGGACATAAAATGGGGCTGTCGTTGGTGCAAATATTATGTATACAATACACTAAAATAGATACACATATACAATACATATCCAAAATTATAGATACATATCTATAATATATGTCCAGAATGAAATTATTTACAAAAAGCAAAGCACCTTTCTGGGTTCGAACTCACGACCTACAACTCGTAAGTCCACGACCGTTACCACTGGGTCACCACTGCTCCCTAATCAACCAAAACTACCTCAAAATCCCTATATTTGATTCCCTACACAAAGTCGAAAAAAAAAAAAACCTACCCCCCATACTTATAACTGGGAACATAGCCATTACACTACGAGGCACGTATACTGTGCTGATGTATGCATGAGTGCGACTCCACTCTCTGATTTATGGCAGTAATCTCCATGGCGACGGGACACCGTATTTTCCACTTAGTTACACTTCCTTGTAACTATTTCTGGATAATTTTGAGAAATTGTCGGTGTAAAATATAATTTTATCTGTAACATATGGAGTGTTGAAAAGTTAATGTTCGTTTTATTATTAAGGAACGTCTAACGTCTAGTGCTAAAAAGATAAGCAGTTAGGCACTACCATTCGAATGCGTTTGGTTTGTCTGCAATCCCGCTGTTCCAATTCATGAAAACAGGAGGAACAAAGCGGGCGTTTTGTATTATTTTTTTAAATGATAGGAGAACACCCGTTTTCCCAGAAGGAAGACACACTTCCCTACATTAAGAAGGGTAAGCACACACTTTAAAATAGTTTGTTAAAGCGATTGTAGGTATTAAGACAAGTCAATAGGCAAGCTCCTTACTTACTTACTTAGTCTATCTCGGCCCGGAGCTGTACATTTGCACAGCACACTATCATCTATCTATACTAATAATAAATCTAAAAGAGTTTGTTGGTTTGAACGCGCTAATCTCTGCAACCACCAGTAGAATTTGAAAAATTATTTATGTATTTGATAGCCTAATTAAAAATATAGGATACTTATATAGGATACTTATGTAGCATAATTATATATGATACTTAATATCACGCGAGCAAAAACAACAATTAACATTTTCTACCAGTCAACCTTTGGGTGATGCAGAGACAAACAGTAGTAGGTACAATCATAAAAATTGAGGAATAAATGTTTTAAATATAAAGATACGCATAAAACTGTAAACATAATATGTACCTAATTACATATAAATATAAGCACAAATAAATATACATAAAACCATGAATATACTAAAAAGAAATAATACAAACAATGAGAAAATATTAGCGTTGTGATCGCACACACATCTGAAATCATATCAACCTAAACACAATTTATCCAGCGCAATATAATTGTAAAGCCATCTCGTCAGATACGCGATCCGTTATTAGTATAATCACCAACAGCAATTTTTGACGTCAATTGACAAATTGACAATATGGCTTCGATTTAAATGGTGGCTGACACGTGTAACTTTTATCTCAAAGCTTTGTAGAGCCGAAGATATTTTGTGGGCCTATTCACTTAGCACAATGGAAAAAATATATCGTCGACCGTAGGTTCAATTGCAGTAAGGGACAAAATACGATTTTTCAGGAGAGGCCGACAAAGTTTTTTTTCGGACTAAATCGCCCATAACTTTTTTTGTTATTAACCTTTTTCGGGTCTGATTTCACACATAAACTTGTATTTTAGTGCTCTATCTACATGTGTAACATTTATTTAAATAAGTTAGCTATTTAAGAAAATAGATGTCCCTTACAACAACGCTTACTGACCAAGTTTCTTGTAGTCCCGTCCCTTACGTCAAATTGACCTCTACGTTGGATCCAATCTATTAATGAAAAAATAGTGTAAAAGACATGTTGAACAAATTTATGAAAAAAATACAATGTAAAGAGATTTTTGACAGAAAATGAAGTACACACTTTTGACGTACGGATATCTTAAATTTGGAAATCGTTATAAGAAATCATTTAAAAGACATGAAAATGTATTAGAACCGTGTGTGTGCTTTTTTGTATGTCGCTTACATGCAATGTTTGTACATTGTAATAGCAAATTTGTATTTGTTTGAATAAAACAATTTTTATTTTATTGTATAAAAATTGTTTTATTAATAATTGTTTTATTTATGTTACCATTTTTTTAATAATTTGATTTTAATAAACATCTTATTAAAATCAAATTATTAAAAAAATGGTAACAATTTTACCTATACTTACTTTGAATTCTTATTCAAATAAAAGAGTAGCTGCAAAAACCGCGCACAATCCCGACCAAACATGTAGCTGAAGTTCCAAACGTTTGAATTCCAAAAGTAGAAAAGGCTGCTCTACTACTTTCTTATATGCAAAAAATCGAAATAATGAAAGATATATTGAATAATAAACCTTAATTACGATTAATAAGACATATCATTGTAACATATTGTTGTTAATGCATTAGAAAAAAAAATATAGAGTGATTATCTAAATAATAAAAAGGGAACAATTTAATCAGATTACATTAATAAAAAACAACAAAAATAATGGCTTTTTGGCAAATTTAAGTTGTCTGGCCCCTTGAAACTTTTTGAAAAAATTCTGGAAAATCAACTAAAGAGTGCCGAATGATTTTCGAAAATATTTATCATCCGGCAACTACCCCTTCTATTGTTTATTTATAAAAAACAACAAAAATAATGGTTTTTTTAGCAAAATTAAATTCTCTGGCCCCTTGAAACTTTGTAAAAAATTTCTGATAAATCAACTAAAGAGTGCCGAATGATTTTCGAAAACATTTATCATCCGGAAACTACCACTTCTATTGCTTATTTTATAAAAAAAACAACAAAAATAATGGTTTTTAGCTAAATTAAGTGCTCTGGCCCCTTGAAACCATGTGAAAAAATTCTGGAAAATCAACTACATAGAGCCGAACAATTTTAGAAAAAATGTTTCATGCGGAAACCACCCCTTCTATTGTTTATTTATAAAAAATAACGGCTTTTTGGCAAAACTAAGTGCTCTGGTCCCTTGAAACTTTGTAAAAAAATTCTGATAAATCAACTAAAGAGTGTCGAATGATTTTCGAAAACATTTATCATCCGGAAACTACCCCTTCTATTGCTTATTTATAAAAAAAACAACAAAAATAATGGCTTTTTGGCAAAATTAAGTTCTCTGGCCCCTTGAAACTTTGTAAAAATTTTCTGGAAAATCAACTACAGAGTGCCATATAATTTTCGAAAACATTTATCATCCGGAAACTACCCCTTCTATTGTTTATTTATAAAATATAACAAAAGTAATGGCTTTTTGGTGCTCTGGCCCCTTGAAACTTTGTAAAAAAATTCTGATAA
This sequence comes from Eremobia ochroleuca, assembly GCA_949629135.1. NCBI lineage: Eukaryota > Metazoa > Arthropoda > Insecta > Lepidoptera > Noctuidae > Eremobia > Eremobia ochroleuca. Next base: position 17,946,401 of record OX451391.1, read on the forward strand.
ATCAACTAAAAAGTGCCGAATGAATTTCGAAAATATTTATCGTCCGGAAATTAACCCTTCTATCATTTATTTATAAAAATAATGGTTTTTTAGCTAAATTAAGTACACTGGCTCCTTGAAACCTACTACCCTACTACAAAGTTTCAAGGGGCCAGAGCACTTTCCCAAAAAGCCCTTATTTTTGTTGTTTTTAACGACAGATGAACTCGCACTGATACCACTTTTTTATGCCCGCGCGCTGCTTTCGCATTGGTACTATCCTCTCTTTTGCACACAGAAAGACGTTGTGAGATAGAAAGGGATGGTAATAGTGCAATAATTCGATTCAAATAGGTGTAACGTTGACACTGCTTAAAGTATGACAATGCAAATTGGGGTAAGGGACAACTATGTCAAAACTCGTGCAATCCATTTAAAGTATGGATGATATTTGTTTTTTGAGACAACAAAGACATTAGTGTAAGGCCAGTTTTATTCTTGTTTCTTAAAAAATAAACCATGTAATGGTAATTCGTTGATTGGGAAGACCCTTGCCTCATTTGAAGTGGATTGGCGGCGATAATTACACCATTTCAAGTTCCTATATTGCATAATTTTTCAGATACATTGTTATTGTGGGGCTGATTCGAAATTTGGATCCAAAAATCATTAGTGTAAGGGACATTTTTTTTAAGCTAGATTTTTTTTATTTTCACCATTCGATAGAGCGAAAAATTCTGAACAAAACTGTATACTCAACTCATTTTGGGTATTTTGTCCCTTACATCAATTGAACCTACGGTCGACGATATAGACTGTAATCATTTTTTGTCAGGGTATTTTCAACTCTATTGTGAAAGCAGTAGAGCATAAAATTGCGTTGTTGATTTCGTCGTTGGAAAACCCACAACTGTCGGAGCTATACAAGTAAGCGGCTTATTCCTAAAATAGAACGAAATGTTCACGTTAAGGGATGTTATTTTAAGCTGTAAGTGTCTAGAGCTTTTAATGAGTATTGTAGCACTAGCAAGGTACAGACGCCAGCACATCATACTACTACAATCTCTCAGATTTCTTTAATAGATTTTCAACTTTATCGCTAAAGAAGAAGGTTTCATCACCACTGCTCTCAAAATGGTGAAGGAAAACATTGTGTGGAAACAAAACCTCTAACGATCCGCATTTTACCCGTGTGGTAGATTATAACCCACTCCCTCTCGAAGAGAGGAGACCTGTGTCCCAACAGTGGGGACATTATAGGCAGATTATGATGTCTATCTGTGTCTTTCTTTCACAAAGAGCATTTTTCACCACACTCTGAAAGTGGCCTAAGACGTATTGGTTCCTGAAAGACTGAAATGGCAATTATTGTTGGCCATTTTCTTTTTAGTTAAGTACCTGGTACTCACAGACAGGCCTCCACTGTCCTCCCATACGTATATAAACTGTATTTTGTAAACATTGCAAAAGACAATTATTCTTAAAAGAGTACTAAACTTTTACTTCTTAACCGTGGAGTTTCTTTCCAGCTCTTCTCCATAATAAATGACCAATTAAAACCGTGCACCTGCTGACATTTCATAAGCCCTTGTACTTTTATATGAAATACAACATTTTAAATGTATTAAAGAACTCAGTTTTTCAATGATTTTTTTTTTTGCACTCTTAAGAACTATTTGGAAGATAACCTAAAAACCCCTAACGCTTATCCTTGGTAAATCCATAACATTCCGACTTTTACGGTTCGCCCTGGATGCTCAGCAACCGTGACAATTGCGTCATTTCCGGAAGTATTATAACCTTATTCCTGCAGTGTTTTTAGTGCCACATCCGCAAAGTTTGAGGGGTTTAAAGTAAGTGAATGCACTTAAGTGTTTGTCTCCTGTAGTCCTGCTACAGCCGAGTACACTTGATTCCGGTTCGCGAGCACAAAAGTCTCGTATAATTCTCAATTCCGGTGAAGTGACGAATAGTTAAAGACTTTACCAAATATACCTAAATATTAAACTGAGTTTAGTGCATAGTATCCTAAACGCTCTCAGATGTGGATCTTCATTTGGCGGGTATTTACCACACAATTCTCCCTGTTAATCAAATATGAGTCGTAATAGATCTCGAACCACCCATTTAAATTCAGAAATACATTTTATTCAGCTGGTAATATTTTCAAATTAAAAAAGATTTCTCCCCCTAGCTGCCGACTTTCAATGTAGACTCGTAGGTACATAATAAAGTATGTATGTAACGTGTATTCTAAGAGAAGTACAGATTAAAAACATTGAATACGCTTCTTTGACAAAAAGCTCTTTGGTATTCATACGATATTGGATGAATAATTGAATTGAAAAGAAGCCCTCTACAGGATTCCGCATACGTACGCTATGTTTGTACATTCTAAGTGCGACTATAAAACGTTGCGCCAGCAGAAAGAGCCGAAAAATGCCGAAAAAAGCCGGAATGTAATAGCCGAAAATATCAAGGGTCAATCCTGAATGTGAGGATAACAATGGGGGAAAATATCGTATTACCGGCTAAGGGTAAAACCGATATTTCATACAAAATAAATATGTCCGGCTTGTGACCGAATTTATGGATAAATGAATAAATCATGCCGAATTGTTAGCGGCAAAACACGGCAGAAAGACATTTGTGAGCCAATTTTTTTTTTTTTTTTTTGTATGGGGTTATAATGGTAATGTGTGGTCGTATCAGGAGGTTGATGTGTTGTGGTTGTGCCGAACCTAAAATGGGAACTAAGTACATTATATTGTTAAGGCTGTGTGTGTAAAGAATGAACCTACCTAATTAATTATTCGCATATAGATTTATGACAGCTGCGTGCACAGATAATAATAAGTAGGTATAAAGTAATAAGCCCGCGGCGCGTGGGTCGTTGCACGAAATGTTACCATTTTTTAGATTATTTTGTTTATCCTTTAGTATCTATGTTGTGCTAATCTATAGTCCTATAGTACTTGAATCAAATATGTTTAAAGGGAATACCTGCCTCATGTTGACCCAATATTCATAGAACATTATATTAAAAATCCATGTAATCAAACTATGAATATATTGCAACGTAGCTGCACTACGAACTAATTTGATTGGTTCTTTAGTTATTCGCAATATTGTCCGGTATTCGTTCATCACGTCCAATTAAAGCCCAATGAATATTTCCGAAAATAACACGAGAACAATGCCAGCTTCCGCCATATTGGCTGATTTTATCGGAAACTTACTTTATTGAGTAACGCGAGTATTTTTTGTTAATTAATCGTTAACCATTTTGTGGAAAAAAATGTACACACGTAGTTAACAATGAAGCATTTAAAATGCATGTGTAGATATTTGAAAAGTAATATTTGTTTTTTTTTTTATATTTGTCATCCAACGTGGCAATGCTGCCTATCTTTTTTTGACAACCATGTGGACGAGTATTTCAACGCCTAAGCCCTTTTATTGGGGTTTTTATATTTCTTTGTACAGTTAGTTAGTTATTCATTTAATTTAAAACAAAGTGTAAACCGTTAGTTGTATAATCACTACATAGTATAAAACAAAGTCGCTTCCCGCTGTCTGTCCCTATGTATGCTTAAATCTTTAAAAATACGCAACGGATTTTGATGCGGTTTTTTTTTAATAGCTAGAGTAATTCAAGAGAAAGGTTTATATGTATAATACATGCATAATATAGTAGAGAAACACTGATCATTTTAGGGGTTTCTAATGTGATGTCGTAAATAAACACATTTTTTTGCGCTTACATTGCAAACGCTGGCTTAACCCTACGAGATAGATCAAAATAATGTACTACAGTATTGTACACCTTAAAAAGGTCTACAAAAAAGTCTGCGATGGCATATGTCTATCTCTTAGGGATAACCCACAATAACCATTTTTTATCCTATACTTTTTAAGAGAAATAATGGCTCTAAAATTATCAGTGTTTCTCTACTATATTATGCATGTATTATAAGCATATAAACCTTCCTCTTGAATCACTCTATCTATTAAAAAAAACCGCATCAAAATCCGTTGCTTATTTTTAAAGTTCTAAGCATACATAGAGACAGACAGACAGCGGGAAGCGACTTTGTTTTATACTATGTAGTGATAGTGATCAGCATTGCACCCGTGCGAAGCCGGGGCGGGTCGCTAGTTTAATAATAAAATCTTAAGTATAAAAGACTTATATTTTGTTTTGAATTCGTATATTTTCATGAAATAACCATCGCTCTAGCGTTGGGAGTAATCTTAATAAGAGGTGATAGGATTGTTCAGCACACAACAAGCCTTACAAGTGGCGAGCACCTAGGGCACCCGATAAATTACGAAAACCTCTTGAGCAATGAAATAGGTACCAAAAAGTGGTGCTACTTATGTAGATTTATTTTAAACCTACATCAAAACTAAAATAGAAACCCACTCAATGAAATAAATATGTAAATAGCACCCTATGTGCCTAGGAAAGGATAAAATACCCGTCTGAAATATAGCACCGCTTAGCCTAAATTCGCACGGGTGATTTTCTTATGCGACGATTTTTTATCCCGCACTGTTTTCAACTCTCGGTTTTGAGCCGAGCATTGAGAATCCAACAGAACGCAATCCCAGCGGGTCAAAAAATACACTGTTGGACTTTCAACTCTCGGCGCTAAGGCAGTGCGTTGAAAATCCCGAACGCGACAAAAAATCGCCCGTGCGTACCTGGGCATACACTCAATTTTTCTCTTTCTCGTAACGTTGAAAATAAAATGGCGGCGTGGCGACACAGTAAATCTGGTGCGTGCCGAGGCCATTTTTTACCAAACTGTGCGAATACATTCTGCCCCAGTTCTATAATATGTACTTCACAGCCATCAGGGTTTAATGACCTGTTATCTACGTGTGTGTTTTGTGCGATAGTGTTGGCCGGGATGTTGGGCCAAGCTTTGGATATTTCCACAACCAATACAGACTGTTCCCAATTACTTTAACGAATTAAGGTAATAGACCTTTTTTCTTTGAAATGAAATGAAATTTTATTTATTTGCCAAGATATCTTACATAGTAAAATAGTTTCAGTCTCATTATTTACATATTTGACTTATCAGTCGTACAAATATTTCTAGTACCTACATGCATAATAATATCATGACTCTACATCAATGTCAATAGTCTTTCATTAGTCATACACATCATAATCATAATTAAAATTACAGTCTTTTTTCGTTAATATTAATTAGGCACATTACATTATAAAATATATTAAATTAATTTATTTTATTCTTTCTTTCTTTACCAATGGAAACTTTACAATATACGTAAAATAATTACAATATTTTACAATCAAAGACTAGTGTTTACTAGAAAAACCAAATTTAAAACCAGTAAATAGTCATTATTTTTTTTTATACAGAGGTTACAAAAAAAAATTGAATCCTGGCTCCAGGGCTAGGTTGGAGTACCTGTATTTCAAGAGCCAGTGGCTTCATCCATTTAGGTTATAATTAAGCAAGTTTTATGCAGCAAAGGGTGGTAAAATTATATTACTTAGAATTATGTTTCATAATAAACATTCAATTTAAGCACTAAAAGCGTATTAGAAAAAAAAATCTGGCTAGCCTTTTCCCAACTTTGTTGGGATCGGTTTCCAATCTCACCCGATGCAGCTGTATACCAAAATGTTACATGAAGCGACCCGTACGCAAAATACGCGCATTGACGTGGAGTTGCGGACACCAACCCGTATTACCTATTACCTACATGAAGCGACTGCCTATCTGACCTCCACAACCCAATTACTGAGTAATACGTATCGTATTACTCAGTAACCCTTGGTAAGATTGGCTCTCAGACTTTCGGACAACACGTAACGCAATTAAAAACAAACTAAATAATCTCATTAAATAAGAAACACCAAATGAGCCGAGCACGCTTAAAGATTTAAGGCTCCCGCAGACAGGCACGACGCGACAGCGCGACGCGACTCTAGTAGACCGATTTCTATAAAAACTTCATGGAAATTGTTCTACCAGAATCGTGTCGCACCGCCGCGTCGCGCCTGTCTGTGTGAGCCTTTAATTGCTCCAGCAGCCAGTGCTAAATAAATTACCCTTCATAACGAAAACTTTGTCAAAAACATTTTGCATCATCCCGACTTAAAAGGGGAATTTAAATAATCCTTCATCTAATTTCGAAACATCCAACATTGGTCCATATTTCGCACAAAAACCACAAAGATAACATTCAACCCCGTCAACAGTTCTTTGTGAAACAAATCCTCTTTTGATAAAGGTGACTGACCTCGGGACGCTGGAATTGGGGGTAGAAACCTAACCTAAATTGGAAAACTTTGCTCTAGTAAGCGTTCTCTCGCGAGAAATCATAGAGATGCTCTGCGAAGTTTTAATGGATTCGCAATATACAGCTAAAGAACGTATAGCGGAGTTTTTGTGAGCATTTCTTTTAAATATATTATGCTGAGATGAGGAAAAAGATACCTACCTACCTTTTTAATATTTAGAGCTTCCCATTTCGTGGGAATGTGCTGTTATCAATAAGTTGATAAGGAAGTCGTCTTTGCGACTGGTTGCTAGACTGCGAGCACAATTAGGACTTAGGCTTTTGAAAAGAATCGAGTCGCTCGGTAACCATCAGTAAGCTTTGTACAGTAAGCTTCAAAAAAACCGGACCCCCTTTGATGATGATATCATACGTTTAAGTTTTTCGTAATGTAACGTAAATGGCGTGTTGGTCTAGTGGTTTGGACTGCGGCTTAGCAATTCGATGGTCACGAGTTCAAATCCGCGGATGAGATTTATTTTTTTCTTTTTTTTAGTTTCTTTAATAGTTGATTAGGTGATTTTCGTAACTTTATTTCAGAAAACATCCATATTTAAGAAAACAAATGTTAAGTATGAGGTTTGTAAGAACAGCCAGGCATGTTGCATAAACAATATTCATTTATTTCATTAATTATATTTCTAGGAATCCACATATACAGTTATTACGAGTATACAGTTTTCTATCTGTGTTAAATTAGGGTTATTTACTTAAAATATTAACTAAATACAAAATATATACCCTGGGTGAGGTGTAGAACGTTTAACATTAGATAACGGTTCGTTTATAGATATTTCTAGTAACATAACTACAATATTTATTTATTCAAACTTGTAAAAACATTATTTTTTTATACTCTGTATGATCTTATGGGGAAATAAGCCTGGTTAAAAAATTAAATGTTGTCATTTGTGCCTGTGAATTACAGAGGAAGAACCAACATGCTAAACTATAACAGTATAGCAATATACATCTTTCTCTTTTATCACAATTTCTGATAACCCTTTTAACACAGCAGTAGAAAAGTATGTGAGGTCAGATGGTGCATCGTTAACACATTACAAGACTACTTGTAAACAAGAGTAACTGGATTCATAATAATAAAGGTTGTTTATTTTTGATTAACTACGAGATAATGATCCCACAAATATTGGGAATTATTAACACTTGCTCAAACATTCCAATGCAATTTTATCAGATAAGTTACACAATCAATCTGCCGAGTAAATTGTCTATTAATAACGCAGACGATGGCAGTCACTGTCTATCACTTCTTGAAACCATATTGAAGCTTGCAGCACTATTTCGAATTAGTTCCCAGGTTTTGTGTGTCCCAATGTGTCGCTCCGATTCATTAGTGTAAGCAGTTGGGTGAGATCGCATTTCACATCACCCGTCGCTTGATACCTTTGTATCCATCTACGAACTATTTTTCTCTGTAATGAAAACAATAATATTAGAAATACATAAAAAATCCACCTTGTAAGTAATAATGCAACATGGTTGTAACAATAAATATATGTGTATAACGTAAATCTTACCGTTAAGCCCACATTTCTCGTGCTATTTTCTTTATGCTTTGTTCCTGTTCCCAGAGAACAACAATTATTTTAGCCTTCAAAAAGTTGTTAATCGCACCATACTATCGGTTAATAGAATCAACTGTTCAAAAACTTCGTAAATTGGATAATTTTACGACGAAGACATTACACACGAGCTGATCGGCACGAAAACGAAACGATTTGAAAAAGAATTATACCCTCAATCACAGTTTAGTAAATAGGGCGAAGAAGTATTCTAAATTCAACCTTAACTCACAGTTCATACAGCAGTTAAGTTTCTGAAGTAAAATGACGGTAGTGCAACAATCGGAATCAAGCACAATCTATTCAATCAAACAAGAAATCTATGCTAATTTCAACCTTATCTTTTAGTTAATTGAAGAGTTACGTATTGCATTTTGTAAAACAAGGTTGTGGACGGTAGGTGTATCTCACGTGGTGGAAGTTGAAATTTAAACCTTAATGTCTAGAAGATTAGACCGTTATCAAACTTGTTCGATAAAAGGAGTAATGCTATTCGAATTTTCGTTGAGATTACTAACTGAGCCAATAGCCTATTGGTATAAGGCACGGTCTTAATGATCGTCTGACGCCTGGTGATGCGGGTTCGTATCCTATACGGCACGTAGTGTCTTTTTGTAAGTTATTCTTGGTATACGGTTGGGCCAGAAGCCGAAAAAAATACCGCAATACCTAATTATTAAAACATACAAATAATATTTGAGTCGGATCGGTGGATGCTCGGGCAGAGATGGGTGCGGCGCGGGCGGCGGGGAGGGATCTGCTCGGGGCCAGTCACGTGACGCACCCGCCGTTGCTTGAGCGATTATTCTTTAAGTCTTGGCGGGGTTCGTTTTCTCTGACGCGTACTGTACATACATTGTGCTCGTAGAATTATGTGTGTGCTAGGAAAACTCCGAAATTCTATCGTGCCGTTCTTAATAATACCGCGAATCTATTTCGGTAGTGATGTTTAGAATTTTATTCTTTTAGAAGTTTCCTTTTCCACCGTCCCACCCCATCGTATCGCATCGCCGGTCCGCGCTATTATTTCGTTTTCGCACAGCGTCCTTTCTGACTTTTTTTGTTTTTGCTCTGCTTCTGAGGGTCCTAGTGAAGAAACCTATAGCCTTCCTCAAAAATTGGACTATCCAATGCAAACTTTTCAAATCCAACCGGTAGTCCCAGAGATTAGCGCGTTCAAACAAACAATCTCTTCAGCTTTATTATTATATAGATAGATATAATACTTTTAATAATAATTTATTTCTGACTTTTTGTCCATGATTTGTTAGTAACAATGTTCTTAGCCTAGTGTTAGTAAGAGTAAAAAAGTAATGATAAGTTCAGGCGCTTGCTCTCGCATGAAGGCCTATCCAGAGTGCCATCAGTGCCCAGTCCCAACGGCCGGCACGCGGCCAGAATGGCGCTGGAGCTGCCGCCCACCCGCGCAAGCATGCGCGTACAGCGCTTCCGTGTGATCGCGTGGAAGCCGTCCACGTGCACCTCCGTGAACATGCCACTCGCTCCACAGTACCGCGACAGCCCATCAATACCATGCTATACCTTCATTGGTAGTTTTTTCATGTTTATTAATTAATAATAAAATACAAAATATAATTTGAAACAACATTTATGTTATTTCTAACATCATTAACTTCAATATCAATTGAAAACCTAATGAAATCCGTTACTATTTATCTTCACAATTTACCATAATATCTAAGTTAAGCCCAGTGAACTTAAGATAACGAGCTTCCAGTTCCACCTTTATTGGAAAATGGAAGATAATGCCCTTTCTTTCCGTTTCCAATTTACCTTAATCCTCTCGATTAGTATAACTTGTGGCAATACCAATAATCTTTATTCTTATTCAATGACAGTAATAGGCTAACAATAATTATTGAGAAAAAACGTCTGTTTATAGCAAAAACGTTCAATTAAACGTTCTAACTCAGACAGGCGCTTTACTTCTTGTTAGTATTCATTATTTCATCATCACTGCTCTCAAAACGGTGAAGGAAAATATCGTGCGGAAACCATCATGTCCAAGGATTTGGAACGAAAACTCATCGCTTAAGTGGCCGCGATTGCATATAACTTGATTATAAATCTTAACACTCAAACATACAGTCTATTATCCGCCATTTTTTAGCGGCGGCCATCTTGGATTTACAATGATACTGATTAAATTAAATTGTATTGTCATCAGGTGTGTACCAAATATCAGATCAATCTGCCAACAGAAAGGGGGTAACATTTCAAGTACTAAATTTGACCCAAATAAATAACAAACAGGGCAAGCTAAATAAAACCGTTTCAAAACACAACCTACAGCTAGGTTACAATATACAACGTGTAACGTTAAATGCGCAAAACCTGAAAACAGTTTGATCAGAACAACGAGCAGAATTAATTGAACTACTTTTTAATATAGGTCACATTTTTCAACAATTCTTCATTAAAAACGTTGCCGTGTCTATTTATTAATAGGTCAAGAAAGCCAATGTCAGCGCGGCGCAGCGGCCCGGTGACGACTCTTCCCTCGGTAAAGCGTCTTCGCAGACGCAAGAAACGATCAGAATGGCCAGTAAAACTAAAACACCACATAAAACCTTTACATTTTTTTAATGACTTATTTTCTGATTGAAATAGGTCAATTGAATTAAAAATCAGTTGGGGTGTCTGAGGTTTTGCGCATTTAACGTTACATGTTGTATATTATTTGCCAGTGAGTGACTATTAAGTAAGCCTAACAGTCATATTATTTTAACACTTTTATGGTTAGAGATAGAGTGAGTGAAACTGCGGTAAAAACCTAAGTTGTATGTAGAAAGTGGACATACACACTTAAATAGAATAAAAGGGTCTGATTACGAGGGTAATCGAGATACAGCATTATGAATATTATGCAATGTCAGCACTAATTGAGCGTAAACAATAAAAGACAAACCCATCACCACTACCTCTTGTTATAAAATTAAGTAATTTTTTGCTCCGTTGGTGTAATTGCTATATGGCGTTCCAGTAGGAGGATAAATAAATAAATAAATAAATAAATGGCAACAAGCGCAACAAACTCCCCTTCATATTAATTTTACCGTCCATCATACCACCTCAACAGTATTGCACACGTTGCGGGAACTAAATGCCCGGCAGGTGTGGAGCCGACGATTGCATTATCCTCGGTCAGTCTGCGCTCCCTTCACTCCCACTGCTCTCACCGCTCCGACCGCTCTCAACGCTTTCCGTATTCCACGCAGCCTCACAGCTCTTATTAGGGGAGGGATGTTGTGCATTCCAAATGTTTCAGCAAAATTCTTGAGCATTTCAAATAGGTTGTGGTTTTGAAAAGGATAGGTACCTACGGAGCGTACGAATGACTTTTCATAACAAATAGATTTTTGGGTTAAAGCGTCCAAAGAAGTGATAGTTTGACGAAGGTATTCGATCTCTGTTTGATAGGAGGCGTCTATTTTTGGATACCCATATCTGAAAGTCAACGATAGACTACGCCTCCTCGCACACTTCTCGAGATAAAGCGTTTTTTTTTTTGTGACGGAACTTAACCCGCCCTAGCCAGACCGCTTTTAGCCCGACCTATATTATTATAAGGCTTTGGCGTTGAAATATGTACTTTCCATGTATTATTTTCACACTGGTAAAACCAGATCTAAGTACCGTTGGTTTTTATCCTGTAGATCGGTTTCTTTTTCTGCAGATGGTTTAATAAGAACTAAAGTTCTAAATAAATGACTACAGTCTAACCGAGTGGATTAATAACCAATAAAAAAAAAACTGTAACTTAATATTTTCAAGATATATTATTTTATAACTGAGTATAGTGTCAATTGGAACTGTTAACACTATCTTGGGGTATGATAATTGATAAAAACATTTTTTTTTTCATGAGTTACATGTGTATTCACATCATTTAACATGTATAATTTCTTGTACTTCTTTACACTATTCACTCCACTACACATCGAATGTGTAATTACAATGTCAGCAGACCGCAAACGTGTCCACGGCGCATGTAGATTCACAGTAAATAGCTTTAATCAGGCATTACAAACCATATACAAGTAAGTACACGGACATATACACATAGGTTCGCAGCTGTGTACATACGTAAGTACTCGTATGTACACAGCTGCGAACCGAAACAACATAATTTGAACATCTCATCGGAATTAAATTAACGGTTCCCGAAACAGATGCAAAGCCGAGGCTTTGCGGGGTCCTAACGTACCCACAGGGCCTGTTGTACCCCAATAATCCCCCTTTGCTCCATTAGGCCTTCAATTGTCTTAATATACATCGCTTCAATGAACTAAGAGGTCGATCCTGTCGGCGTTATTGGATGTCCAATGAATATTCGGAATTAAGGCTGTATATCTTAGCCAATGAGTAGAGTTTTAGATTTTATCTATTGATGGATTTTCTTTTAAATTAGCTTTTTAATTGTATTCTACCAGGGCGTAGAGTTCGCTGAAAATGTGTCTCAGTATTGTGATATACTGAGAAAAAAAATGTTATAGCTGTCACCACCGTTATCTTAAATTAGTGGGCACAGAAAACCAACAATTATGAACAAGAACGAACATCTTTAAAGGTCGTAAAACACATTGCATCACGCCGGTATTCCTCGAAGGGTTTAGCAGAGGTGTATGGTACTAACACCCATAATTCTGGAGTTCTAGTGTAATAATAAGGGGTGAGCATATTGCCATAAACTGTAGAGCACAAATCAAAAAAAGATGTTTTTTTAAACTACATAAACCGGAGCAAGTAGGTATATCTTATTCGGAAAAGACAACTAAGGCTTCATGGATATTGATCCAATTTTTTTTACTAATTGAAACATTTCTTTCGCAATAAACAAAAACACAATGGAGAATTTGTTTGGTATCCTTAAAAGCTCTCGTTGTTTCTTTTTTAAAGTCGGGATAATAGGAGCTTATTTTTGGACATAAAAACGGCAGAACGCGTAAACAAAGGATAAAAAAATTAAATACTCATTACTGAGTACTGGTTGCAAAATTATATGGCTACTGTTTTTATAGAATAGAACAAAGCTAAGGGTTTTTTATTGGCACGTGTATTGAACATAGGGAGTTGGGAGACGTGTGCTTTTTAGTTCAATTAACTAAACATCATCAGCAGCAACATTTGATAAAAAGACTTCTGTAATTCACGACTGGAAAAGTTTGGCTACTACAGATTATGGACAACGGTAACCCGAGAACTTAGTTGATTTGAAGAAGTTCGACCAGTTGCTTTATATGTATATTCTGCCGTGCGATTCTGTAACCATCTCACCGTGAAAGCTTGGGTGAAGTGAGCGTGGAGTGAGCTGTCATTTGCTAGGGACTAACACTATTAAGTGCTCACTTCACTTATGATTTCACGGTGAGATTTTTACAGAATCAACCAGCTGGACTTGACTACTAACTCATTTATACTTTACTAATATAATAAATAATAGAGGTAAAATTTGTGTTTGTATGTAGGGGGTCATCTTCGGAACTATTTTTTTTTCACTAATGGGAAGCTACAGTATTGCTGAGTGTAGTAAGATATATTCTATGTGAAAACAAGAAATTTCACGCGGTCGAACTCGAGAGCAGGAGCTAGTCAAGTATAAGCACTAGGAAGTGGTGAAGGGCGGGCGCTTTGGGGGACTGTCTTATGTAATTTAGACGTTCGAAACGTGTCGATTCTCAGCCATAGGTACCTACATACCTACGGACTTCGTTCAGTAAAAGCATACAATAACTTTTCATGCAAATAGAAAACCACCCAATCTGTACAGCAGAATTTTCCACTCAATAAATCAAAAACGTTTAAACCGTTCTATTAGTAACACTCCAAAAGTCTCTATAACCAACTAAAAAATCATACTTCCTGCACACAATACTTCAATCTCGAAGCGTTTGCATGTAAATTGCAGCGTGTGGCGATTTTACATAAATTACGAACACTTCGGTACTCCGTACTTCGGTAGGTACAAATGTATGTATGCGGTGTGCGTGCCAGAGAACAATAGCCCTTGTTATAATGATCGATATTACATCGGCAGGCTTTCAGCAAATATGACAGCTTGTTTAAATAGTCTGCTACATTAACCATTTTTTGACGTTGGACTTTTATTCAGCTCGTTTTTATGTAGAATTGTGTGGTATAACGAATGGAAGGCTCTAGCTAGATGTCAGATAATTACACGTTCCTTTGAAAAAATCTAAAATAAATAATATTTTCATTTTATCATTCTCAAAGCTCAACTTTAAAATCACGTGTGTTCTAGGAATCTTAGTTGTTTACGCCGAAACCCACAAGAGATTATTGAATGATGCTACTTTCTCACCAAGATACAAGCTGTACCTAGTTTGGGGCCCACTTTTAAATTTGTTCAAGTCTTCTGTCAGGCTGGAAATAGTATGACACTGACGTCAGTCACGTACCAAAACTCTAACTATAAATGGACGTGTATAGTGTAGCACTGACGATCAGCAAGCGCTAGTCTATATAAATGAGTACGCATCCAACGTTGTTGACTGACGTCCCCGTACTACTATTTCCAGCCTTAGAATATCATACCATATTACTTGCAGTTGTTTGAACCGTAGGTTAAATAAATAAAGTCAATCAAATCAAAAGTCATTTATTCAAACTAGGCTGAGAATCAACACTTTTCGAACGTCAAAATTACAAAAGACAGTCCCCCAAAACGCCCGCCCTTCACCACTTCCTAGTGCCTTCACTGGGGAGAAAAAGTGGTGCAACAAACTCCCCAGCAGCACAGCTATCTGTTCAGTTTGAAAATACTTGAATGAATACAATACAAGGTATGCAAAGTAATTACAAGACACAGAACATTAAATTAAATTATTTGCCATATGTCAGCTAGCCACGCCAATATACCAACAAATACAAGAAAAACTATACGAACTCAAGCAAAAAAATAATATATCAAAATTAAAAATGTAAATAAAAACTTAGTATCTAAATAAAAGCCTCCAGGTATAAAGGGTATTACCGCCTACATATTTATGCAATGCTGGGTTCTGTTTACATAGCTGTCACTTAAATTCACAAATGATAAACTAGGACCATCAAAGTAAACTAAATAAACAAATTATTACTAATGACAACAATAAAACCATGGTCAGCAAGACGACCAGTCACCACAAGCAGCACCCGTTCACGAGCATAACGCAAAGATCAGCCATTACCCCCCTCGCCATATAAGAGGGAAAATAAATATGAATAAACGAATCTGCTTCCTAACGTGCACTTGTAGCACTAGCATCTTTAAGTATTATTCTTCAAGTAGCTTCAACAAATATAAACTAAATCTTCTCTACAGCATGTATCAGAAAGATGGTCACATTAAATTTAAAGGTGTGGACAGACCATCTAAACTGAACAAATTTATCTATAGAAACAACATCGTAATCGATAAATAACATCAGCTAGCCCATACAAGAGTTACTCGACCTACCCGACTGCTTACGAGACCAAATGTATGGGACAGCTTATAATTTTATCGCGATTCCGATGTTGGTCCCATGGAGAAAGTGGTTTAGTTGTATGGTCTGTATCACACTCTTAAATATTACCATACGTTTTTGATACATGCTGTAAAAATATTATTCCCCCAGTAGCGTCAACAAATACAACCTAGATCTTCTACTCGTATATAATATAGAACTTGCTTACATCATTGTCTACATAAAAATTCAACAGTATTACTGTCTTGAAAAGTCACAAAGTCATATTACTTACTATATTATACTATGTCAAGAGCACTTGAAACCAAGTCAGCATCCCACGGTGGAATAGCACGTATGAATTCAAGTTGTATGCATACCTGTCTCCCAAATGTCCAAATTAATATGTAAAATATACTGTAAAATTTGAAGAAAACATGTTTACCTTGTTCAAGATCAAGATGTCCTTGTTATTAGAGCATTCTTGCTTGGAGTTTGTTACTATAGAACGCCGAGTGATATTAAATCATAAAACATAGATACGAGGGCTGCCTTTTAAGCCGTGTCGTTTGCAAACCTCCCGCAATTATTAAATATAAAAAAAACATATGGCTTTTTCATCTTTTTTAATTTAGAATTCGAAAACAAAAGAATATCTTTTGGTCGGTAGTTTTATTGTAGCGTCTATTCAAAGGTGACAAGTCAGTTGTAAAAATGGAAATATCAAAGGAAAATACGAGTAGAATACTCTTTACACCATCGAAGTAGAAATTATACAAAGAGTGACACAATGGGCGGTCTTATTCTACGTCCAATACAAATCTCTGACTATGTATTAGGAAACTTAATTATTGACTTTAAGACCAACACTATACCAATACCTACTGCAAATAATGATTATGATTACGATAAGACCGCTTGTATTACAATATGTAAAATTTATAAACTTTGAACTAGTTTTAAATAACTGATGTGAGGTTGTCTGTATAACAAACAATTGATATTTTAACTTGATATACCGTACTGTGTTATCAAGTTAATATATCAATTGTTTGTTATACACACCGCAGGTATATTAAGTTTATTAATTTAGTAAGTGGGTGGGAGAACCGCTCTCCGAGATTAGCTTAGAAACAACCACCTCTCTTAAGCTTCTAAACGAATATTGCAATACCTATAACTGATGTCTTGAAATAACTGACTCATTGGTCCTGTGTTGGTTTCCAAGGTCGGTCAAAGTGTCATTAGGTTTTTCTATCTGGAATTTTTCAATAGGATTTGTGTTCGGTGTTGATAGCAAAAGGCTCCCCCCCCCCCCCCTATTACATGTGATTTAAACCTAACTGTTGAAATGTGGTGTACTATAAGTGTTTTCTGCCCAACGCTTCACGGAAACTAGGTCTGATGTTATGTCATGTTATAACAACCGTAAAGGTGAAAAATGCTTGACGCCCAAATTACAGGGTGTCAAGCATTTTTGACCTTTACGGTTGGGCTATTTTGAGCGACGATAGTAAGCCGGTTTTTGGGCAAATTAAAGCTCCAAAACCGGCTTACTATCATCGCTCATAATACCCCATGCACAGTGTACAAAATGATAATGACCGATAGCAAAATACATCCATAAACTCACGCTTCATCATATGGAGAAAACACAATTTAAAAGGTACCACAGGATATTATATTTATCCTAGTGCGAGGGTATCTCGGCCTTGCTGGCCGTTATGATGTCCCCATATCCTTATGGTCCATTTACCTCCATTATTGTAGACACCTTATTTGGTACGCAATTTTCTATTACAGAGACTAAATATACACAATAATAATATATATATATTTTATAATATAATGCATCTATAATTCATCATCATCTGCCTAGCCTCTTCCCAACTATGTTGGGGTCGGCTTCCAGTCTAACCGGATGCAGCTGAATATCAGTATTTTACATGGAGCGACTACCTATCTGACCTCCGCAACCATAGATGCATTCTAGTCTCTGTGATTGTCTGTGTGTGTTTGTGTGGTAATTACCAAGTATATTTTGAGATAGATAATGGAATAGAATATGTTTGAGGG
Organism: Eremobia ochroleuca; assembly: GCA_949629135.1. NCBI lineage: Eukaryota > Metazoa > Arthropoda > Insecta > Lepidoptera > Noctuidae > Eremobia > Eremobia ochroleuca. The sequence continues at coordinate 17,963,835 of OX451391.1, forward strand.
GTTATAAAATAAATAGCTTAAATACCTAGCTTAGTACTTATAGGTTTACGTGAAACAAAATTTTTTGAGGTAAAAAATATGAAAAAACGAATACTCTTGGAACTTGAGTGGTTAAATAAACGATTAAAGGCCATACCAAAATATAACTACTAAGTGAATTGAATCAATAAAGTACAAATTAACATTCACAATCAAAACAATACTACCTATATTCACAAGGGTTAATTCTCATTAATAATCTCATTATCATAACTAGCAACACTACACTCCCGTTCTAAAATCAAATTCTCGCAAGGAAATGTAACTTACACATTGCAGGAATATTCCTAACGTTATCTAGTCGAGCTATTACATTACCGGCTTGGATTGAACGCACCATCTGTATGCAAATGGCGTCTCTTGGTTCTGTGGTCTCACACAAAACACGGGATTATAAGGTGTGGTACACACTTGTTCGGGTCGGCACAGCCAGGCGGCAAAATCAAATATTTCTTTTACTTAATAAAAATCTTAAATTCATTCATTCACTGACATACAACGCAGGGCTTAAGCCGCTGGGTCTAGAAGCATGAATTTTGCACAAGAGTTAAACAGGAGTTATACAGGTTTTATAAAGACCCTTCACGAAGCCGTCATCCTTTCTGCACATCAAATTAAAAATAATTGCTAGGAAATTGCTTTTATTATACCGCAAACAGTGAATTTTATACCTATATTAATGCGCACTAGCGCAATGTAAAACCCGCTAAAACAATAGTGAGCACTAAGTGAGAACACAATAGGGGATGAAAGTTTGTATAGAAGTTCGTAATTTTCGTCGCTGAGAAATCTCATCGGACGCCCGGCTTGCGAAGATATAAATATTTTGGGAAAAATGCCACTCGGCTAAGCGTGCGGCTAAGCTGAGCTGGGCAGTACTGCAAGATGCCAATTCAACAACGGTAGATGCCGAACGGAGTTTGCCGATCGGCAAGAGTCGAAACAATAGTGCCAAATCGAATGTACCGACCCGAACAAGTGTATAACACGGCTAAGATCCGCCAACATATTACAATGTCTCCGGGCTATATGTCTAAGATCTAACTTGGATGGAACGAGGTATATCAATGTCTGATGGCTTAGGCACCGATTTGTCAGGGCGATTAAAGTTAACAGTATTGTCTGACTTTTTTGAAGACAAAGGATTGTAATGGATGGTGGAAGGAATATTAAGTTCTATTTTTTTTGTACAGCAATTTATGAATTGGCTGTTTTTTCCAAAAAGTGAAAAGGTGTCAAGATACGTTACTCTTATTAGTTATAGTCAAAATACTAAACTATTTTACCTAAACGTCGAGTAAATAGGTACACGTATTGTGCTCTGATACACTTTCGTGTAGCACCAAATTTACGTTATGAAATAGTTTGAATATTAAATAGTGAGTTCATAATTAATATTGGGTTGGCACAAAAATAATGAGACACTCTGCAAAACTCTATACAAAATATAAAAGTTCTGCTTTGCTATTTCTGGGACGCCCAAGGCATGCTGTTTTATGAACTATTACACAATGAAACTATAAACGCTGACAAATATTCGACCCAGCTCACCAAACTATCTGCTGCTATCAAGAAAAAACGACGAAGACGAGTCAATGTAGTTTTACTATATGATAACGCTCGACCTCACGTCGCATCTGTCATTCGCCAACAGTTGGAGAACTTGGGCTGGGAGACGATACCCCACCCACCTTATTCCCCAGACCTCGCCCCATCAGACTATCATTTGTTTAGAGCCCTGAAACAACATTTGCGGGGTAAACAATTGAATGATTACTCTGGTGTAGAGGCGGAGATGAACAACTTTTTCGAGGCACAGCCATCAGAGTTCTGGGCGAAAGGCATCCTAGCTTTGCCGTATCGTTGGCAAAAAGTCTTAGATGCTAATGTTGATAACATCATTGACTAAGTTTTTTGGTATTGTATGATAATAATAAAAAATATAAAACGTAAACCAAGTGTCTCGTTACTTTTGTACCAACCTGATATAATAGAATATAAACCTTTATTCAGACACAAAATTTTACAATGATTTAACTCTTATTTGACTACTCTGGTGAGTCGATGACTCCGAAAATTTGGTACGTTTGCCAAACTTTGGCAAAGGCCTTCTCCATTTCTTTCCACTCTGTTCTGTTTATCGCTTTCCTAGTCCCTGTTTTTCCTGCAATGGTGAAGGAAAACATCGTGAGGAAATTGGCATGTCCAAGAATCCAAAATTTGAAGACATATAACATCCAACCCGAAGTGGGCCAGCGTGGTGAATTATGGCCGACTCTCTCTCACAGAGAGTAGGCCTGTGGTCCAACAGTGGGAACATTGTAGGCAGATAATGTATGTCCATGTCTACGTAAGTTTTCTTATTCTCGTGGTTACATCTTCTATTTTTGTACATTTCCTGATAGTTTTTCTACTTATTCTGTCAGATTTCTTTATGTTCAACATGCTCCTCTCCATTGCTGTCTGACAGGTATCTAGTTTCTTGTTTTGCGCTTTAGCAAGTGCCCAAGTTTGACAAAAGTTTCGCCTAGCAGAAAATGTAGATATAATTACTTACGTTATACAGTTTCAAATTATAGTGAGTTGATAATTACTTTTCACTATTTAGAAACACTCCTTCGCTTTAATTAAATTCCAAATTAAATACAAAACTTAATCAATGTATTCGAAAATGAGTGTTTTCAATCAACAAGCACTTATAATAAATTACTTTATCGACGGGAGCGCGGCGTTCGCATTAATTTGATGAAACCCAAACGGAACTCGACAAATGACTTTACTCGTTAATTTTATTTCCTTAGAAGCCCCCGTGGACACTTTTCATAATATATTTTTCGGTTTTTCGGCCCTTTATGAAATTGACGTCTATTTTTTCAATTACGGATTTATATTTGATGCCACAAAGATTAAATCAATTTAATACCATGTTATTATCCTAGGTTGTCGCTTTTATTTAATTATTCTAAGTTACGAGTTTAAATTTGCAAAATGTAAAGTTTATATCAAAGTCCACACTGAAGTTATTAACTAAATCAAATTTGAACTTATTAAAGTAAATTGTGAAAATTATTTCAATCCAACAGAGACTGAATAACCTTACTGACAATAGAAATTACAATCAGCTAGCAAAGTTAGGTATAATTTAATTTATCACGATACAAACTTAACGTTGGTTGTTCAACAAAAAAGTTGCGAACGAGTTACCTAAATAGAATTTATAACAACATAAAGTTAATTATTTACTCGCCAAGACAGGTTTACGATGTTAAAAGTAATCTGCGAGATTATTTGGTTATTTTTATCGTCAATCTAGATCATTTAACTTTATTTTTAGGCTAAACTATCGGTTTATTAAGCAATTTTTCCTTCGTGTGTAGCCAGGAAACAAAGTGAATAACATAAAACTATACCTACGTTGCAACTAAATACTATCAAAATATTGCGTTGTCGCTACTGTTAGGAACTTGTGGGGGCTAGTGGCTAAGTAATAACAGCCGGACGGGTCGATCGATCAGGTTAAGCTACGCTTGCCGCGGTTGGTCCGTGGATGCGTGACCATCTTCACATACCAAGACCCCTCCGTGCCTCAGAAAGCACGTTAAGCCGTTGGTACCGGCTGTCATTCGTGGATCTTTGACAGTCGTTACGGGTCGTCAGTAGCCCGAAAGTCTGACAACCAGTCTTACCAAGGGGTATCGTATTACCCAGTAACTGGGTTGTGGAGGTCAGATCGGCAGTCGCTCCATGTAAAATACTGGTATTCAGCTGCATCCGGTTATACTGGAAGCCGACCCCAACATATTTGGGAAAAGGCTAGGCAGATGAAGTTGATACTGCTAGGAGCTGAATAAAATAATCAAAACCGCCAAAAAATTTGCCTCAACAAAATAATTATTCCACAACTAAATAAAACAGTGTTACCAGCAATAAACAAAGCCGCCTCAATCCTCAATCACATACATATGTTGGGTAAAAAATTAAATAAAAAATAACAAGCCTCTGGCAACACAGCCACTCTTGTGTCAATGTAACAACGATAAAGATAACAAGGCTGCATAAATAGATGCTATCGCCCCTCGGGCCGCAAAAAAAAAATATTGCGAAAAAGTAGGTCACTAAAATGCTTTTGATCATGGCAGAATAGAGAACACACCTGTCCTGGGTTTGTTGGTCTATGCTATTATACTGAGGACCGTTTCTTCACCTTTTTATGAGAAGGTAAGACGCCAAAGGCCTCTTGAATTGAATTACGGGTTTCATTTTGTCTAATTTGAGAGCATCTTTAGTAAGCTTCAATAATGTAATTAAAAATTGCTGTCCACACTGGCTACGGATGTGGGTTGATAGCGAAGTACTTGTAGCTGTGTTGCTACGCAGCACGCATAGGAGCATACGAGTAGCAACGTGGAAGGATTGCTACGGTAGCGGCATAAATACGGCGTAGCAGCATAAATACGACGTAGTTGATACTATTCCGTTCAACAATTAAAATAATGCCTTCCTTGCTAACATTAAGTTACGAAAATGCAAAGTAAATGCAATAAGAGAACACAAGAAACACTTAAACACAAACCAATTCATATCCCGTCCTCCTGCTACAAAGCGCGACACGAACCATCCGCTCGAACGCTAAAGCACTTCCATTAAAGGTTAGGGAGCAAACAAATCGTCCTCGCCAGGCTAATTCGATATCGTACACTTAATTAATCAGGGTGAAAACTGCCGGGTTCGGGAACTACTCGCTTGCTCCGCCGTTTCGAAGGAAGGACAGAATTACCAGTTGAAATGTAACAGCTGCAATTGTAAGATATTTTTTTTTCCTTTGGTTGTACAAAAAAAGAAACCCCCTAATTTCTTACAGTAGTTTAGATCCAAACAGTACTTATGTGACAACTGAATCCTCATATTTATTTTGCTGTGTACCTATATAATCCTGTTTCCATGATTTAGTTTTGAAATGCAACCCATACACATATTTTTCAATATTTTGTAATATTAACGTTAAATAAAAAGGACAATCTAATCAGTTTTAAGGAAGATTTAAAAAAAATGTCCTTCAGTCTGCATTAATTGTATAGTTTTTTCATTAGTCGGTTGTCAGCTAAGGATTTTTAGCTCGTTGTCTATTTCTTCTTAGCTTTTTGTGAACTGGATTTTTATTAGATTTCATTTTCACGAAATAGGGGATGAAAATGTGATTGGATGAACGAAATATTGAGTCTGTAATATAATTTGCTTTACTATGATTAAGATAACAGCTTATAAGCACTATATTAGTTTTTTTTACACACGAAAATCCTTAAAGCTCATACATTTTTTCTTTTATTAGAAAATCTTAAAAAGATATTTTTGCAAGACAACCACTAAGGTTGATAAAGCCCAAAAGTAGTTCTACCATTCTTTTCATAGAAAGCCACAAGCGCCTTACAAGTCAGTTCATAAATAAATACCCAGCATTTACTTACCAGCTAGAACATTTTCCAGGGCTATTCCGCGCGTGGTAATAGCGTTACGTTTAGGCTCGTGTATTATGAAGGAAAGCTTACCGCGTCGCTCATGATTAATGTGCTGCCAGCTTCATTATGTACTGAGCTATTACGTCAAGTGGTTTTTGAATTAAATGGGTACAAATTAAGCAGTGACGCTACATCATTGTGGCGCAGTGTGAAATACATCTTAAACTCAATATTTTATCAAAGCTTAATGAGATGAAAATAACTGACTGTGGGGTAAAATACTTACAAAGCGCAGAGGCTGGAATAAAATTATGCAATCACAGAAAGAAACAAAAACATTCTAAAAATTTAAAACGAGAAAATGCATTTCAAATCACAGCATTCATTGTTAAAATAAAATTCCTAATAAACACAACTGAAACTGCACAAATTCACTGAACAAAGTCCGTGTGAATAAATTACACGTCCGTGATGTTGACACACGGTGTGTCAGTCTTCGCTGATGCTTCACAAAGCCCGTCCACCAGCTGCCTCATTCATTCAATTTCACACTCTTCCGTTTAAACCAGCTTCGCCGGCATGGAAATTTAAATTTCGGAAAATGAAGTCACTGTACCCAACTATTCTGGCCGGGTGTGTATTTATTTACCTTTGAATTACACTAGATTTTAGCAAGTGCGTTGTTAGCTAACAGTTTTGAATTAATTTACAGTGAATTTGATATGTAAATTGTCGACACGTTTGAGTTTTTGCGCAAAAATGCAGCCAAGTGTGAATTGGACTCGACACAAAAACTTCCGTACCACCGTACAATATTTAACACAAAATATTTTTTTTAATACTTTCTTGTATACGTTTTTACTTTAATTTATTTGTGTTATAGCGGCCATCGTAGTATACACTGTGAAATTTCAAGTGTCTACCTAAAGATACAGCCCTTACAGCCCTGTGACAGATGGACGGACAGTGGAGCCTTAGTAACAGGGTCCTGTTGGCACCCTTTGGGTACCTAGCACTAAAAAAGTTGTTAATTACGAACCTCTTTTTTTGAACAATAAGAATAGGTCTCTTTCAAATCATGCTTCAAAAAGGTTTCATTGTATTCAAAAGTCAATTGAGAAAATACTGGCCACTTCGCTTGGAAGCCTTATAAAATAGTACACGCTTTTGAAATTTTTGTGTACGTATGTGTGAGTCGTGTATCCCTCACAATTGGACCCGGTAGGTGGCACTACAATCGAGCTCTAGGAAACAGCCGGTCAGAGAGTATATTTAAATGAAAAAATAGAGCAGCAATTTCCTCCCATTCAAAAACCTTACTGTATTGAAATATTTGACAAACACTAACGGAAAATCTACGCTTTTTTTTTGTCGAGTTATTCATTACATTTTGTTTGTTACAGAACCATCGACAAATGACTCAGAATACTCCATCTACGTGGGCAAATGGACTGAATGCAATCCCCTGGGTGCGGGCGAACACGCTGCACGCACCATAGAAAGGTACCATAGCATACATTCCACTAGTACCTTTGACAAAGACCCGTTGTAACACGTCATCCGTAAAAAATATTTTATGCCTTTGACACGCTGGTATTTTTTGAAATATTTTTTTAGGCTGTGTAAATTTGTTTGATGGCTTTATGTCTGGCTTCCAGTTGATTAAATTTTTGTAATAACTGGTGCACTTTGTTAGTTTTACGTAAAGCTAGTTTTGTAAATTTTATGATTGGTTCGTTAACAATTTATAGTGATCACTTTTAAAGTAAACATTTATATTTCATATTGCTTTTTGCTCCTTTTTTTCGAAATCAAAATCTTTTATTTGCATTAAATGTAGCACAAAAGATATTACATAAAATGTAGTGCAGACACATTCCGCCATGTAATGATTGCCTGCAAATATTTGATATATTTGATAGATGAAGGAGGTATGTTGTAACATACAGTAATACAAAACTGAATAAAAACTTTAAGGTACCGTAAGTTGGGGTGACTTTGCACCTAATTTAATCATGTAACTCGTAAATGTTAAATAAAAAGTTTTGTACATCTATATAGACTAAAGGACTCTTATTAATTGAAAGATTAGATATTTTAGACTGCTTTTATTAACTAATCAACAGTGGCACATATTCAGGTACATTAATTTTTTTTTAATGAAATTTGGCGCAAAGTATTCCCTTTGTAGGGGATATTTTGCGCCACTTTATAAAATCAGACTTAACTCTTATACAATTAATACTGGGGCAATTATACCCCACATAGTTTATGGCGCAAACCTTCACTGCATATCATTAAGCTCTTTTACATCATAAAAACGTGCTCTTGTGATACTGGCAAAAATTGACAGGCAGGCCAGTTACTTCTTTTGATTGCGTTCAGAAATAAATAAAACCATAAACGCATTTTTTTATTTTTTATTATGCTTTGAAAGTTTTTCGGATTTGGAGCAAAGTATTCCTGGCAGGCGCAAAATCACCCCAAGTTACGGTATTAATTATTTTATAGGCGTTAGCGTTTCCTCGCGGTGCATTGATCTGTTTTAGCTTGGAAACTGATATAAATAAATATCCATCAATAATAAGAAATCAATGTCAAATTACATACAAAATATTAATAAAATATATATTAACTCATATTATCATTTTTGAGAAACCCTATAACATTTTGTCAAATTGGTTGCTAGTCGATCTATCACAATGGCGCAATTAACTCGCTTTCAAAAACTCCATTAATCTTCGTAGACTAGATTGAATACTTTTTATAGCTGGATACCCATCTAAGTTTTCTAGATCTAATTAATTATTGTACTCCTTTATAGTAGTAATTATCGACAGCCTGCGGGGTAATTGCGTAGCACACTATCAGTAGCAATGACTTTCATTTTGACAGTTCGACAACATTCATTGCGTTATTTACGTTGTTGAGCAGACAAAGGAGAAGTTTCATTTTTGTATGGATCTTTGTCTGGGACGTGTACATTTCAGAAAATCTGTGAAATATATATATATAAATATATAATGGGCAATGATTTATAGAATTAATTTGTATTTATTTAATACAAAATTAAAATTGAAAATGTTTGACATTTGTTGTGAGAAAAATGGAGACGTAAATACTCGTAATGATAACAACAGTCCTATAACATTGACAGACAGTGTATGTCAAAATAAAACGTACGGAAGAGCACTGGACAAGTAGATGATTAATCGAACTAGGATATTATTATTTATTTACATGTTTCCATTAATAACACATTAGAACTATGTGTAATGGATGAATTAATAAAATACAGTGACACTTTTTTATAATTATAATTAATATTTTTGTATTTACGGTTGCACACTCCATTCTGGTTTCAGAACGCATGTTTGTTGTCAGGACGCCGTCATATTGGCCATAACGTTATCAAATGGAAAGGGTTATTCTCTATTCCATAGATTAATAATTTTCCTAAATTCAGGGTATTTTCCCCGTTTTTTGATATATTGTACAAGTGCTAGCGAAAAATTAAACATCTCCTTTGAACATATGAAGCAACAGCGGCACCGTCCAATTTCAGGCACAAATAGTTATTACAAAATGAATATTAGCAGTATAATGGAAATACGAGTATGCCTGTATACCAATTTGCATATTCCACTATAGATCTGTACATCAATACTGTTTTATTTTATCTTGCATAAGATCCCATCGACGATGCTAAAGATTCACAAAACATTTCCTATCTCGGCCTTTAATCGAGATTGCAGGAAATAAAGATGAAAATACTTCTTTTGATACAGCATTACAAGTATTGCGGGCCTTCCTGTTATTTGGACCTTTCTTGTATCTTTTTCGCCAGCCTTCCGTTCAAAATTTTTCCGCATAGAGAAATTCCTGAGAAAAAGCATGTACGAACGCTTTTGTATGTTATATTTATATGGACGTGATTGTTTTTTCCTACAGGTATATGCGAACGGAGACGGACTCGCTTGTACACACGCCCCGACTTGGTCTGCAGCGACGGCAGGTGCAATGTCGCAAGAAGGATGGACTGTTTGTGGAAGCCATGTAAGTTTATATTATACCTAAAATAACACGTTCCCCGCCACAGAAAAAAATAAGTCTTGTATTCTATATCACATTAGACATCGCTTGCGTGTCAGACCACGCTCAATGAAGGGTTCCGTAGTTGGAATGAATTTATCCCAAGAACAAACTTAACATTGTAGTTGAAAATCATGTTCTCCCATACATTGCAATTGCAAATGTAAGTTGGTCGACTATTATTCGTAAACTTGTAAAGCCTACTTATCTGTGATAGTTTTCCTTTTAACCTCATTATAACTACACTATACTACTACTGTGAATTTTTTCACATATCCAAAAACAACCCTTTAGCTGGCAGTCAAAATGCAAATTTTTGTTAGGGTCAAGTGTCCCCCACACTTGACCCTAACAAAAATTTGCAGTTTAAAGCTTAATATTTCACAAAAGGATCCCTGAATCGAAAAATTGTTTTCACAAACCTGCAATATTTTTGAAAGACCTATCCAACGGTACTCCACACTATCGGACAGACGAGAAAAAAAAAACATCCCCACTTTACGTATCGAGGAGATTTTTTTTTCTTTTCGAGATATTATTTTACCACTTTGTCGGCGTGATTAATATGTATGGACGGACGGACGGACAGACGGACATGGCGAAACTATAAGGGTTCCTTGTTGACTACGGAACCCTAAAAATTACTACGCTTAACATTTCAAAAAAAAATGTAGGAATCACGCAAGGAAGTCATCATAGATAATGATGATGTCTTGCAAGATGCTTAGCCTTTTCCCAACTATGTTGGGGTCGGCTTCCAGTGTAACCGGATGCAGCTAAATACCAGTACTTTACATGGAGCGATTGCCTGTCTGACCTGCACAGCCCAGTTACTGGGTAATACGATACCCCTTGGTAAATCTAGTTGTTAGACTTTCGGGCTTCTGACGACCCGTAACGACTGTCAAAGATCTACTTTGCTACTTCGGGCCACGGAGGGGTAACCCGTCTACGGACCAACCCCAGCACGCGTAGCTTAACCTGATCGATCCACACGAGCGGCTATTATTACTTACAAGGAAGGTATCCCGACCTGTCACCTTCGATTTTTTTGTGGCTGATATATGTTATTCTCCATCAAATTTTTTTGGATATATTAATATCCATTTGGTCTTTTGGAAAAATATTAACTAGAAGTATATGTAAAACCCTCAAACTGCCCCGAAAGGTGGTAATGTTTAGGGGGCTATTTCACCCCCAAAAACGGCGCGTTAGCAAAAAAAAAAAATACGTGTCTCTTAAAATTTGATGGAGAATAACATATATCAGCCACAAAAAAATCGGAGGTGACACGTCGGGATACCTTCCTTGTTAGTCCCTAGCCCCTCAATCTTACAAGAAAGTGTAACCTAATATAAATTGCTAAAGAAATAAGTAAGATAATATTATAAAGCCCTGTTACGCTAAAACTTTTCAAAATTAAGGACTCACATACTTTACTAACAAAACACGTTTCATTATTCACATGTTGTGGAAGAAATTTCATATCCTCAAAGTTGTCCGATCTTCTGGCTCAAGCCATGCACTCTAACGACACTTGGAATCTGGGTCAATTCGCTCACTTACTGATCTAATGCCACCCGCATAAAAACTTTATGTGCAAAGTTATGGAGGTGAAATGGAACATTTTTCATCTCCTCGTCACATGCCCACGCAAAGAGTTTCACCGATCATTATTGGAGTTCATGCTGACGTTTATTTCACGAACGCTTTCTCGAAGGATGGCGAGAATAAATGATGGTGCGGCGTTTTGGAAATGCTGATTTATACGGAGGATGTGTTCATCGGAATCGATGTAACGTATAAGAATAAATGCTATATTCGTTATCGACTTTGAATATTATGATATCTGCAAAAGTGCTCTGGCTTTCTCATTAATGTCACATCATTCCACAGTCACGTATTTCTGTGCATAAATGTGAGGACTACAACGCAATTTTTAACACACTATTTAATTAATGTTATTTCAGGGTTTCATTCCCTATCATGTTCAGGGTTTTGTTCCCTACCATGTACCATACAAGCTGTACAGTAATTGATGAGTAGTTACGGATAGATCTAAGTAGGTACAAGTTAGGTATGTTATACGTTCCTCAGTCACGTCGTTTTAAGGCTCGTACAGACAGGCGCGACGCGACGGCGTGACGCGATTCTGCGATATATAACCGTAGACGCGATACGCGCGGCGATATTCGCGCAACGGCCGCGACGCCATTCAAAATGTTCCTTTTGTATGGCGACGCGGCGTTATCGCGGTAGCGGCCGCGATTCGCGTCGCTCTAGTGTGGAAGGTGTTGCGGCGCGATAATATCGCAGAATCGCCCCACGCCTCGTCGCGCGACAAGTCGCGCTAGTCTGCACGAGCCTATATGCACAAAATGAGACAATGCATATTACGCAATACAGTATAATATAGGTATTTTGAACAGAGCCAAGTAGATAATAGTAAATACTGTCTATGAATTTTATGCTAAAACATTCATTCGTCTCAGGTATTGCGGTCCGACGCTGGCACAGATAGGAACAGCCCGTGTGTGCGTGATCCGTGAAGATTGCATATTGGCTGAGTGGTTGCCATGGCGACCACGCCCAGATGGCGCGCTAGTAAGGACACGGAGACTGAAACGATTGCCGCAAGGTTTGTACGAGATCTCTACATTATCTTATGTCTTTGACATACGTGTACATACAGTGCCCTGCAAAGGATAGCTGGAGGTTGTTTACTTTAGCTGTAATATCACATTTTCGTTTAAAATCCTAGTTTCCCTATCATAGAACTGGATTAGTCAATATAACGTTATAGTGTACAGCCGTGCGATTCTGTAACCATCTCACCGTGAAAGCTTGGGTGAAGTGAGCGTGGAGTGAGCTGTCATTCGCTAGGGATTAACACTATTAAGTGCTCACTTCACTTATGATTTCACGGTGAGATTTTTACAGAATCGACCGGCAGTTCATATGACAGATACAAAGATTACTTTCAAGTTTTTTAATTCCAATTTAAAATGAATATTCAACCATCTAACACCGTTTATCATTTACCCAGGAGGAGGCAGGGAATGCGAAGTGGTGGAGGAAGTGAGGCCTGCTGCCTTGGAAGCGAGTGCGCATTGGACGCCGGGACCCTGGGGCCAGTGCCGCGTGGCCATCGAGATTGGACACGCTACTGCCTTGCCGGGTAAGTACCTTAAGGAAGACTTTATGCACAAGTAAAAAAAACAGAGTACAAAGGCGATCTTAATGCCTGAGGCATTTTCTACGTGTCAACCTTAAGGCTGAGGCTATAGTAGGCAGCGATTTGCGATGCGACTGGAAGAGCGAAACGAGACAAACATGGTATGGCTACATCATAAGCGAAAATCGTGCGTATATTCGGCGATGACGTGGCTACAATACACATGCTACACAACGAATTAGCAAGAGGGATTCATGCAGTGACTCCGTGTCTAATGTAGCCGCTATTATAACAAATACTCAATTTGAATCGGTCTCTTTCTTAGAATGCGATCAAATCATCCATCGCCGTTTACTATACGCATAATGTAGCCACCCGTATATTTAGTAGCGCTATTGAACTAGTCGCGTAAGTGAGAAGTTTTCTAATAAATTCGCTTCAATTTCGCTGATATGTTGATGTAGCCGATGCCGTGATTACAGTAATGTTGTTCCTATCGCATAAAGAAATCAAAGATCGCTAGTAACATTTGATGTACGGTGTAGCCATTTACGCATTCATTTATTTGTTTTAACCGCTCATATATCGCAGGTCGCGTCGCGGCCTAATGTAGCCTCAGCCTTAGGGTGATGCAGCGACAAAACATGGCAGGTGCAACATAAAAGATAGATTAAGAAATACCAAATTATAAAATACAATAATAAATACTAATATAAATAAAACAAACTGCGTGGTTTTTCGAGGCGGCTTTGCTTAAGGTTCATAAGTACAGATAGTGCCACCCACGAAGATGCGTCATCTTCTTCCTAATCGCTTACAGTACAAGTGAGCAACATTCCGCTAGTGGTTTAGTTTTGTCGTTACACACTAATTATAATTGGTGGGTAGGTAATTAGGCAGCGTAGTGTAGGACGCGCCCCAGCTAGATGGATAGACGACCTCAAAAAAGTTGCTAGGACAGACTGGATGCGGAAGGCGGAGGACAGGTTGTTGTGGTGCACTCTGGGAGAGGCCTATGTCCAGCAGTGGACTGCGATAGGCTGAGTTGGTTGGAGTTAAGGTAATTAGTGTGTATCGAAATAACTAAAACACTAGCGGAATTATCTAGCGATAACCACTAACGATTAGGTTTAGGAAGAAAAGTCGGGCGCGTCTTCGTTGATGGCACTACCTGTAAATAGTTTTTAGTATTTCTAATTTTACTTAAGAAAAATTGCATTACAAAACCAACTATTCTAGAAGTTAATTTCGCATTGTATTTCATACGAATTCCTTCAATATAAGGTAATTCCGTTAACTTTATCAATCATATCTTTATTCACATTAAAAAAACAGTGAAACATCGATGTTACACTTAATTAAATTCCTTCTTTGCTCGTTGCAAATTAAAGCATTCATATTAATTACCGACTGATCAATTTGCTCGCTACACAATATCTCATTTTCTATAGCATCGGCTGTCATTATAGTTCCTTTGCCCGATTAATCGTAATGGCGATGTTAGGAGAAACGCGAGGGAGCCATAATAAGGTTAATTTTGATGAGTAATGGACCATCGCTGCTACTGACCCATTGTTCTGTCGAGATTAATTGATAAACTGACATGATCTGTTACGATAATTATGCTAAAACTGGCTGCGAATTGTTGCATGAATTTGTATTCAGGAAGATAGGGGTTGATAACCTGGATGTAACGAATCATTTTTTTTTTTTTCTGTACCGACTAGTTTACATCAGTTTACGATTGGAGCCTCCTTTTAAGCGTGATGACGCACTTCCATAGCTTTGGCTGTTTGTACAATTTACAAAATTATTTTATTTTTAGTTTCTTGAGTTACACTTTTAAACATTAATGTGGGTATGTTGAGGGGTGTGTTTGTAGAGTATCGAGTGTGTGTGGTGTGTGATGTGTTTGGGGTGTGCGAGGTATGAGAGGTGTGTGGTTGGTCTGGATGTGTGTATGATAGGATGTGCGTGTGGGTGTGGCGATGCCAGTTAACTAATTTCCAGTTATTGTAACAATAATTAAATATCTGCATAGGTGCGTGATTTTAACCATCCTATTAGCATTTTCTTACCTGTATGAATATGTTCAGTGTAAATGTATATGTCTTTAATAATTGCATAATAATAATTTGCATAATGTAAGCACTAGACATGCAATTCCCAGGCACATTTCCTATTGATGTGATTCAAATTACATAAGTTATTTTTGATCATGAAAATATGTGATGGAATCTTTGTTACACGGTTCACAATGTTTACTAAGCCAGGGGTTGCCAAAAAATCTAGACATCACGGCATCCACCAACTTGAATTACGGCATCATTTCACTGAGAGGAGGCCTGTGTAAAAGCAGTGGGAACACTTGGACATAGGGGTCTCTGTGAAATGACGCTGTAATTATTGCAGGCTAGTTACAAAGTGGTTGCCAGTAATGCAAGTACAGTTACGTCAGTTTTATAAAACAAAAAATTTCATTTCATTTCAGTCGGGAAAATGATTTGTTAAGCAAATTGAAACCTTACACCAAATTGCCGCGTTATAGCCATTTCAGACAACTGTCAAAAAAAGAAAGTTGTGGTTTGAATATACGGACAATTTAGGTTGATAGTTAATTTCCTCAGCAATTAATTTCCCTGACTGTACATTATCAACAAGAGCAGAGTAACCTCATAATATTATAACAAGTGATGTATCTGTAAGAACATTAATTCTATCTTGATACCCTAAAGTGTTCGCTGATGTGATGAATATGGTGTTTGGACGCGAGCCATGTGTTAAAACTGCATCGTTGATCATCTAGCTCCTGTTACATATTCATGGGATTTGTATGAGGAAGGAGCCAGTGAAAGGATCTGGGGAAATAAACTTAATTCTGCGCAGAGAATGAGTTTAAGAGCGTTCATCACACGCGGGCTGGCAACGTCGCATTTCTAGTGGTTTTTCGTGATTATTTTATTGAATTTAAACCAAAATATAATACATTTTTTTTTACAGCTAAGTACTAGATTGGTATTTATAAGTTTTTATGCATTATTTACAGTTATTTTGGTCTTTATTCATAAAAATTGACATATTAACAATTATTTTCTATTTGCAGTACTTATTACGATTAAATATTTTTATTTGTCAGCTAAAAATAATTATAAATACCAATGATATAGTTCTTGACTGTAAAAAATAGTACTTTGGTTTAAATTGAATAATATAACTCAAAAAACCACTAGAAATGCGACGTTGCCAGCCCGCGCGGGATGAAAGCTCTTAATAACTTTATTTATTTTCTTTCACAATAGTTTAGTAGCACTTAACAGTTCTAAACTTTGGAACTTCACATTGTGAGAGCTGGTGCCTGAAGTATGTTTAGAAAAAAAACCTGTATTACAGTTCCACAGATTTTTTTTTTTTTTGTTTACTGACTGGTTTAAACTGACGATCTCTGGGAGCGTAAAGTGCTACTTAATGTGCATTAATTACTCGTAGGTATACCTGCCGTGCGATTCTGTAACCATCCCACCGTGAAAGCTTGGGTGAAGTGAGCGTGGAGTGAGCTGTCATTCGCTAGGTATTAACACTATTAAGTGCTCACTTCACTTATGATTTCACGGTGAGATTTTTACAGAATCGACCGGCTGTATTCAGTATTGGAATTGAACTGGCACGAATAATGCTTTGTTCATTTGAATGGAGTACCATCGATGTCATTCGAACCATAAGTGCCCAGCTCAGTGCGATCTAAGTGGTGGCTCAGTGTAACACTTCCCTAAACAGTTGGTGCGTGATCTGAGTGATTTTCTATTTGATCAATAACTAAACAAAAAAAAAATACTTAAATTAGGAATTAAGTCACGGACCAGCGCAGCGGGGTAATTGCATAACACACTAACAACAGGAACGGCTTTCATTTTGATAGTTCCACAACACTCATTGCGTTATTTACGTTGTTAAGCCCACAAATTTATCGAACATATGAAGCAATGGATTAGCAATATCCTTCAAAATAATTCTGACGGTAATTGATAGTGTGTTACGCAATTAGGGTGCAGTCTTTTTGAAAGTCCAAAAAAAATCGTCAGGAATCAAAAAAAAATACCTAGAACATTATTATTTTATTTGTTCAGTGAATACAGACGATGACGATGATGCAGACGATAATGACGCGATATACGATGACGATGATGATGACGACGTCGGCGAGGACGAGGGGAACGCAGCGAGGGACGCGGGGTGCGGGGGAGGGGTGCAAAGAAGAGATGCGACATGCGTGCGCGCTGATGGACGGGCGCTTCATCCCGTGCAGTGTGCTCATGCGCCGATGCCGACACTTGTGCAGCCTTGTGAGGTAAGATTTAGTATAGTGAATGAAGAATAAGGGAATAAACTCAGAAATAACGTGCGATACTGCGCAGGGATTGACCAAGCATACATTTACAATCATAATCGAGATTTAAATGATATTTTTATACTAATTCTGTTGATCATTTTATATAATTTCAAAGCTAGTATTTTAATTGTCAAAACATTACTACTTTGTGGGGTTTATATAAGGGACTTTATATAAGGACTAGTCTAGGAAAAAAAAAACGACGGGTTGCACTCCGGGAGTGCCGGCAGAAGTGAAAACTTAAATATTAACGTTGTGCATTTTTTATATTTTGGAATGGTTAGGGAATCATTTTGCACGAATTGCTTTAATTATCAGTATAAAAGTACTATCATTTATGTCGTAGAATACAATATTTATTTATTGCGCTATCTTGCACAAACATGACAATTTATATTTAATTAAAAAGTTTATCTCTCAGAAAAATCAACTTCCATCCATAATTTCGACGACTTTTTCACCATCATTATTACCAGAAACATTATTTTATTATTTTTTTTATTTTTTCACGTCCACCGGAGGTGTGCCATATGTTCCACCAGTTATCTGTAGTTCCCAAATTGCAGATTTATTGTCGAGAGATGTACCTTCAAGTCTATCAATACATTCTAACTACAATTCTAATTAATTCATTCATTTAAGTTAAGTTTGTTTCTGTAACATACATACCATCATAACAACATAACAACATACATACAAACAACAGGCGCAGGCATACATTTTCGCCGCGCCGTAGAAAGAGAGGGGGATACTTCCTCGCCTACGCCGCGCCGCCGGCTGTGTACTCACCATCAGTCTTACGAATTTTCGATCAGGGTCACGTGTCCTGACGCGAGTTTTACATTTTTTACCCGTTACAAAAAAAGTGTACAACGCCGCTAAAGAAGTTTTCACTTCAAAAAATATTGATGGTCTGAATTCTTTGGTTCTGGTTCTGTTTTGCTATTTTATTTTAGACCCCCATAAAATAGTAATGTTTTTACAACTAAAGTACCAGCTTTGAAATTATATGAAATGATCAATAGAATTAGCATAAAAAATATTATTAAAATCTTGATTATGACTGTAAATGTTTGCTTGATTAATCCCTAGCATCAGTGGGATGACACTGACAGCTCCACGCAAGTTTTCACGGTGAGATTTTTACAGAATCGCCTGCTAAAAGTAATATGAGTCACTATAGACACAGTAGTATATTTATTTACTGTGCTATAGATGACTAATATTCTATCCTCACATTAAAGTAGAAGGTTTCTTCTATTAAATGACTCATGGTTCCATGACTCAGTTTCAACCATAATTTATTATCATTTAATCCAATCAATAACGTCGTATTTCACAGCAACAAATGATTATTTTAGTTGAGTCACATAGTAATATGCTTTTCAGCAGAAGGTATCAATAATGATGACTGGGTCATTCTGAATTAATCGATTTAATAACAAAATGTGCTGTTCGGCTGGCTTTGCACGGACGTGAAAATATCGCGGCTGTATATTATTTTCGCACACTGGATCTTCAAGGCACTGCTTACCGCCGAGATTTGAAAATCCAACACTGTGTTTTTTCGCGGCGCTGGCATGCACTCTGTTGGATGAAATCCCGCCGCGATTTATTTACGTCCGTGCTTATGTGGTCTAAGGGTGCAGGAGCAGAGACGTGCAGGAATCGACGAATCACAATGGTTTAAATCCTCATCGCGTCACTCGTCTCGTCTGTGATTGGACGATTCCTACACGTCTCCGCTCCGCTCCGCCCAGCTCCGCTTCTGTGGAAACGCACCCTGAAAGGCTGCAGATTTTATAAGCATGAGGTTATAAAGCATCGTCCATTGTTACTTTCTTGTTCGTACAGGGTTATGATAACTTGTCATGTTTATTGTAGGTACCCTGCCCACGTGACTGTGAGGTAGGTGAATGGGGCGAATGGGGAGCGTGTCAACCAACCGACGGATGCCCGCTATTCCCTGTACAACAACTAACGACTACTGGTAACTTTCCACTAATATTATAATCCTAAAGTCAACGTCAAAGTATTTATTTCAAATAGGCATAATAATATAAAAGGCACTTCTGAACGTCAAAATGTACAAGAAAATAGAATTAATTCTAGTCGTCCCTTAACTAACCACTTGAATAAGAATACATGTATTTGTTCATTGTTATAACTAGTTGCTTTTTTTTTTATCTATAGCTGTCTTGAGAATAGGTTAGTTCGGACGGTGGTCCCCAAACTAGGTCACCTGTATCTTGGGGACCTTAATAAACCTTAGAAGTCCTCATTTCGTAATGTTCGTCTCCAGGCTACAGCGTCCGGCGTCGCCGAGTGATCTCCGCGGCGTCCGGCGGCGGCGCGCCGTGCCCGCCGCTGGAGGAGAAGCGCACGTGCAGCACGCCGCGCTGCGCCTCTTGGGCCGCGCTGCCGTGGGGGCCCTGCGTGCTCAGCCAGCCGCACACCACGTGCGGGCCCGGCAAGCGGAGCCGCGAGCTGAGATGCATTGGACATGATGGGGTAAGAAAAATATATTAATTTGTGTCTACATTTTCCATTACATGTGTTTTAACCCTTTTTATTTTTGAGCGTCAACCATAGATCGGATTGCCACTAGTTTTGAAACTTCCTCTATAGTGTTCTATGTGAGCATATACAACCATGTTATATTAACGTAGATGCTACTTATTCTGTCGAAGTAAGGATTTCTTCAATTTATTTAATTATTTATTTATCCTCCTACTGGAACGCCATGCTACATAGCAATTACACCAACGGAGCAAAAAATTACTTAATGTGCTGCTTCCCATCCATCCTGTGTGTGGTGGACATCGAACGGGCGGCGGTGGAACACGCACGCTCACACAGCGTTTGCTCAATAATGCCATTACTCCATCCAAATCGCACACATTCTTTGCGATTTTTTTGAGATACAATTAATTTTTCAAAATAAAAGCATTAAAATTGTAAAAACGGAAAATTTTGGTGTGTCGTCCTGATTGACAGATGTAAGATGTAATGAATAATTAATGCCTTTAGTTCTTAAACAGATCCAGACCTAACATACGTACAAACACTCAAGTCAAACCCCGCTTTCTAATAAATTGGAAGTAGTATTTTAAGACGTTTAAATTCCCTTACAAAAGCTGTTCATATCAAATTCCTTTAAACTTACAGAAGGAAGCTCAACGCGCATGGTGCAGTGGAACAGGTGCGCCACCTCGCACTGAGAGATGCCGCATTGCCTGTGCTGGTGACTGCGTGGTGTCATCCTGGGCTTCGTGGAGCCATTGCTCGGCTCCGTGTGCCGCTGCAGCACATCCACGACCTTCCAGGACCAGGAGACGGCATATATTGGCTCATTCAGCTCCAAGTAAGTACACTACCACTTCGTAAAAGAATAGGTGCAGTATTCTCGAAGCTAGCTGCTGCGTGATGGTAACTTAGCCTGGCTCAAACTCAAAGCATTTATTTCAAGTAAACCAATTACAGGCACTTTTGAATTGTCAAGGGGTTGGTCAGTCAGAAAGATGAAGCTAGTTGCCCATTCCAACGTGTAGTAGGTACCTGTGGAGAAGAGCGGGCAAGAAACTCCACAGACACTCTTTTAAATCATCGGCTTGTCTCCTTATCTTGCATTATTTTCTGCAGTTGCACAATCTCAACCTTCTAGAATACGTTATTGACGGCACCTCCTATTAACTAAATAGTTGGTTATTACCTCACTAAAAACATAAACTGATTATTTTTCTATCCTATCAAGACAAATCACGTGCTGTCAAACAAATCGTAATTTGATCATGTATGTACAGTAAGCTTCAAAGAAACCGGACCCCCCTTTGATGATGATATCATACGTTTAAGTTTTTCGTAATGTAACGTACTGTCCGCGCGCGAGCTCCGAGGAATGATAAGGAATGTTGACGTAATGAGCTAGAGTTGTGATTTAGTCGATATTGCACTGTCGATACTAATACATCTTGAGCCTCCGCCCGAGTGTACTTCATGAAATCATTTTATGAGGGTATTATGTACTTGAAATAAAAAAAATGATGAAAATAAACTCTTCTCACGCACTTCAATAATAAATGAGTCGACAACATTCTCCATTAAGCCATCCCTTTGACAGTAATGTTCCTCCAATGCTAAAACATGTTTATCATATCCAGACCAATCTTCTTTTGTGACATACGTGATAGCTTTTTCGGTGATCTCCTTCAGTCTCGTCAGAGAAAAATCTGAAGTAATGTTGTGTTCCCTCACGAGCCTTTTAACTTTTGCCCATGCGAGCTCTATTGGGTTCAAGTCGCACATATAAGGCGGTAATTGCATTGCATCGTGACACAAAACAACATAATTATAAGTGTAGTACTATTTATAGTAGAAAATAACACTACCTACTATCGCAAAATTAAAATTACTCGATAAGCGTGTTCTCGCGTCAAGGTCGACACTAGTACTGGGAGAGTGCGGGGGATGGAGCGACGGTCGGGCGCGGCGCACACCCGCCCGCTTCCTCAGCTACCGATTCCTCGGAGCTCGCGCGCGGACTGTAAATGGCGTGTTGGTCTAGTGGTTTGGACTGCGGCTTAGCAATTCGATGGTCACGAGTTCAAATCCGCGGATGAGATTTATTGTTTTCTTTTTTCTAGTTTCTTTAATAGTTGATTAGGTGATTTTCGTAACTTTATTTTAGAAAACATCCATATTTAAGAAAACAAATGTGAAGTATGGGGTTTGTAAGAAAAGCCAGGCATGTTGCATAAACAATATTCATTTATTTCATTAATTACATTTCTAGGAATCCACATATACAGTTATTACGAGTATACAGTTTTCTATCTGTGTTAAATTAGGGTTATTTACTTAAAATATTAACTAAATACAAAATATATACCCTGGGTGAGGTGTAGAACGTTTAACATTAGATAACGGTTCGTTTATAGATATTTCTAGTAACATAACTACAATATTTATTTATTCAAACTTGTAAAAACATTATTTTTTTATACTCTGTATGATCTTATGGGGAAAAAAGCCTGGTTAAAAAATGAAATGTTGTCATTTGTGCCTGTGAATTACAGAGGAAGAACCAACATGCTAAACTATAACAGTATAGCAATATACATCTTTCTCTTTTATCACAATTTCTGATAACCCTTTTAACACAGCATTAGAAAAGTATGTGAGGTCAGATGGTGCATCGTTAACACATTACAAGACTACTTGTAAACAAGAGTAACTGGATTCATAATAATAAAGGTTGTTTATTTTTGATTAACTATGAGATAATGATCCCACAAATATTGGGAATTATTAACACTTGCTCAAACGTTCCAATGCAATTTTATCAGATAAGTTACACAATCAATCTGCCGAGTAAATTGTCTATTAATAACGCAGACGATGGCAGTCACTGTCTATCACTTCTTGAAGACTTTTCATGCCCGAAACCATATTGAAGCTTGCAGCACTATTTCGAATTAGTTCCCAGGTTTTATGTGTCCCAAGGTGTCGCTCCGATTCATTAGTGTAAGCAGTTGGGTGAGATCGCATTTCACATCACCCGTCGCTTGATACCTTTGTATCCATCTACGAACTATTTTTCTCTGTAATGAAAACAATAATATTAGAAATACATAAAAAATCCACCTTGTAAGTAATAATGCAACATGGTTGTAACAATAAATATATGTGTATAACGTAAATCTTACCGTTAAGCCCACATTTCTCGTGCTATTTTCTTTATGCTTTGTTCCTGTTCCCAGAGAACAACAATTATTTTAGCCTTCAAAAAGTTGTTTATCGCACCATACTATCGGTTAATAGAATCAACTGTTCAAAAACTTCGTAAATTGGATAATTTTACGACGAAAACATTACACACAAGCTGATCGGAACGAAAACGAAACGATTTGAAAAAGAATTATACCCTCAATCACAGTTTAGTAAATAGGGCGAAGAAGTATTCTAAATTCAACCTTAACTCACAGTTCATACAGCAGTTAAGTTTCTGAAGTAAAATGACGGTAGTGCAACAATCGGAATCAAGCACAATCTATTCAACCCAACAAGAAATCTATGCTAATTTCAACCTTATCTTTTAGTTAATTGAAGAGTTACGTATTGCATTTTGTAAAACAAGGTTGTGGACGGTAGGTGTATCTCACGTGGTGGAAGTTGAAATTTAAACCTTAATGTCTAGAAGATTAGACCGTTATCAAACTTGTTCGATAAAAGGAGTAATGCTATTCGAATTTTCGTTGAGATTACTAACTGAGCCAATAGCCTATTGGTATAAGGCACGGTCTTAATGATCGTCTGGCGCCTGGTGATGTGGGTTCGTATCCTATACGGCGTAGTGTCTTTTTGTAAGTTATTCTTGGTATACTGTTCGGCCAGAAGCCGAAAAAAATACCACAATGCCTAATTATTAAAAACATACAAATAATATTTGAGTCGGATCGGTGGATGCTCGGGCAGAGATGGGTGCGGCGCGGGCGGCGGGGAGGGAGCTGCTCGGGGCCAGTCACGTGACGCACCCGCCGTCGCTTGAGCGATTATTCTTTAAGTCTTGGCGGGGTTCGTTTTCTCTGACGCGTACTGTACAGTACACCTTACCAAAAACTTTTCATCAGATACCAGCCCGTGGTGGTTACAAAAACTTCAGGCAGAATTAATGGCAGATAAATATCCTCTTGTCATCTCATTTATTATAAGGTACACTCCCCGAGAGGATGCTTATGTTAAACATCCTCTTTCAGACGGCTGGCCATGCCCACCAGAAGACCAACTGCTTCAGAACGAGAGCTGCAACACTCACGCTTGTGCCACCTACTCCTGGCTCGCCACGCCGTGGGGACCCTGCGAGAGACGGCGGCAGGACTACATGCCCGTCACCAACTATACGGACTTGCTGGTAAGTTTTCATGCTTTTAACAGTACTTTATTTAGTTTCAAAGCACAAGAAAATATTTATTATCATATTTTTCTCCAGTATTTTCTTGGTTGAAAATGTATTCACAAGTTTTTCCTCATAATTGTTTTTGCGTCAACAACCAAAACTTCCTTTTGTTCATATTGTAATTAATAATTGACAAAACATCATGTGGGATGTAATGTGAAAAACCTCTCAATGATGCTCTCTAGGCTCACGTTTTAAAATTGTTTCAGGATGGAGAAACATACAACGAGAGTGACGAAGAAGAGCCATGTATTGAAGAAGGTGAAATGGTGCGAGACGTTATGTGCGTCCAGAACAATGCTGATGTAGTCCGGGAAGCTTTGTAAGTATTTACAATATGATAACGGTTGATTC